>CM052217.1:181933-710866 GCA_028454225.1 Lasioglossum leucozonium | reverse complement strand
CACGGACCACTCACTGGCCACTCACTGACCAATCACAGACCACTCACCGACCACTCACTGACTACTCACCGACCACTCACCGACCACTCACCGACCACTCACCGACCACTCACGGACCACTCACGGACCACTCACTGGCCACTCACTGACCACTCACTGACCACTCACTGACCACTCACTGACCACTCACCGACCACTCACCGACCAGTGACTGACCACTCACTGACCACTCACTGACCACTCTTTTCCCTGGGTAAGATTTACCCTGTCTATTAAATAGAGTGGCGTGCGAGTGGTGGAGTAGGAGTTGATATACTTGCTGCGCCACCTACCGTCTAGTAACCTGCACGAAACAGTTATAGACTCTTGTGATTTGTATTGTAGAAACTTTGGGACATCTTTCAACCACGTTGCCATAAGTGGATAATTTTAATGCCGAGATATAATCGCCCGCGCGCAAAATGAATTTACTAGTGTGCCGCAGCGATTTCAATGTTCCAATTACTTTTAATTCGTTCAATACGGTTTCTCGTGCTGGGTGCTTTCCTAAATCCCAGTACTCTCATGTAGGTGTCGCAATAAATTCCAGTAATGTGTGCAGTTCCCGCAATGAATTTCGGCTCTGTTATTTCCATAGTCGTGACACTGGAAAAGTACGAGAGAGACGGAGAGGGAGAGGCGAGATAACGAGCTACTAAAATATTGGGACTGTAAAAACGGGCTGGAGTAATTTACTACTAAAACACCAATTTAGGAATTCATTAGTCCGAATGAATTACAAGCAATACTGACGACCAATATAGCCGCAATTATAGCACAACTAGGCCGACGGATAATTACTTCTGCAAAATACAGGGAATAGATTACGTAAAGCTTTCATTATTCGCGCCTAAATGAGGTTGAACTTCGAAAATTACTTGCACGCGTTATTACTATAAATTTTGGAGTACCATCATTTTTGGCAGTAAATAAAATGTTATCTCGGTTATCTACTTTTCACTTTTCTCCGAAATTTCGTTGTACGTTTTTGCTGACGAATAGCACAGTTATCATCAATTTTTGTGTTTATAAATTCATAAAAATATGCGCTGAAACAATGAAATCCAACGATTACGATGTTGTCGAACGCCGTAGAAAATTTTTGGTTTTCACGCGGGCTAACGATGAAAATTCGCGATATCAAGAGGTTCTCTGTTCGCGCTACAATCTCGTACGTGTTGAAGTGGCAGCGGCGTTACCGACTGCTGGCCAGAATCATGATTTCTTAATCATTGGAAGTAAGATGTTGGTTGCGAAGGGATGTAACTCTGAACTAATTAGCCAATCTTTGTGAACCGCAAATGGAAACGGAGACAATTCAGCCGAACCCTGCGCTCTAATTAATAGCGATACTCAGTCCGGGCCGAGGTTCAGCCTTGCCGGAGAGGTTCGAGTCGGATCAAATTGTCTCCCGCGATGCGGAAGTGTGCGTTTACTTGCAGATTTCTCGGCTGCGTTGGGTTCCACGGAGATCGCGACGGCGGCGCAACTTAGATCAAGTTATAATCACGTCATATATTCGGCTGGATAACATATAATTTGCATTCTCTTACCAATTTCCAAGTTATCTAGATTTCTCTGACAATCATCTATCATTCGACCAACACTGGAGACCGTCCCTCGATGGCTTGCTTCCGTGCCAGCAACCTCCGCGATTATATCGTATACAACGTCGCGACCTCTAGGCAAACATATTTTTCCATTATTTTCTGATTTTTTTTTTATTATTTACTTATAACTATGTGTGGGATACTATATTATTTATTTAAAAATACACTAAACAAACACACAAGACACAGAAAAACGTAGCATTAACAATTATTAATCGCACTCGATTAATTCTATATACAGGGTGAGGCACTAACTATTGCCACCTAGAATAACTTTGGAAGTATGATAGTAGCAGAAAAGTTTTCGAAACAAAAGATGCATGAGAGAACAGGAGTTCCTAGAGTCGCTACAGAGATGTGAAGTTTTTTTTTTTTAATAGAATGCTATGTTTTGGTTTCTGGTTTCAGGAAGGTACAACATTTTTGGGACACTCTGTATATGTGTTTTGTTATGTTATGTTATTTTACCAGAACTGTCACAATCCATAGATCCGTAAAATATGATAATTTGTTAATTCATCTGTATGTTGTAATAAAAAGTTTTATCCTTACAGTGAAACATTGTGGAACATCGTTTCATTCTAAGAGATATATGTATGAACAATAGTTAATATTAGCATTTCACCATCCACGACAGATTCCTCTTAAATTTGATATTGTTAGTTTTAATACTTTTGCGTTCGGCTGACACCATGGTTTAAAGTTGTTCCGTAGCGAAACGACGAACATCAAATTTTTATGTTAAATTGGCAACAAAAATGTTTCTATTTCTACGTGTTCTCCCGGATGTTATAAAACTAAGCTGGCCCGAGATGCTTTGCCAGAGGAATGTAAGCAGCGGGGTGTTACAGGGAAACATGGCGGCTACTCAGTCGTTCCCCTTTTACGAGCGATTCGCAATAACGTCTGATTTACATCGAGGCCGTCTCGAATTTTCGCCGAGCGCCGGTGCTAAACCTCCGACACGTTTGAAGGGTACCGTATCGAATCATTTCCTCGTTTTCGATCCGACGGAAGTGACGCAATTGACGCGTCCTTATGCATCTTGTCATCTATACGTACATACGCGCGGCGTCTATGTATAGCGCTGCTCGCGCCGGGGGGATCGACGTTGAATATTTTCCAGCCTTGCATCGTGGATGACTCTTGCGTGCCTTGGAAATCTTTCGAGTGTGCTTACTCGGTAGAAACTTTTCAGCCCATTCATGACAGATTGATCGCGCACCAAATATTTCGTTTGTCGTGGACGCGTACCGCGCGCAGACTATCTTCGATCTGACGCACAATCCGTGGAAAAAATAAACAGCTACATTTTTGGGATGTTGCACTTTCGAACGAAACGCCGATCAATATTTGGCCACTATATCCCTTTGCTAAGCCCCTTCGAATGGTCCACCTGCATCGCTGCAAGTTTACTAACAAGTGACACTGTAACATAATTATTAGACAGCGGATCTTTATGCAAAATAAAAATTATCTGCATCGATTGCAAGAAATAGAAACTAAATTGAATGTTATTTCTTCCCTTAACGGTTTTAATACACAAGAAATCATATATGTATAATACGAATTTTTTGGTACCACCAGTTCGAAGATACGTTTGATCGTTGATTCGGAACACTGTTCGATCGAACAAAATTTGATTTCTGATACTTTTATTATTTTTATTATGTAGAAAGTCTTCCGAAGAAGTCTGTAAAAATGTATGAAAATTAGGTATAGTTTGAAGCTACAAAATTCATTTAGTATCAATTCATATAGATCGCTTGTAAAAAATAAGAACTAAATACATACATACATAGAAATTAGCATAGCAGCGGCGCTTTCTGTTCTCTCCGTTACCTGAGCACTGCAGCGGCTGCGGTTACAGGCCGACTTCAATGTAAACACTTCCAGTTGATCCTTCAACTTTCTTGGTCTACCATGCTACCAGCAGCTCTCTCTAGTCGGTTATCGCAAATACATGGAGAGATCACAAAGAGTGCGCGTCGAGTGCTAAACAAATACAAGCGACTACCTTTCCTGCAATTTCTTAAATGCAAAATCCATCCAATTCACTGTAATTAACCCTTATGTCAATAACCGGGTACCCGGGCATCCACTTTCAATTTCTCTTTAAAACGTCTTTAACATTTCTGATGATTAATGGTGAAATTATCCGCCCCTAAATAGTCCACACTAAAATGGCCACTTAATTTATATAAAATTAACTATTTCTATGAAATTTATATTTAATAAATTCCCTACAAAATTAAAAATAGAATTCTATAGAATTCACATTTAAAATAATTAATTATACTTAATTTATATAAAATTAACTACAAGTTTCACTGAAAAGTGTCACTGAAAGTGATCCGCGCTAAATAGTGTCCCGCAGTTAACAGGAGAAATTACTCGGCGGCTCTCGCGCGTGAACTAATATTCTAAGACGCGGCTCGCATAGAATGCGGCGCGGCGTTTTCGGATACAAGCTGCGGGCAGAGAGGTCCGGGCTACGTTTCGTCCGATCGGTAGCAATAATTTCTCGCTTTATGGCAATTCGCAGTAGAACCAGCGAATCTCATAACGCTTAAACATAATTTATTACGCGTCGTGCCGAACGCAGATGCGTAATACCGCGGTTTTAACAAGTTTCGCGGTTATCCACAGGCCAGATAATTTACCCATGGATAATCGGGAGTTCACTGCTTTTGCGGGCGAAGCTACCACACGTTTTCTCCCCTAACCACCCTCTCTCGCTCTTTCTCTCTTTCGCTCTCTCCTCTGCCATTCGGCCGCGCACATAACGAGAACGCGTAGTCGGTAAGTTCGCTCGCACATACGCGGCAGGTAGTGAATCCGGGGGCGGATGGCATTTGACACGATCGACCCGAAAACTTTCACGGCGGGGGCGTGCTAGAAAATTTACGTGTTTTAACCGGGGCCGGTGCCGACCCGGGAACCGAGTGCCTATCCGTGTTTAATGCCGACACGCCGTCGAATCCATTAAAACGCAAAGAGGTACGATTAACTGGCCGCCCCCTCCCCTCCTTGCCCCGGTACAACATAATTCAATCTTCCTTTCCACGGTAACCTGCGGATGCTTGTAAAAACGAAAACTACCGCGGCGAGGCATAAGCCGTAAACCACCTCGTAAATGGACTACATGTTAACGACACCTCATAAAAAACACAGTGGCCGGAGTTTTCGATTCGCTACACGTAGGACTCGCGTTCGCTTCCTCCTGCGTGGCCCATTCACGCGATCACGGTTATCGCGATTCAAGAGGAAACACTTCGCCGCCGCCAGGAAATGACGGTGCCGCCTTCGTGCGGGGTTACGTTGACATTTATCGTTCGCAGATGCTCGTTTCCGACGACTTGATTGGACTGCGAAGGATAAATACGGTGGATCGGATTAGATCAATTCTCAGATCGGTAAACTTGTCGAAACGTTATCTCCTCTCGGATTTTGATGAATTTGAAATATCTTGTCTCTTTTAGTTTCCGAGATATTTATTCGCAAACAACAAATTTGTTCTGTAGGGCAGAACACTTTCCCCTAACCATCTTCCGCGGTTCCCTCAGTTCAATCTTTCCCGCTCGGCAATGGTCACTACCAATAGGTGTAGATCGCGTCATTATCACCTAGCTGTCTCTTTATTCCATATTGGCATCATTAATGCGCAGTTGCAAGAAGAAGAATGAGACACTGAACCATGTTTTATGGCAATGCGACAAAACTTGGTTAGTCAAAATTCCATAAAAAATAATGAGAAATTTTTGTTATTGGATTAGTTGTGCTTTTCTACGTTCGGCAGAAGTCAAAGAATAGTATACCTAGCGGGTAATTGTCCCTGACCGGACCCGTGCTTTGGACAATTATCGATAAAACTCTGTAGTACACGAGCTCGAGAGAAATACGCCGCAGGTAGAACCATGAACCCTCAACAATCCGTGAGTCCGACCCTCACTCGGACCCAAGACTTCGACAAGTTTACCTTCAGATTCTCCGAGTATTGTCGATATTCAATCCGAGACAATTTAGTTAAAAAAACCTGTCGATAATATGTGACTCTACTTTCACGATACAGTTCGTCTTCATCTAAAGGTGAGTTTAGACCAAACGAACGAATGATCGTTCAGCCCGCGCTCCCACATAATTGAAATTCAAACCAGCATTCGTCTATGCTCGTTAAACTATTCGTCGAATATTCAGAATGCTCGAAGAATGCTAACTCGATTTTATACACATAGGCAAATGCTACGTTCACCGAATGTTTAGCGGAATGCATAATTTTGACATGCAGATATTATTCTCATGGAGCTGGCTAAGGTCTGGACTGTGAATAATTCATCCAAGCTCTTTTAAATATTTGCTCACGTTCGATATTTACACGAGAACAAGCATCTGTTCGATTAGTCTTAACGCAATATAATGTTGTTTGTACACCTCTAACTTCTCGAAAAAGTTCAAATGGTCCAATATCAAAAACGTTTTTTTAAGAGCGTCAGAATATTAATAGGAGTCACCGTATATCAAGGAGAAATTGTCATTGTCAGCAAGATCATTGACATAATCATTAATTTTACAGTTTATGATACGTCACTGCTATCGAGGCACGGGACGAGCTCCCCTAAACGCATCAAGAAAAATCTTTCTCCGAAAAATAATCGTAAAGCTGACTGACCGAATGAAATTCGCGTATTACCAACAGAATGCCGTAAAAGTTTCCAGGTGCAGCTACGAGCACAAAAGCGACATTCTGCTTGACTTCCGTTCCAGGCCACGCCTGCGCCATCGCGGAGCCAGTTCATTTACAATCCCCGCGTAATCGCCAAGTGGAGAGGCGACCGATCCCGAGCATAGTATAAACGCGTTTGCATTATTTCATGCTGGCGCTCGGCGTGGCGCATCGGCAAAACAAATAATACCGCTCGCAACGGTATTATAAACTCGGTCCTCGAAGGATCTTACCGCGACTTGCGGCTCTCGAACGGCGCACGGGGAACACTTCCATAATTTTCGAGTTCCGCGCGGCGTCAACGCGGCGTTCGCTGTTCTGATTCCTAAGCGCCCCTACGTAACAGGGACAACAAGAGGATCCGAGGCGAAGTACTTACGAACCAAAACAGAACTCGAGACACGGTGGCGGCGAAGGTCTGCTGAAATCTGCCGCGATACCGTAGAGGACAACGACGATGACGCGACAGTCCGGTCCGACAACAAAGTTCTTACGCGGCAGCCTCTGCGATCCTTCTCCGTCTTGTCGCGTCGCAAAGCTCGCGGCTCGTTTGCTCTTAACGTTTCCAACGGTCTAGTTTTCGGCGCACGTTGAGTACCGTACACACCGACCGACCCCTCCTTCCTACCATACTCGCGTACGTGTTAGAGCACGTTAGGTGGAAGGAAAGCAGAAGAACGGGCTCCTAAAGTACACCGTGGGTTTCCTCGCAGCGATCTCGAAACTCGAGAAGCCCGTCCCGAGCTTTCTATCTACGTCCTTGTCAGTCGGGCTTCTCCCGTGGAACCTCATGAATTTCAGACGCATTCGTGCCAAACCCAACCACGCCCGGTCACCGTTAAAACCATAGACCCGATGGCGACCGACCACGTGGACATTCACCGGATGCGCTTCAGCAAAAAAAAATTTTCATTCATAGTTTTCAAGGTTGTCCGAAGGTTAGCCTTGGAAAACGAAAAACATTATGGCATTTAATCTTCGTGTGTCTAAATTGTTAAAAGTGAAATGTACATCTGAAAATACGTTGCCGATGCCGGTATTACAGTTGCGCGAATGTCACAATTAAATTTTCGCTCGTATATCTTTCGCGGGTTGTGCCCCATAGCCAAGTCGCGGAAGAAATATGCGATGATGGATGTAAAAGTCAAGAGATACAAAGCGGAATTCCTGGCGCTGTCCGGAGAAACGAATGCGTATGAGAAAGTGGACGTAATAATATGTTCCTGTATTTCAAAGGAGAATTACGCGGCCATTAGACATACAAAATGAGCCCGTCGTTGTTCCGTCTACCTCGTGGTATGTATTTATGTTTTTATTTCTCAATGTTTTAATGCGACGCGACGTCTCAAGCGTTGTATCCCGATCGTGGGCTCGAGCTTTAATTGATTCCTGCAGGAATAAAATCTTGAAATATTTACCATGCCTTGGCCATTGACAAAATACATTATCCCGAATGAAATAAACATTTTTCTTGAAGCATCAACAGCTTGGTCTTTTTAAAAGAAAATATTCTAAAAATTGATTCTGAATCTTACATCTTTAACTTCAATAGACACTTTTCGCAACAGAATGAGTTGGAAGATAACTGAACAGCTGAATAAAAGTCGAACAACATTGTTCGCTTAATTATATTCGATAATAAAATGGCAAATGTGCGCAGAATTGGAGCACTTTCGGTATCCTTTTTACTTTAACATAACAATATTCTGGTACAAGTTCCCGAATAAAAAGAAAAAAGGAGAATGGAAGCTTTTAGCACTGTGTAATCTCATATTCCATACTGGATAATGTTTTGCAAGTTGTACGTAATTGAAAACCAGAGGAGCCATTGTGTCCTAACGCTGCACAATGCTCTGCATTTTAGTTAATGGGCCACCGCGTTTAAGTTTAAATACACAACAATATATTATGTTTTTAATTAAGGTTTCATTAATGCTCGTTCCTGCTTCGTGGACAGTAATACACTTTCGTTGACAGAGTAGTTGGACACGGTTGTCCGAGGGGAATGAACAGTTTAAGATAGACATGACGCAAGCAACAAGAAGAGCATGAAGGATAATTGGTCGATGTCAGCGGTTGTCTGTTAGCGCTGTTGAGTCTCGTCAACAACCACGGTCGCACGTTGATCGGAAGCACGGTTTATCGTTCTTTAGTAGGAGCACCACCATTTTGTCGCAATGAAGAAATAACATGTTCTCAACAAACTACTGTGCGTAACACAGCTAGGGTATTAAACAAAATTATTTGTTGGTAAGAAAATAATTTCGGTTTTCACTAATAGACAGTGATATGTTTTTTTGTTTGTTTCAATAACTTCTGTTAAGATTACAATTCTTTCTTTCTGACATTTGATAACTAAAATTTGATAATAAGATTGCAGAGAATTGAAAATATTTTATCGGTAAGTTCATTGTTCATATCAAAAATTGGGTTTTACTTCACCATAAAATCCCGAAATTACTTTAGATTTTGAGCAATTTTTATCCCAATATGTGCTTGGATTAAAAAATTGTCGAATTTACTTCCATGTAAGCAAGTTGATAATTTCAATAATTGACCGCCAGTGGTAGGTTCAATGTCAATAGTGTAAACAGTTAAAAAAATACTCGAAAAACGGTTTTCAATAATCGAAAATTTTTTCCATATATTCCTATATGGTCCGGTATGAATACGCACGTTTCCGAGAGAAGCCATGCTATGTCAACTACGATATGCGTATCTCTTCTTTGCTGACTTTTAGTTTTATTTAGACCTGAGTTTTCTTAAGCTGTCTGTTCGACTTCGGCATCGAAGACAGCAAAAGTCTTTGAACACTCTGTTACCCGGACGACTCACGGCATTCAAGATCACAAGGAAGCTGCAGGCAAATGTTTGAAAAACTCGGTGTACATATCATGCAGCAGCTCCGTGGCGTATCGAAGGACCGAGAGACGAAAGAGAGAATTCTAGCGAAAAGATAACAAAGTATACGGTCCTGTCTGCCTTCGCTGCGTAGCCTCCTGTGTACTTTATGCTAACCTCAATTCGCAAACTAACGTTGTATCCGCGTTTCCACGGGAAATACCGAGAGGCATCGGCGATCCCTAAGCCGGCACACAGAACATTTCAATTGGCCGCCTCTGTGCGTTCCGGTTATACTTTCAAAAGTCCCGCTCTCAATCTCTCGTACAATTCGAGAAATTTGCAATTCTCCGATCGTCGGGCGCGAGATCTGATGCGGGCCGAGCCGAGCCGCGCCGCCCGCTCTGCCTCTATACTTCTTTCATACCCGGGAACGAGGATTACGAAATATGAAATTCGCCGGAAATTCGATAACATCGGAGAAACCGAATTCATACGAGACCCGAATTCGTCGAAAGAAGAAAATATTAGTCGTCGAACAGCGCATGATAAAGCGGTTGTGTTTCACTACCATAGTGGTTTTTACCCTCCTTCGGGACAAGAATAATTTAGTTGATCGTTCTAAACAGTTTAAGACGTGCCCAACCAGCAGAAATTGTTTTCAAGCTCACGATTTCCAAAACTTCAATGTTATTGGTGCCTTTTTTAGGGGAAATTTATGTTTAAAACCGTGCTAGGTAGTTAAGGAGTGAGGTGCTTTTGATGAATTTGTTGAATGACTCAACAATTATAAATTATATTTAAATTAAGACGACTGACTGTACAAAGTTATAGCCGATGTGATCGTTGGCTGAAGACTGAAGACTCCCTTTTAATGGCTGTAAAAACCATGGTGCAGGCGACAAAACAAAGTGGGAGAAAATTGTGCAGAAGCTATCCCAAATTGTTGTTGTTATGGCGCCGAAAAGTTGCAGAAAAATAGGACGAGTCCCGTCGCTTCGGGCTCAAGAGCTTTCGACTCTACGACTAATTTATTTCCTCACGTCGGGTTGTCCAGAGACCTCTTTGTGGGTCTCACATTGCGTTGCGTCCCAACAACAACCATGGTTTACATACGAGCTTGAAGCGTCATTGAGAAAACATAGGTGACCTCCAACTATCAAAGAATGTGACTTTCAGCAGAAACATTTGATTACTATAATAATAGATATTTGGTTCTACCGCAAAAACCAGACCAAATGGGAGAGAAAAAAAAATTTGTAACACCTTTCCACAAGAACAAAATATTGTTCGTATCAACTTTGCCGCAAACCCTATGACAGGAATGTCACCTTAAATGACCGATTCCGATCGATTAACTCGTGAACGATGAATGCAAGAGTTCCTCCTACGTTGCATAAGGGTCAGTTAGATTCGGTTTGAAGTACCGACCACGGCGTTATTCAAAGACAAGCGTTTAAAAGAATTTTTTCGCTGCACGAGCTACGATCCTCGACGGATCTTTGCCCCGTAACGCTGACAAACGAATAAACTGTGGAGCAGATTTTTCCAGGAGAACGAGGGAAAGACAGAGAGAGAGAGAGAGAGAGAGAGAGAGCGAGGGAGGGAGTGAAAAGAGAAAGAAAGAGTGGAAAACCGGTACGAAAACGCATTCGAATCCGTAGCCAGTGGTGAATGCTGCAACGTCCTCGCGGTTTCCTTTCACTGGCCGGGCAGTGCTCGTTAGGAAGTCTCCTCGAGCCAAGGATTTCCTTTCGCAAAGAGTCGCCTGGGCTAGGATCGTCACAAAGGCTTATATAACGCGCGTTTTTCTCGTCGAGTATCTCTCCCCGCGTGGCCGGGCCGGGCCGCTCGGTTGGTCTTTTAAAACCTGTTTTTAAGCTGGATCGAGCACCGATAATGTGCCGTGGTTACCGCACATACGGTGTACGTTCATTTGCGCTCAGCTCACCGTAACAAAACCATTAACCTGCGTCCGACAGGCCCTCCCAACTGTAACGTCATCGCAGCGTTTGTCGCAGGACCGTGTCGTTCGGCCGAGATTCATACGAAAGGCGAGCCTCGATACAAACCACGGACACCCACACTCCGCGCTGTTCGTTCGACCGTTGGTTTCGTCCGCGTCCTCCTGCCCGGAAATTAGGGTGTCGGTGATCGAGTGATTCAATTTCTCCTATCGGTGGATGCACGGGATTCGGTGAAACAGTGTTCGATCGGTCCACCCGCGGAGGGAAAATGATAAAAACCGCGCCGGAGTCTAACAAACCGAGGACATGGTGCCATCAGGAAGATCAGCGATCGTGCAACCACGGTATCTCCATGTCAACAGCTTCCGGTTCGACGAGCTGCAGACCCGGCGGAGATGTCGGAACGCTGAGGTATCGAGATGCCAGGCCGACGCAACAGGGGGACCTCTTTATTTTAGAGCCCTCGCGGATGGTGCTCGTCGACTGCAACCACTGCAGGTATATCGATACGTCACGACTATCAATAAAGCATTTTCTGCCGGTGAGGGGAAAGCATGCTAGCTGTTCGAGTATCCCGACGCTCGTCAAATCTCGGTGTACGAGGAGTTGAACGACGGAGTGCGTAGTACGTGGAAAATGAATGCCGACTGTCTATCAGTTTACAGGCTCTACAAACGGGTCTATGAAAATGCAAGGTGGCTCGTCAAAATTCTTTTTCTTTGCGCTTTCGGACAGAAGTAGAAGACAATCGTGATAAAAAAAAATCGCGGATGAACCTCTAAGAGGTCATTGTAAAGGGCGGACTTCTTTTTATTATTTTTTAAACTCAACAGAGTTGCTTGAATTCGTAAGATTTCAAAAGATACATCAGCTTCAGTCTATTAACTTTATAATTAGCACAGGTAGACTATTTAAAGACATTTTTATAACAAAATTATGACTAGACTGCAAATGTTTATGCAATTTTGAATTTTTGTAGACAAGTTTCAAGAAAGTGAAATAAATAAAAATCGTATTAAATTCTGTGAAATTTTATATTCTAGCATTTTTTGTTAATTTTTAGAAGCCATAAATGCATAAAGATCCGCAGTCTAATTATGACACTTGATCGGTCGACCATTTTTAATTATCGCGTGTACAAGCCGTTTTTCAAACTATCGAAAAGTCCGGAACTCAATCGGTCGCAATCGATCGAAATCGTCGACTTTCGATCGTCAACAGCTTGGGGAGGTGACGGCGAAAACGGAAGTCGCCGAACCGAACGGGGCAAATTGAATTCGCTGAAAGTTTTGACACCGTGTCGACGCGAGCTAAACCGTTTTATGCCGGTGCAGACTGTATTCGAATGCGTTGTAGTCGGGCCGAAAAAAATGCCCGGATGGGTAGCATGTGCAGGCACTCGGCTCTCGTTCGCGAAGACGTTCACGTGCAGCTACTAGCAAACCTCGTTGCTTGGAATTTGCAAACTGGCGCACGTGCGTGCCATTCGTTCGAACCGGTGTCTGCGAAAAGTATAAGGTACAGGTGCGAAGGGAGGTGACGACTGCAATTGCGACTCGCAACTGCCGGCTCGCGAATACATACATTCTTTGCCGTTGCACGTGATCTACCGCACACGTTGCTCCCTCGGAAAGCCCGCTCTGTTCTCGCCCCCGGATGGCTGAGCCATTCCGATTGGATAACATTGTGCCGCGAGACACAAACAAATGATCTGCTTTCGTTGCTTTAATTCTTGAACAGCCTCTGTTCTTCCTCGCCGAACGATATTAGTCCGTACGGACGGCGGAATTTACGTTCCGCTTGAAAATTTAATCTACCCCTTAGGCGAACCATTACCTAGACACCTGGAATTGATCACTAGCCTCGCAAAATGGATTCTTGCGAACTGGCACATGTGTAGAATAACCCTTCCACTGCAGAGTTTATTTCTACATCTCTTCGGGTGTCTGTTCATTCTAATCGTCGTTTCCAATCACTTCTTCCCATTTACTAATCAATTTTTGTATTCCATTTCGCTAGACCTCTGAATAATTTTGTTTACTTATTCAATGGTCGACATAAACGCAATCGTCTACTATTTATGTTAAAAAATATTTACTTAAGAGAGCCCCAGTTGATTTAACCTTGACGGAGTTGATCGTGCGCTATAATCGTGCGAACGGTCAATAGACGATCGGTAAGATTTCCGACCGGTAGGCGGTGTGGGTCTATCAAGTAGTAATCGAAACCCATGAAACGAAACGTGGTTATTGAAAACGACTCGGATTCGTGAGCATAATTGAACTTGATCTCATCCCTACTAATTAGCGATGGGCGTGATACCAGTCTTCCTCGTGAGTTTTAAGGAATTTGATACCGAAGAAATTGTTTGGAAGATTTGATACATGTCACAAGCTTAAATACTTGATTGATTTTTAACAACTAGCGTATGCTTTCAATTAAGAGTTAGCGAACGATGCGGTTACGGAACGAGCTGAATTTAATGTTGGCAAGACACGTTTGCGCAATCCCGGACGCGCAGCTGGAATAATTCTTCATGCTCGGCAAACACGAGGCACATATTTGCAGACAGAAAGTTGCCGGTAACGAAAGCTCTCGCATAGACGCAGCAACCAGCCTCCGCGCGCCGGGATCCGTTTCGCTGGAAGTTCGAGTGTACAAATAATTCGATGGGCGCTTTCATCAAAACGCCAATAAATTCTGCGGCGAACGCGGCCGATATCAAAAGGAACGGAGAATCGTCGCGGGTTTTCCAGCAAGATATAAATTCGCTCTTCCGTTTTGAACCTCGAAAAAGGCAACGGCGACGGTGACGACCCCACGAGTCGAACCTCTCTCCATTTGGTCGAAAATAAATTGCTAGGAGCTCGGGGTTGCCTCCACCCGGCGATCCTGGCAACGTCCGACCATCTTCTCTACGAGATGCCCGAAGGAGAAGGCGCAACGGTTGTTCAAAAGCTGCGCCGTCGAAAGAGGGTTTACATTGATCGGCAAATTCCATCGGTTTCGCTATTAAATATTTACAGCAGCCGGGATGCCGGGATCAAAACTGCATCGGCCTGTATTTACCGGGCCTGTGCGAGAGCGTGCAGATAAATCAACTGCTATCTGGTGGTTTTCGAATTTTGTTGTAGCCGCGTTTTTTTCCGCAACCGCGAATCTAACAATACGCGAAGCATCTCATCCATGAAGCTGAACCAAAGCTCATCTTATCTAGAAAAAGCATTATTATTTCCAGCGAAAAACCGCTTCGACCGATCTACGAACGCCAATCGGTAGAACCGGTCGCGCATTGGACGGAGAAAATAGTTTCCTGTATGAGAAGAATTGGACTTTTATTAATATTTTCTACAAAAATAGACGTTTGCGGACACAGTATCGCTGTTCCAGCTTAAAATACAATTGTGCGAGCAAAAATAAAGATCGGTATGTACGTCCCGTCACCGAAGCTGTCCAACAACTGCGAATAGCTTCCGCAGTATTATGTCCCGTTTTGAACTTAGTTCCTCTATCTTTACTTCGACGGTAAGTTACTTATGAAATTCCAATCGATTTTTTGAGTATATTCTTTAAACAAATAACCAATTCCGACGAATTGGAATTTTCCCAAAAATTCTTTTCACGTTCGGTCAGTTCTCCTAACTTCTCAAAAATATCCAAGTGGTATGATCCGTTATGAAAAAAGTTATCGTTTTTTAAAGAGTGTCCGGAGTCACTGTATATCGCGTCGGACAGGTGACCAATTTTTGGACTCGGCGTTTGTATTACGCACTCGTCGCGTCGTCGGGCGGGCACATAATTCATGGAAGAGCGCCAGGCAATCTGTGAGAACACGGATCGGCGCAATTCCGGCAAAACAGCGATCGGTCTCGGTTCACGAGGAGAGATTGCTCGGCGGGTCTCTCGACTTCACGGAATAGCCGCATCGGCTGCCGTGTCACGAATCTCGGTCGCCGCCGCCTGAAATTACTTACGACTCAACTTGCGATCCTCCCTGTGCCGGGTGGGCGGGGCGGACAGGAGGAAAGGCGTTCCGATTAATTAAGTATGCCAAACGAAAATTTCCAAGTAATTAACGCTTAATCGACTATCGGTCGTTTTTACCGGATCGAGCGGGGGAAGGAAAGCCGGGAGAAACTGGCGAACAGTCGCGACGCGACATCGGAAAGTAAGAAGCGCGCGGCACGGTGGGCGCCGGCTGCTCGATCGCGGCGTGGGAGGGGCCAGAGGAACCGGTCTAATTAAGTCGAATCCCTTTTATGCTAATGCCAGAGCGCCGAGCCGCGCCGGTTCTCCCAAAGTTCTCTCGCCCAAGTCCCCGCGAACTCTTCTCGAGACTTTATCGGGTCTTTACCGGCCTTAGCGCCCGCTCGTTCCGCTCTATACACGGTTTCGAGCGTGAACGAGCTCGACGCCAGAATATTTATTTTGCTCGTGTGCCCGCGAAGCGGGCCGCGCTCGATTTGTCAAGATTACGACGAGATCGAGTCTTCTTCTTCTTCCTCTTCCTCCTCCTACTCCCGGCCGAAGATAGAGCGTCTTCCCACGTCTCTCTACAGGTGTACGTACGCGAACGCGTGTGTACACCGAGGCCGGGGTGGCTGCGCTCGAGCGATCCACCCCCGAACCGACCCGCGCCAACCCAGCACAGAGAATGCCGATGCATTTACATAATTGTGCGTACAAATTTCGAACTTCACCAGCAGGATCCGCCTGGCTCCGCGCACCTGCATCAATGCGCACAGTTTCTCGTTCGCGGATTCCCAGCTTCAGACCGATGAATTATTTACGCGAGTACGCGCCATTTTAAAAAGCCAGCGTAATCCCAACCACATTCGCCCGGAATTCGATCGATGCTCGAATGTTTCTCGTCTAGCTGCTCTTTCGTCGACACCTCGATCTCGGTATCCAACCGTCATCGTCCGCTGTCACGCAATCACAGCTGATCGCAAGTGTTAGTTTATCAAAACTAAATCAAGTATCGGTGTGCCTTTTATTCATAACCCATTTCCAATAGCAATCCCGAAAACCCGGCCGATAACATGGTCGGGAGTGAAGCAAACCAGATAATGAAAAAAATCAAAATCGAATGGTTTCCCCGTACGAATATAAATTACGATATAACAATCCGGCATCAATTTGGCGTTGCGACGTAACAATGCGATTATAAACGATTCTCGTTTGCAGGGAAATTGTTATGTAATATTTCGGGCACCGTGATTAACTGATTAAAGCTCGTGCGTCGATGTGCGCAGATTTATTGCGATCCGAGCAAATAAACGTAAAATGCTCTGCGAGTTGTAATGTAAATACCTTCGGACTGTTTCATATATTCATGGAAACGGTCCTTTCTGAATGAAACATTCATTAAAACGCGTATTCGCAAAGGCAGGCGAACGCTCAACTGTTGAATCCTCGTATATAATTTCACGGAACGTTCAATCCGTGGATACAGTCAAAGAAACATACACGTGACATCAACAGTCGGGACGTTCATGCGAGAGGATTGCCTCATCGTGCATGCAAAGTTTTATCTGTGCATGTTGCACTTTAAATCTCGCAAGGTGCATGGTTTCACGATTTCATAGCCAAGGGGGCTAGATTCTGTCAAATTCTTGAGTGTCAATATTTTATTGCGTGTTCTTAAAGCTACTTCTTCTACGTTGTATATTAACACATATAGACTGGCATGTGTTGCTTTATAAAAATGATATCGTAGAATTTATATAGATTTTTATTATAATGTGTGACCATTTCCAGTGAAAGTATCATTATAATTTCAATAATTGTAAAATTAAATATATTTATATATTTTGCTTATTTTGGCAAAAGCCGACTTCGCGTCTACTGATATTGCTTGGAGATCAGCGATATAGACACTTAACGATAGTAGCGGAGCGCACGACTCGCCTATCTGAAACTATTATTTTAAAGGGGAAGCTTCAGTGAACATAACCATATTTTTTTCAAAATTTAAATCACTCTAGCCCATCATCGAAAAATTAACGCAATAAAAGAATTTCGACAAAAATTTTATTATCGAGATTTAAAAAATTATTTTATAATAGTCCAGTTCTTTCTAAATAAAACAAAATAAAACGTAGCTCAATCGGAAAAAATAGTTCCTCGGATAAAAATTCGTAAGTGAAACTTGTTTTTGTCAAAATGGACAAAAATTGCAAACTTCGAATGCCTGTAATTTCTAAACAAATTCTAAACGGGCGAAATGATGACAAACGCTTCCCTAATTTCATACGGACTAGAAAATATTTCATTTACAACAAAATCAACGATGATGACGTCAAGAAGTGGTCGATTTGGCATGGCCCTATAAATATCACTGAAAAAAGGATACACATGCGGCGCGGTGGTATTTATTCACGATAGCTTGAGCAAGTTCACGAACGAACGCGGAGTTAAAAGCACGGAATGATCGCACACGGAGCCTTGATAAATGTGCAGGGAAGAAAGGGTCGCAGGAATGACGTTTGTCTTCATTAGATACACCCGTAATATTCTACGATTCTACTCGCTCCGGCGCATCTGCGCGGTCTTTTCCTCCCTTGAATATGTTCTGATCAAGTGAATATTTAATCATACGGTTCGCTCTGCAACGAGCGCTTCGTGTCAGCCGCAATATTCCCTTATTCAAAAATGCTCAAACTTTTCTGCTACGTCAAGGACCAATATGTGCTTCTTCAATCGTGCAAGCCAGGTGCGATTAAACGAAATATTTTTAAACTTCTTCGAACGATTAGTATTTACACGAATCAGAGATAAAAATATTAAATTCTACAATTCTCCGTTTACATTCTTCATCCATAAACACGTTTAAATTCTCCTAATGTTATGAAAAAAGAACTTCGTTGCATTTAGGAGAATTCAAATAATGTTTTCGGCGCTCGAGTTCGATCAATTTTTGCAATATAATTAACGACGTTTCGGTCTTATTTTAGACCATTTTCAAGAAAAATAATTGCATCTGTGAAGTAATATATTATTGAATTGTAGGTTGAACAACCGGAGCGCCGAAAATATTATTTGATTTCAACGATTTACGATCGATAAAAATAAATTGAACATTTAGGAGAATTCACGGAATTGTTGTACTATAAAGTTAAAAATTTGACTTTTTCAAAAATTAAATGTCTCGAATCCTGATCACGACAGAAAGAACCATCGACTTCGCATCCAGCCCATGAAAATCGACTTCGCGTTCCGGCGAATGTTTATCGAAAAGCAATATTAGCGTCAGATCGGTGCAATTAACGAAAATTCCAGATTAATATCGGCGTGGAATTTAGCCGGGACAATTTTTGAAATTTGGCATAAATATTCGACGAGGGTAGGCTGCTAACCGGAATTCAAAATGCCAGCCGGAAGTGCCTACGTATCCCGGAATTCTTTATTAAAGTATCGTGCTAGAGAGCCGCTTTATTGGATCCGATGTCGTATCCGCGCCGGCGCGCCGCGCGGCTTCATGGGAATTTAATATTAATACACAATTTGGCTGGCTGTCTTGTAGACAGTGTAGCCGGCGCGCACGTGTTCCCCGGTATGCAATATTTATATGAATATATACGGCGAGGATACAAATGACGATAACGTGTCCGTTTCTTTTCTTCGCCGTGTTTATGTGTCTGCTCGCGGAAAACAAGCCGAAAGTTCTACCGGTGTCGGGGTTATGGGGGTGTAGGGGGACGGGGTAAGCGACCTCCCTTGCACTTGTTCGAAGCACACCCCGGTGCCTCATTGCTATATCTTTTACTCCGCGAGATTTCCACTGCGCTCACACACACACACACACACACACACACACATTCTCTCTCTCTCTCTCTTTCTACCACGTCGGATCATCGACAAACGTGTAAAAAATACTCACGGGACGTGTACCGGTTCAAGATCGTCAGTTTAACGGTCTCGAGATTTGTTGCTCCCCTGCGTTGCTTTAGATTTTACCGATACGTCGCACCATTTGCCAGATCACTGCCCCAGATCCGTTCTTATTGCTGAATATTAGGTTGCAAAGTACTACACAGTTCCTCTTGAACCTCTTGGCATGCAACGACGTCTGGGAGACGACAAAATGTTTCGAAATGTTTCATACTGTGGGAAACTAACACTCATTGCACAAAACGATGGCACAATCTGCTTTATTAAATTACTCGATTGATTGCTGCGTATCGAAGATCAATGGCTGACACTATAGAAATTGGAATAGAACAATGAGGCGAGAAGAATCGCAAACATTCTATCGCTTAGCTTAAGAAGAAACCCGCAAGAGGGCACATGGAGTTTATCATGTAGAAATTACCAACACATTGCAGAACACAATGCAACACATTACAGAACACATTGCAATGTTACCATTGTCCTTGGAAATTAGCCCTAATTCTTTTTTATATAGGGTGCTTTTTAATTGGTGGTACGAGCGAAAAGGCTGTGATTTTACATGAAAATATAAGTCGAAAATATAAAATTTATTCATATGGGGCTTTGTTTTCGGGGTGATTGCGTGCTCTAGTATACGCAGGAAATAGAATAGGTCGGTCGCGTCAGGCGATTCCTATCAATAGATATCTAATATATCTAATATAAATCTAAAAATGGCAAAACGAGCAGTAGTAGTTATAATTCCATCATATGGAATTCCTTTTGTAAGATAGTAATAAATCAATAAATATAAAAATACTCCAGTTTACTACCAGTAATTTTGACTGGTTATAGTAGAAATAGCTACGTCTTAACTGTTGGTGGTGCTGGTGTTAAATAAAAGAATAATCGGAGGTACTCTAATTTTTGAATATTCATAAACCTACTTTACCATACGTGGGACAAGCAATCCTCGGCAACCTTTACATGAATTCATTTTGTCGTAAGTTCGTATCATTCGTTTTGTCTCATTTTATCTCGTTCTTTCGACTAAAGCAGTTCAGAAATTTAATTATTAATTTGCCGGTCACGCCGATTTTTTATTATCACCTCGATTTGATATCGAACGTGAAATTAAATTGAGAAAATATCCGATATACATACAGTAAATGTTCGATCCCTGTCCAGAAGCTGTGTTTTGAACGGACAGCGATCGTATAGGGACATGCTTTTTGATTTATGACTGCGCTCAGATATCTATCGCGCCGACCGCGCCGACCGCGCTGAGCGAAACTTCAATAGAGAGCCGAACATAGAGAAGGACAGAATGAAATACGGATCGCATTACCGAAGTGTGTCGCCGTCGCCAGCACAGTTTAAAAGCCCGTGTGTTCTCACAATGCAATGCCAATTAAAAATGCTTTATTTTTCATTATTTTTTAATGGGACTTTCACTAACGTATTTCTGGCATTTTTCTGATTAGAACAAGACCAAACACGATATAATTTGGCCCATATTTACTTCGCGTCTCCTTCTTTCCAATACGCTGTTCGTCGTTGCCTTCGAAACTTTCATCGTCGATAAAACCACTTAATACAGTTCAAATTATATCGTGTTTGGTGTCATTTTAATCAGAAAAATGCCAGAAATAAGGTAGTGAAAGTCCCATTAAAAAATAATGAAAATTAAGAGATTTGTAAAATCGTTTCCTCGAGTCAATGTAGTGGTGTTCACACCGATATACGAAGCGAAGCGGCGCGGAGTTGACAGCCGGTGGAGTGAGTAGGCATGGACAGGGATCGTAGAAGAGACCCAGGACAGGGATCGAACATTTACTGTAATAAAGTTTTTCAGAAGTCTAGAAACTGAACAGTGGCGCCACAACGCGGCGACGCGCGCAACCTTCTCCGCGGCAGCCCGGAATACAGATCTGCATAGAGGTTGCATAATCACAGGGGCATTGTATTTTTCGCGCTGCGAGAAAAGCTCGGTATTTCGGAATAGAACTAAAAAGAGACTCGTATACCGAGGTTTCACGGAATGTGATGCCTGCAGAAATTACGATTAGACATTCTATATGTATAAATTGTTCTATATGTATAAATCATGATTCTCCTACGACGATTCATCCGCCCTACGGCGCTTCTCTTTCATTGCGAAGAACTTCTTCGTTATTACCGCATTAAAAAAGTTCGGAGGTTAGCGTCAACCATTCTGCAAATATCACCATCTTAGGTGTACCACTGTACCTACACTATAACACTTGTCCAAGCTTTAACATTTATGACGTATAAAAATTTTAAAATGAGCACCGAATTACAATTTGCAATAGAAAGTTTTGTTCGTAAATAGCAACTATAATATTCTATTTTCAACGTCGCATTTCAGGTACAGAAATATGAGAACAAGGAAGCTTTCAATAATTTCAAGGCTCGAGCTGAAACAACAAATCTTTTTTATAATTTTTTTAATTATTTTAAATGTAAATTTTATAGAATTTATTTTTAATAAATTTGTATAAATTTTATAATGTTTTAACCGTACAGATTTGTCAAAGACTTCGATGAAAATGTAGCTGTTTTAGGGTGCACAGAAAGCGTTTCCATGAATATTTAACTGGAACTTTTTTTGAAACTTTCGTCGGACAATTTTGCCGAGTACAAAAAAGCTACGGCGTAATTGGTCGTCGACGAGTCGCCCTCGTATAATGAGATTCTTGTCGTTAATTTTCCCGACGTAATGCGAAAGCAATCTTCGACGTTCTACGATGATTCCCTAGCGGGTCGCAAATAAGGAAATCGAAGGAACACAAACGCCAGGATTAGCCCGTGAACTTTCTTATTACCATTTTAAGTGGTTTCACGCGGCTACTTGGTTTCCTTTCGCCGCGTACGGACGAGTCTTCGAGGCGCGAATGGAACTTTTACGTTAGCACCATCCGAGTAGACGTCGAATTAAAATTTGTCCTGCGATCGTGACGAACTTGGGGATTTGCATCCGACCCGAGCATTTTCTCGTCAGTCCCGCGTCGAAGATGCGCCGCTATTCTTACTAGTTCAACGACAAAAATGTAAATCTTCGACCTGGAGAACCAAGCGTATAGAAAAGACAAAGATGCAAAGTCGAACGGAGCTATTTCCGCAAACTATTTCTAAAAGGTTTCGAAAGATATGCTCAAACTGGGACAGATCTACCGAATAACAACATATTTGTTAAATATCATTTACTAAACCGATCCTGCCAGCCTTACAAAGCACTCAGCACGTCTCAGCAAATGTGTGCACGTCACTGTGTTTCGAGTAATTACAGATAAGATGACAAAAGCTTTCCGCGATAGAAATAGAAAGCTGAGAAAATGCCCAGAGATTGGTGACGATTCAATCTGAAAGTCCGAAATCTAGTGACCAGCGAACGTCGCTGCTAAATCAGATCCCGCGACAACGCTGCTGCTTGATTTAATAAAATATTTAATTTGCCACGGTACGAATCTCCCGGAATTACACTGAAACGGTCATCCCGGCCAGTTAATCTTGCGAGATCGGGGCAAAGCTGCACGAAGGATTCTTTCGCCTCTTGAGACGGGATTTCCGAAGTTTTTAACGATTGAATTCCGGGGGTTGCTTTCAGTGGATCGAGTGTACTCCACGATTCCGTGATAACGGATTAAAGCGCGGAGCCCGCTCGATCGCGGGCCGCCGGTCGTTTGCAACGCGGAGACGCGCTCCTGTTATGAATAATCTATACAACGTAACAGAAACTTATCCAATTTCCGGCACCGGTTAAAAAGTGTACATTAATCTTTTCTCTGACGGGAGACTTCGCTCGAACTTCGGTCCCGTTTAATCTGTTCGCGAATTCGGTCGAGAGAAAGAGAGCGAGCTCGCCGTGCGCGGTCTGTACCGATTCAATTTTTTATCCGACACATAAATGAACGGAGTCGTGACGCTTGCGAACGATCGAATATTAATCGAGAACCCGTAAAATCAGCTCTAACCGAATTCGATTTCTCGACTTTAAAAACTCGTCTATATTCAATACAATCGGCCGTGTAGTTCGTCTACGTGGAACCCTTGAGTCGCGCGTCGACGATCCAATCACATTACAGTCACGGCTCGCACAGGTACCATTCAGCCCTGCTTAAATAATCTAGCACACAGCACCGATCCAGCTCCGGTCACGTTCCATCGGATTGAATAATACTAGATCGCACTGCAAACGTACAGTAGACAAACCTCCCGTGTAATCAATCCCAAACGCCGTTGCCATTTAATTATAATTAGGTCTGCGGAATTAATGATATTTCAATGCCTGTCGCACCTTGTCGGATCCGTTACGATTTCTAAAAAATCATAGCTATCTGGAAGATTTCTGTAGATGTATCGTAGCAAAACTAATATTAACTAATTGCAGGTTACTCTCTAAGTCATACTGTAACATAATTATATGGTTTAAAGCAGTAAATAAATAATAATACAACTACGATACTAATTCAATCATAAACTATTTTTAGTTTTTACAAAATTCTTTTGTCGTTCTGTTTATAGTGGAGCTGCAGTGACAGTGCACTTTCAGTTGTTTGATAGTGATCTTTACACCAAAACTGCCTCCACCGGTCAAAATGATCGGTTCCAGATTTTTTATATTACAATTGTTTAAATAATTAAAGTGATTTCATAAGAAATGATTGTCGAAATGAACAAACAAGTTAAAGACAAAGTCGAAGTAAGATGAATCTTGTCACTTTTATAAGGGAACGGGCAATTCAAAGTGTATTTTTAAGTGAACTGAACTGAACAAATTTATGTAACATGAAGAAAGTATAAACGAACACATATACAAAGTTTCAAATTAATCAATGTTTTTATTTATATAATTATTTATAAGAAATGTAGAAAAAAGGAATTTCACTGCCAGCTGGTCCAACGTAAATATTTCCATTCGGAACAATTGAATGTTTATCGCAACTGTAACAAGATAGCGAAAGCCGGCGCAACAGCGTCAGCAGGTAATATCGATCAGTATCCAAGTTCCTCGTGCAAAAACCCAGCTACGTAAAGTAGCATTAAGCCTCGTCCTAGTGCGAGGCTTACAGCGATTCTTCGCAACGGTTGACAGACTAAATACCGTCCCTTGACAACTTTTTATATAAGGGCCTGGCCTCCTTCGGCAAAGAGCCACCAGCGTCGGAAGCACGTCGACGACAAGGGTGGGAGGACGCGAGACGGAGCGATGCGCAAGGAAAAATATGCTCTCGACGTCGCGCGCGTATTACACGACGCCTCCGCGAATTACGCGCGCTGCTCGCGAATCGTCCCGTGGGTCCAGCGCAACCATGATTGCAAAGAAGGGTGACTCGTTCTAACAATACAGGCTGCTTCATCTAAAACGGACCACCCGATCAACCTTCGCAGTTGCGAGCAAATATTTTCCTTGTGCGGAAAAACCTTTCGAAATACAAATAAAAGTTGGAAAAGTGTATTCTTTTTTCTATAAATGTTACACAGTTCCATTACTGTAACTTCATGAAATTTTATGGATTTTATGAAATCGTTTACTTTTTAAAACTTTTCTTTCTGCGTTTTCCTTGGAGCTTGTATTATCGGTGCATTATTTTGAAAAATGGTTTATCGTGCGTGTTTAGCGCCTATTAAAAATGTTCATTACGAAGGAGGGAATGTCTGGCAAGCAATTTTACGAGGATCGTTTTCCGTTGTTTCGACGTGTAAAACTCGAGTAAAATTTATAACAACGCTCCGAATCCCATTGTGTATCGCTTCGAAGGGATTCCAAGGGTGAAGAATGGGAATGGTAAAGGTTGAGGTGCGGTGAACATGCATCAGGAGAACTCGTGTACCGGTGTACGAGAGAAACGTCACGTCTGCTGCCGGATATTTCACGGTCCTCTGGTTTCTGTCGCTTCCGTATTTTTGTCCGCAGCCTTACGCGCGTTGTAACGCTTCTCGCGGCGCGCCGCGGCAAATTGGAGCTTGTCAATGGGGATTTTATTCGAAGCCCCGGCGAAACGTCGAGAGAAACTGGCCGAGCGTGGTTTACGAGCCGTTTGATGAGGCTCGCGGCACAAACCTCGCTCTCGAACCGGCATCTCGACGCTACATAAAAAGTTAACGCGGTCAAACTGAGCGAATCTAGCCCAGCGGAAACGATTCTTTGACGATTTACAGCGGTTTTATTCTTCAGCGGCTTGTTACAGAAATGCTCGAGCTGTCTACGTAGGAACCAGAAATTCGCAATTTACAAACTACAATTTTCCTCTGTTTCTCACAACCTTCTCAGGACAAATTTCGAATTTGCTAACAAACCAATCTTTGCAGTAGTACGCACTATTTAAAATCAAACGAAGCATTTATCATGAACCAATTAATATTAGAAGAATTGAAAAATAATCAAAATTTCTTCGATGAGCTGATTCACAGTTCGTGTCGAAGGACTTTTTCAAAAAGGGAATCGAACAACTGCCTTTACGCTGATAAAAAGTGTTAGAAAATGATGGAATTTATTTTGTTGACTAGTATTTAAGATTTTTTTACAAAAAATTTTGATTATTTTTCGGTCCCCCTAATATACAATAGTATTGTACCGAGTTCTGAAGCTTTTACGCGAGGAATCCTCGCAGACGACGCGACGCGAACGCGTAACAATACTCTGAAACTCTGTTCAAGTATTATTCCATAATTCAACGGAATCATCAGTCACGTATTCATTTGCGGTGCTGCCTCGTAATCGCGATCGCTGCCCGGAGAAATCTCCAAACGTTTAATTAAAATCCTGTGCGCCCCGATTAATGGGGTCAGGTACAACCTCGCTAACTAGAGGCAGAGAGGAAATGAGAGCGCTCTCGTCCGAGGTTTCACTGCCTCCAACTTTTCAGTTTCGACGCTCTAGCATGGAACAGAACCTGCATCATTTCTTAGCACGGAATAGAACCCACTACACGTAAAAGCTATTATGTACACGAGTACATAAATAAAAGAAAATAAAACTGATACACTGTTGTTCATATATTCCAATAGGTCAGACATAAAAAATTTTTCATCTTACGCGAGATTTGAAAAATCGTATTTTGGCCGAATTTCGAGGCAAATACTTCACTGTGCGTCGCTTGCGTCACTGATTACTAGACCGCAAATTTTTCTAACAAAAATTAATTTAATTTAAAACAGTAATGAGAAAGCAGATAAATGTCTACTTCATTCCAGTTTGCTGCGATTCAGAAAATGTTTACTTCGCGTTACTGACTGGTAAGTGTCAATGCGACTTGCGGAGCGCAAATAACGAATGGGCGATTTCAAAGTGACGCAGGCTGACGAAGAATAACGGCACGCGTCTTTTTGAGTTTACTACGCGATAGCCGGTGTGCATTAGAATCCTTTTAACCGGGCATAAATAAGGGCCGAGTAATCTCCAGGGAGGATTAGCTCGGCGAAGGGCGTGGAGGAGGAGAAGACACTCTCGTTTACCTTATGGCGCCACCAAGTAGGACGCTGTCTCGGAGAATGGGTTGCGATTTTATCGCGTCGTTGCTCCGGCGCACGTCCACCGATTCAAAAAGGATGTCTTTATCCGGGAGATGCAGAGCCCGGCGCGTCCAGCTCGTCCCGTCGCAAATTTAATCTTTCCCCCCTTCCCCTCCCTTCCCTTCCCGACCCCCGCCATCAAAATGAATTCCATAAAACGGACCGCCACGCCGCCACCCCCTCGAGTCCACCGGGAGAGCACTTTCGTTTCGTTGTCCCATTCTTCTCATATTTGACTCGATTACCGGGAGAAGCGTCGACCGGGGCGAAGAAAAACGAAGATGACCCCGGAGAACGTGTTCGAATCGGTCCCGGGATTCTTGCGGACTAATCTCGAGAACGAGGTAAATGGTAACTGATCAACGGAGTAGAGGGGACGGGGATGAAAGCGGGACGTGACCGTACCGGGTGCAATTGAATTCCAGATTTACGCCTGACGTCGTAATGCGGCCCTGAATGGCTTCAAAGCTTGGCTTCTCGCTAGAGTATCCGTAACTTCACTCTGTTCTCTTCATAATAACGATCAATTCTACATCGCGCGCTAGCTGTTTCCACAATTTTTTCGCTTTCCGCAACGCTACCCCTTAGCAGTCACAGTCGGAACAGGTATCCGTACAAATCGAAATAGCTTGTTCAACATATTCGCTACCATTGTCGTGAACATGTAACATCTACAATCTCAAAATTTACTTGAAAATAACGAAATAAATTTTATTCGCGTAGAGGTAATTCAGTTAATAAGTTAACAGTAACAGTTAACAAAAACGATGTTACGTTATGTTACCATTAATGTTACGTAATATTATTACTATTCATGTAGAAATAATAATATAAATGGCTGTGTCTTCCACTCTGTTAGTACATAT
The DNA here is from genome assembly GCA_028454225.1 of Lasioglossum leucozonium. NCBI lineage: Eukaryota > Metazoa > Arthropoda > Insecta > Hymenoptera > Halictidae > Lasioglossum > Lasioglossum leucozonium. Next base: position 683,412 of record CM052217.1, on the reverse strand, counting down.
AAACAAAGTTCTGGAAAACCTAATTAAAACTTAGTCATTATCGAATAAATCCGGACAGCTCGAGTCTCTAAATTTTAATTTGGCTCGTGAAGTTTGGAACGTTTTTTAGCGACTCAAGAGTTTCAGCTTAATCTTGTAAGAAGATAGAATAAAATATGCGGCTTTGCGCCACCTTGAAAGCAGTCGAAGCTTATCTTCTTAGAAACGGTTTCTCATTCACACTTTTTCCCCTCGTTTCATTCATAAACTCATATTTTAAACAAATACACCAAATTACAACAGAAGTGTAAAGAAAGCAAACGTTTTACATTATCTGTAATAGAAAATGGGTTTATCGTAACTCTGAGTCAAAACAGGATCCAAGAGGATTTTTGTGAGAGATCGTTGGGTCTCTGGGATTTAAGGATGCGAGAATGTGTCCGAAAGTCCCAAGGGACTCGTATATTTTGAGTAACACGAGTTCTGGGCAGCTCCAGATGCCTCAGGGTCACTGAGATCATTCGAGTCTTATCAACCGATACCCTAACTTTGCCAAGCCTCCCTAGACTGTGGTAACTATCTAACCTTCCTCGAATTGGGTGCCAGATGAATTCAGCATGGAATAGTATGTGGAAATTTTTCCGTGTACCAAACATTCTACAGCGTGTCTCTTGAGTTTACAATATCCTATACAAACTTTCTGTAATTCGAAATGATATAGATGTGGTCTCTCGAGCTCAGCGCGTTGCGCATCGGTCTCTCGAGCCCTAACTATTCTATATCAAGTTTCTTGAATTCTTAAGACTATCCAATCTGCAGAACAAGATATCTGCTATCTTTCATATTTATGATATAACCCGAACTTGAATCTCGGTTCTCTGGATGCGCTTAGATCGCGTCCCGACACCATTTTTTGATGCATGCCTCGAGCGCGTCGACGCAAAGGAAGCCGAACGTAGAAAAAAGTTAGGTTGAAGTGTCATTCTTCCATACAAGTATGTAATTAGGTAAAGTAAATTGTTAAATAATTAAGTAAAGTGTGAGCTGTTAAATATTATCTAAGATTGTTGCAAATAATAAAATTAAGTAAGTGCAAAAATTGTTATACGTTTCGAATATTTATTAAGACATGTACGTTTGTATCGCTCATGAATAAATAAAGAAAAAGAATATTGTTTAATTTACACATTAACCACGCATTCTTTCCTTCTGCTACCTCAAACATTAGTATTAACGTTGATGTATGGAGTGACGTATGTTTCTTTTTCAAAAAGTTTGTACTTCAAATTCACGGACACCTGTCGTTCTCCGAAGTGCTCGCATCAGTTTCCTCGAGTTTCTTCGCGCTTGAACTAGATATAACTTGATCGTTCCTGCTCGGCGTTTCGATAACTCATACGAAGACGTTGTTTAACTGCATCTCTGTTTTTATCTTATGTTTGCAGGCTATAACACTGTGATTGTGAGATGACGTGCGCGTAAATACTGTGTTCTATAGTGGTTGTGTTCTAGAACAGTTCTTTCACGAAATTACAAAAGAATTGTTAAAAAATTTATTTTCAGTAATATCAACGCTTGCAACTCTTTAAAACTAGTTTTTCAATACGTTTGTGACAAATTTTTTTAAAAATTCACTCACATGTGACTGATACTATCGTATCGGTCGGGACTAATATTGCGGAACTAATATCAGAAACGAAGCATAGGAGTAGACCAATTACCATATGGAGTTTCGTGTCTCCCGCTACAACCTGAAATACCGACATCGTCGACAACCGTCTCCTTCGGCCCTCTATGCTGACACGCGATAAATGTTGGAACTAGATCCACGAAAACGATCAAATACTAAGGCTGTGCGGTTAACGAGTTGTGTCTGTGATGTTATGACTACCGACGAGGTATAATGACGGCGTCATGACTCAGAGCTCCCCGAAGACTAAACAAAAAAAACTCATAAAATGCGATGTCTGCAGTAAAAATGAAGTATACGGAATAGTCCGTTCTTACTAATACGCCTAAATTCGCGAATTATCGGTAACATTGAGCGCGACCAATGAGTCTAATTGTAAAAGCTCCCCTAGACAGAAACGTCCATAAAAATTATTACTATAAAATTTTGGTTAATTTGTCTATTTTTTTTTGTAAAAGCTAATTTATTCTAACAACTGTACTCACCAATAAGCTTCAATAAGTCTATAATTGTCTGTCTGCGTAGAGGGCGTAAGAAATCGAGTTGTTTTCATCGATGTCGGTATTTCCGATCGTGAGACACGAAACCCTGTACGGTAATTGGTCCACTCCTATCCTATATCATATCGGGCCGATACGGTAGGATGCGACATGGAAATGGTAAGGACTTCTCGAGCGTGAAACAAAAACATACATTCACAATGTATTCAAATAATGTTTTCGGCGCTCGGGTTCGATCAATTTTTATATATTAGATTGTAAACCATGTGGTCACTAATTACCTCGCTGTTAATGCGACCACGTTAAAATAAACTATGAAGAAAAAAAAAACGTACATTGCGTGATTTGTCTACTCCTATACCTAATTTCTGACAAACTAATCGCTTCACCGGTTCCGGGTGAACCCCGCACCAACTGTAGGTGGCATTCCGAGCGACGCGATCCGCTATTCGTCTCCGAGATGTCGGTACACCGTCGAAAACCGGTTCGATCCAGCGTGCACCGCGCATAGAACGGTGCGCACTCCCATTGACCAGTCTGTAGTCAGAGCGGTGTATTCGGGCCAATAGTAATCGTGCGGTGGCTTTGAGAACACGGTACGGTTTCTCGTTAGTCTGGTCGTGGTGCGTTTCCACACGTCACGTCGGGTAGAGCGAGCGAGGAAAGAGGAAGAGACGTCGCGAGAGTCGCAGGAAAAGAGAAGGGCGAGAGTCGGTTAAAAAGTCGACGGTAAACGTCGAGCGTATTCGCAAAAGTCGTATCGGCAGTCGTTGGTTGTTCGGACGAGTTTCGGGACGGGACAGGTCCGTAGAGGATCCGCATCGGCTGGCGCTCGTCCGCCGTGTCTCTGTTTCCGGTGTAATCGTGTTCGGAAGCGGCGGCGAAGCTGCAACTCTTCTTCGGCGACAGGATTCCGCAGCGGGAGCCGCGCGAGACGAGGTGAGTCATCCGCGTACGATTCGCGGTATAGACACAGCCCGCCGCGACCCGAAAAGGGTTTCGATCGGCAGCCGGAGAGGAGAGACACTGCCGTTTCTCTTTAGCGGGCAACACGCGCATTTCGATCGATTCTCTCTGCCCGTTCCGTGGCGGTTGGACAGGCCGCCGCCGCGCCGTGTCGTTGTGTCACCGTGCGCCCATGTATGCGTGACCGCGAGAGTTCCACCGATCGTTACGATCCACGACGCGCGTGTTTTCTCGTTAATAGCGGACGGCGAGCGCGTTCAAGCGCCGCCTCGGACCCAGTAATCACCGTCGTAGCTAACGTTCGGACCTCTTCGTGCCGCCGCGATGATCGATCTCGTTCTACCACCAACCCCCTCTCTACCCTTACCTTTCCCCCCCACCCTTCTCTCTCTCTCTCTCTCTTTCTTTAAATCGTCCATCCCCCAAAAGATGCGTTTTCGAGCCGCAACCTGCGATTCCGGAGCGCGAACGACGATAGGGCACGATCGACGGCTCGATAAGTCGACGCGAGGCAGCCCGGGAACCGCGATCCATCCGACGGGAAACGAGGTTAGACGTCGCACACGCGGCTATCCATGCGAAAAATCAATACACCCTCGCTCCTGGGCCACGATTCGGACGCGCGCGGTCGGATTCCGAGAATCGGGGGATCAGCCTTTCGAGAAAACGACGATCGCCGCGGGGCTCTCCGTAGAAAGCTCCCGTTTGCTTGCTCGACGGGATCGATTTCGAGAGACCGTGTACGGTACACGCGCCTACTCTGGCAACCAACCCGCTCTGGAAATTCTCGCGCTGACCCGCGCGGGTTGATTTCTCGCCCGAAAGTCGATGAGACTGTAAAACCGTACAGTAGGATTCTACTGCGAACTGGTTAGTTCTTTGTACATTTAATTTGTTACATTTAAATTTTATACACTGCACATGGGGGTAAATTGATAACAAGATTCGAAAGGAGAGGAACAAGTGGAAGTTAAAAAAAAGTCACAAAGTTTGTTTCAATCCCGAATTTTTTAACTTTACTTCTCCGTGATCGTTGTAAACGTATTCATCTAATGAAAAAAATTATTCGTTCATCGGTGGACACCTCGCTGTATTTTCTTTTCTCTCAGCCCTAACAGAGGGTCGATGTCTTAATATTTCTCGCCACTTCTATGTTCGGAAACTCAATATTTTTAATGTTTATGGGTGTTCGTTTTCTGTAAAGGAGTGTGGGAGTTTTATTTTCTCTTTTACTTTCCTTTTTTGTATTTAACGCGTCGATCGGAAGTTTTTTAACTGTAAAAACTAACAAAACTGTCAAGACATTGGAAGAATTTGAAAATATTACTCTTATACGGTTTCCTAATTATTAAAATAATTCAACGAAGCAGTATACTTTCACCTGTTTTGTGCAAATGCAAATTCTTGATCTTTCGGTCGACGCCATCTTGGTTTTGCAGCTGGTTATAGATAATTTCGGTACAGGGCTTGAGCGCGGGTTCGTAGATTATAGAAATGTATTATTTATAAACAGTAAAAGAAACACTCGAGATTTTCTTGCGAGAAATCAACTTCTGCGAGCCGCCGATGCATTCTCCGATGCTGGTTCCGATTTTCGCGGGCGTGAAGACTGGTTACTGGTTATTATATGCGCAATGCCGCTGACGTTCGAACCAGCTTGCACGGATAAAATGGAAAAAGTTCGTGACTGAATTTTAATATTCGCGGGCCCTCGCCCGATTGGCTGTAAAAGTTTAATGGGATTCCGATGTCACGCTCGAATATCGAATTAACAACCCTCCGGAGAGGGACGCGGTACATCGACTAATACCGGAAATCGGTTTACTTCCATGGGTAAATCTGTGTGCATCGGTTTGTAATCTTGTTCCTTATCGATTGTCCGTGCGTCGTCTTTAAAATTTAGATCGCACAAGGGCTGTGATCCTGGCATTCTCGCTTCGAGCACTCTCGAAATTTCTTTTACGGAGCAGAAGTGTCTCACAGTTTTATCCGTGAGATATTCTATTAACTTCAAAATCAACTTTTCAACTTTCCACCTTTTTTTCGAACCAAATTTTCTTAAACTGTAAATTATTTAATTGCCAAGATGGCTTCGGGCATTATGTTAATCGCCCTCTAATCGCGACCATAAAAATGCAATTAACGTTCTTGACGATTGCTGTAATACTTTCGAACTAATGTCACGTTAAATAATTCTCGGATTTAATGGTCACGCCCGCGTCTACTCGAAACTAGATCCTCGTGATTTATACGTTCGCAATTAGGTGTGACAGCTATTGGAGGGTCAATTTAAGGTCTGCATCCACAGCCGAAGTTCTCTCCAGAATGCCGTGCGTCCATCCAGGAATTTTATTCTCGAGAAAAGAACTTCACAGCGGTCACTGACCCGAGAGCGACTTTCCGACTGCCGTTGTTCATCGATTTTACCCTCCTCGGATCGATTTTAACATTCTCGCTTGATTATTTCCATTTTCTATTTCATACTTTTCATAGTGCCTACACTTTGTCAATTTAGAATTAGTTACAGTGTACATTGTTCTCAATCGTTTTCTTAAAATATACCATATTTAGTTTTTATTCTCACATGTTCGCATGTTCTGTTAAAAATTGTAAATTCGTTAAGTAGGGCTTTTCCATTGAGGAGGGTGGCAACGATGTGCCTTCTAAGATCTAATCTTCAAGACCCTGTTCTTGAACGTAGCACTTTTTCAAGGGAAGATCCACAATTTGTCGAATTCGATTTCAATGTGAATTTGCATTCGGTCTGCCGATGATACCTATATACAAAAGATCAGAGATTGCTCAATAACTCCACAGACATAAATAGCATCAGTTGCGTACTTTCGATACGTGGTGAAAATACAAATAACTCGAACTACGTTCGTCGAAACATTATTGGCAACATGAGATAGTTGTGGTGCCAGTAATATGGATGCCTTAGAACCAATTCCTTTTTAACACTAAACTTACCAGTACCAGTTTTCAAACATTTTTGTGCAATTTATACATATTTGAACGTTATAATATCGCTATCAAACTGTATGACTTTTCTTAAAATATGCATACAATATATTCTTCGGTACTTCCAGCTTTTCTTCCTATTTTCCAAGGAATATTTGTTGCGTGTCCATGAAAATATTTGATTTACTATTTTAAAATAAATTCAGTACACTCTAACGGCTATCTCAAAGTCGAATGGAACAGGTAAAGAACTGTCGGTAGGTTTAGCGTTAATTTGCAGTCTACATAACTACTCTATACCACTGATGTTCTCACAAACTACAATGCGGTTATTCGTATCTCAACCACATTCTGAAAGCACGAAATTTCAACTATTAATACTTTTAAATTTTCTATATCCGAACGAAAGGAACTGCACGTTGTTGTATACCAGCGATAAGACTTTCTCTAGCATTAGCAATCAGAGATTACTAATCACTCGTTTAATCTAAGCGTTTCAGTTCATCTTTCTATCTTAAGTTCGTCATTCTATTTACTGTTACTCATCCTTGAACTTCATTCTCCATGATTCATCCCTTACCGACTACATTAGACGAAAACAACCCCGACTCTACAAGACCAAAACCCTATGTTCCGAATTCAGTTCATCGCCAGCATTCGTTTCCTGATTCTCATTCGCTCCTGTACAGTTTTTACCGAGTCTATACGAATAACATCTTTCGTTCAGAAATTGTACCTAATAAAATATATTAAGTACACGGAATACAACAACGTATATTAATATCAATTTTCATACACCTTCGTTAAACGTGAAGTAATTCTGAAACAAAAAAAATTAGACGACGTGGACAAAAATAATTTCACAAATGGTAACAGTTTTAAAGAAATAAAAATTCGGTTAAAAATACACAAGTTTGCACAATTGGAATCTAATTAGTCGAATTGAGAGCCTCTCCTTGGCACCGGTTTATCTCCGAGAAATGTAGATCGTCGGGTCGCTCGAAACGCATCGTAAATCCTGGAACCATCGATCCCGATCCCTGATAGTTTACCTATACCCTGTTCTTTGAAAGAAGATGCCTAAAACGCGTTTCGTCGAAACAGCGATCCGCCGTGTTCTAGTTCGACCGATCGATAGGATCACGGTGGACAGTTGTCACGGCAGTCTCTGAACGTCGGGTCTCTTCTTCCGAAAAACAGACCGTAGATGTTATCAATCGTCCCCGTCGGGCATCGACCAGTTGTGTAACGGAACAGGAAGCGAGACAGAAACACGTTGGCCCCTCGCAGCGGGAAGAAACGGTTGCACGAATCGTCCATCTTCGATTGTACTGTACGCACGATCTATATTTGCATGTTCGTGCCTGTCTTCCTCGCGTCCGAATGTGTTTGCGGATTCGCGCGCTCGCTCGGAGTCGGGGGAACCGCCAGCCACGTGACCGACGCACGAAATGCAAATTCGCGGCCCGTATGTGCAACGCTGCAACAATTCTGCGGCGATTCGAGCCGGTTCTCGCGGTTCCTCCGACGTCCGCGTGTCCCCAGGAAACGCGAACTACGCGTACATCGCCTTGGCAGTTGGCATGCGGCCACGCATGATTATCTCGATGTATCGAGACAACGAGTTGTTCTGCATGATGACGCCACACTTTGACACGCAACTCACTTCCTTTATTGCGTTCTCGTCCTTTTTTTTTCGTTTGTCCGTCGAACGAGCATCCGCAACGAGTTCGACGGGGGTGGCTCCTCTTCTTGGGCTCTTGGTCTTGTTAGGAAAGCGACGAAAATCGACCCGTTATTAACAGTGTTGTGTACATTAAATCGTCAAAGAGTTAATTTATAACACGTTCAAGCGTCCTCGCCACTTCGGCTTCGTGGGTCCTGGGACGACGAAAGCCAAGCTTGGAAACGTTTCAAAAACTACGTTCGAAATACAGTAACGTCTCGATATATGTGAATACTTCGTGACTGAAGTTTTATTTATATTTTAATCAAAAAATCGCCAACACTCTAAAAAATGTTTACCTAGACCTTGTATGCTGTTCAGGATAACGAATGTGTACAAATGAATTCTTCGTGAATTTATTGATTATTTACAAACTATCTCTACCGCTTTCTGTACATTTACTGCATTGTCTAATTTGTACATTTAATATTTTGAGAATGAAAATTTCTTCTGAAAATAATTCTGCAAAAATATTATTGGTAACTCGCGTTCGATGTATGTATACAAAATTCTTCAATTAACTATATGCGAATACAATTTTAATCAGAAAAATGTGACAAATATGTCGGTAAAAGTTTCATAAAGAAATAACTCGAAACAAAACAGTTTTGTCATTGTAATAGTAATGCTAATACGCATTGTCTCACCGATATATCTATTTGATAAATTTTTTCGCGCACATCTCTCAAATATATCGAGACGTTACTGTCTTCCGCCAACCGATCTAGATCGATCGCAATCTCGCCGAGCCGTATCAAGGTCTGCAATCGGCGAAGGGCGTGCGCAGGAAACGTTCCATTAGGTTCGAGTCAGTTCGTTTTCTCAGACGGATTGCAATTAAGGTACCCAGATAGAAATAGGAAAGTGGACTGATACAGCGGGGAATGTCTCTGTACTTATTCAATGATTGTTCAACGATATCCTTAAATTCTTTACCGTTGTATGCTTATACTAGTAAATCTTGGATATAATATTCAAAAGTAAATACACGTGAAATTATAATATTCAGATAAAATGCAAAAATAACGATACATTTTTTACACTTCAGAAATTGCACTCTACGCATTAGTTTACGCAAAGTCGTAAACAGTAAATAAAATAAAGTTATTGAAAAATATGACTTCGGTTATACGTACACGAAGTTCGCTGTCTGGGTCACAAACGACACACGGATCGAAGTTGTTTAAAAATACGACTCGTACACGTTTTGGATACTGCAAATATCGCAACAGAAGTCGAAATATCAGTGCTCTGTTCGTCAACGGCTATTCCAATTAAGTTCTATTGTTTTCGTGTGTCCGTTCGCACACTTAACGGTACGAGAATCTGTAGAGTACCTGTTTCATTCCACGTGCCGTAGGATTCAACGATTGTTGACTTTGTATTACCTGAGCCATAATTGCAAATTTGTCCCGCTGGTAATAATGACGGCAGGTGCACTAGTCCTTTCAACCGCATGACGTCACGAGCCGAGTGCAATTCCGCATCAAGAGGATGCGCGCCGCGCTGACGGACCGTTCGTGCAGTTGTTTTGTGCATTTCGACCAAATCAATTAAACACTCGCAGCTGCGGATGTTGGGAAAAACAAAGTAATCTAAAAATCATGTGCTGGAGCTTGTTATTCAATTTAGACCTAGGAGATAAATTTTAAATTTTTTTTTGGAAAAAATCATGATCACGGTAAACTGAAAGATTAGAAAAAAGATTCGATAGATATGGTATAATTTTGTTATAGTTTTTAAAGCCACTTGTGATTTTAAAAATGATAAAATGAAGTTCTGAGAGGTATGAATATTTCATATTAAATGTCGCCCGACATCGAAGCTAATTACCCGTAATGAATAAAACGACGAAGTAAAGAGATCAAAGGCAATGCTTGGGCGTAGGAAACATTGTTCGTTAATGACGAAGCGACCCGAGCGACGTCATTCCTTTTAATACATTGGTACATATAATACGTTACAAAAGAAACGGTTTCACGAAACCAACGAGGCTAACGCGCGCGAGAGGAAAATAATAAACAACGCGATTCTCTGAAAAATAATTGCATCTCTGCTGGTGACGTCATTAAAGGTCGACCTGTAAGAAAAGCCGCGGCATTTGGGTCACCGATACGGCTCGAATTTTCTGTGCGAAGGGGTCTATACACAAATGTCCGCAGTTCATTTACAAGACATTCAACCCCTTACAGTCCACTTGTACTATTACTATTTGTACTAAACAGTACTTGTACCATGTACCAAACAACGACGGGTAGCGAAAGATTTAAGAATTTTTAGATTTATCACTGCCAAAAACTATTTGTAACTGACACAAATCTATCGATCGGATATTTTAGATTTTGAATGTAAACCCGGATCAAAACTTTGTAAAAAGCAATTATTACTATTTTCTTCGCGATTCCGACACATAGCAATTTTTCCGAAATTTCTTTCACGCGTCATCTAGTAAACTTATCCTCTTTGAACTCCTTAAGACGACTCGAGTCGTGTGGTTCGATTTAAGAAAAATTTTATCGTACATACTGCCCGAAAATTAAATCTCTGTAACTGGAAAAATACCCGGAACTGGTCATCCGTGGGCGAATCACGTCGTGACAAGAGCCCAAAACTCGTTCGCTCGAAAAGCCCCAAGAGAGACCACATTGAAACCCACATGTCAGAGAGACCAGACCGTTGAGGATGGTCTAGCCACAGGAGAAATCGTTGCCGATAGCTCGATCGATAGTCCGAGCGTACACGCGATAGCTCTTTATCTTGGATTTTCTTTATTTGCCCGTTTGCCCGTTCGTTTGCCTTGTTGACGTACGATATTGGCGTATCGGCTTCGGGCACGCGTATCAGCATCATCAACACCAGCCAGCAACACCGCGAGGAGTGCGATCGCAATCGCAGTTGCAGCGGCATCGGACGGTGAAACAGAAGCATAGGCAGACGCGGAAGGAGAAGCTGAAGCAGAGAGGCAGTTGGCCGGGTGGCGTTCATCAGGGACGCGTGTCAGCAGAGCGAGAGAAGGTAGAGCCACCGGAACGGTGGACGGGCGAGTCCTCGGCGAGGTCGTCCGTGAGCGGGTCGTCTCAGTCGGGTAGGGTTCATCGTGGGCGAGCAACAGCGGCCGGAAACGTCGCCATGCCGGCAGGTATTGGCGCTTCGTACAGGTCGCTAGGCGACCTGGGCGAGGACGTTTACAAAAGCACGACCATCGTCGACCAGACACAGACCACCGGGCAGAGCGTCCTCGAGAGCGTCAAGAAGGCTTTCAGTTTCGCCTCGCCCAAGGTCGAGCTCAGGAAAAAGGACCCGCTGATCGAGGACCGCCGTGAGAGCGTCTCGATCGTCTCAAGGTAATGCCTTATACGATATTGTCTGAGCGTACAGGGGAAAAACCGGTCGGCAGGTAGGGTGACGGTCGCGGGACACGCAGTCTTTCTCTCTCTGCCTGTCTTTAGTCTCTATCGAGTCTCTTCTCAATTGTTCCACGACCTCGTCCCCGTCTATTCGGCCCGTAATCGATTATGGTACAGCTTCGATCCGATACTAGACTCTGCCCAGGTCGCCCGTGGAATTACTCTATTGTCTCCTCGTCGGAGCTACTTTCGCGGTAATAGCGAGCTTCGAGGGCGAAAGGCTTCGCTATCGCCGCCGCTTCGGGTAAATTCTGTGAACGTTAGAACGCCCCGCGAGTAACGAGAATTTTCATTTAGATTTCTGGAACGGGATGAATATTCGGTTGTCTCGAAAGTTTTTGCACAGTGCGAATTCGGAAGAGTTTTCTGTCCACCCCCCGTGCAATGTTTAATCTCAACGAAAAGCAGATCGCTGATTTTAAGTGTAACTGGTTTTGCAGAGATGTGTAAATTAATTTAGTGTAAATAGATAGTAAATTAACTCTCTATAGCATCGTATAACATCGAAATCACAATGTGACATGTGTATATTGTTTTGCCGTGTCTTCTTCCTAACCAAAGGAGTTAGGTGTTGACCAATTAACTCAGAAAACTCTTAACTTTTGAGACAACCTAATGTAATCGTAATCATTTTTTTTTTTTTTGGAATACGAAGGGAGTTTTAAAAAGATTCTTTTTCAAAATATCGGTTTAATTCGTTTTGATTCGAGTCGTTCGGTTCAATTAGTATCAAAGCAGTCTTATATGATCGTTGCTGTTCGTAGTACAGTGATTTTTACAGAACAAGCACAACGGATCATTCGAGTAACGTGTACACACGGTCAACGTGAATTAGTCGAGCGTTAATTAAAGTTAACGATTTTAGCGTTCGTACGTGGGAAACGTGTTACTCCGATGGTAAAAATCATTGAAGAATGTCGGAATGCTTGAAACTGGTTGTAAATTTTTTTAGTAAAACTAGCCTTATGTTATAAAAAAAACTTTTGTATTGATGAGACGAACGCAGTGATGATTATTCAATGATTTTGACGAACTTCTACATGGTCAATCGACGTCAAAAACAAGCAGATACATTGTGCAATTTTACATCATATTTCGAATAGCCTTTTATGCATATGTTTCAAAGATAAATAAAATGCAAAGTACGATTACATTAAATATTATTTCTACTTCAGTGTTAACGTGTTAAAATCTCCTGTTTAAATCTAGACTTTGTTAGAAGCAGCAAAGAAATTTTATTTTGCGACAAGATCCGCAATCTAGTTATGAACTTTAAATGCTGGCACGCGTTCTGAACAATACGATAGCACGTGTCCGCTTGCTTTCGGTGTCCATTGACCGTGTCCAAGTACACTGGAATCAATGTTTAGTCAACCGTGTAAATTTCGAGATCGTTCATATTACTTCGTTCATATTACGGATGTAATAAAATAAAAAATATGTGCTTACTTAATAGTATTCAATCATCGCCAACACTCTAAAAAATGTTTACCTAACCCTTCTATACTGTTCACGACAACGAATGTGTACAAATGAATTCTTCGTGCATTTATTGAATATTTACAAACTATCTCTATCACTTTCCATTTTGTGAATAATTAATGGGCTTGATCTTAAAATAAAGTTACGATTGATTCATTGCGAGAACCACGAATTAATTTGGGCATTTAATATTTTGAGAATGAAAATTTACCATAGATATTTAATTCTACAAAAATATTTGTTCGTAACTCAAGTTCCGTGTATAAAAAATTCTTCAATTATATATTTATTTTAGCATGAAAAATTACAGTTCGAATTAATGGTGAAATCGATTTGCACAGTACACAAGGGTTAAAAATAAGGGTTCGATTTTGTAATAAATAAGTAGATCGTCCATTTCAAATGATTATTTGATTGATTTTTAAATGTCCACGGCAAACTGACCCGAGGCAGAGGCTAAGGAGGTCGCGAGTAATCGGTTCGAGGTCGAAAATGTCGGAGGCACGGCTAGAGTGGTTTTACCGTTGACCACGGTGGTCGACTAGCGTCGAGGAATCGATCGTCACAGTTCCCTGCCCTTTTTAAGTGGTCGAAATAGAAAAATCGCGGAAAAATACTTGGTGTACTTCTGAGAAACTCATTGATGTACGAGGCCGCTTTCCAATTACTAAAACCCGTCGCTACTAAAATGTCTGACTCACTAACTCACTGCGCTAATGGGCATAGATCTGTGTTCCAATGGATTCCGGGAATCGTGCTATATTTCCGTGTTGGACTAAATCTGAGGGGCCGTATTCTGCGTTACGTCGTTCCATTAACCCCGTGAACGCCCCATTTGGTAGTTAACGTTTATTACACACGAAATACTACTGTTTGCTGGTCCAATTTCCTTTTAGAATGTTGCTGGTAGTATCGATTTAGTCGCAGAAATATTTACGAGTATATGCGCTATAGGAAATATGGTTTTGTTGAGCAGTAAGAAAATATGTCGCGCACTCATGAGCCCTGTTTATAACGCGGAGAACAAGAAATTGTGTGGTATCGAATTTTATTAGACTTAGTAATTCATTAGCAATTGTGGCAGTATTAACCTTCGTTCTGCGTATAGGGGTGTAACTACACCCCAGACTAATAAAAAAACACATGAAAAGTTGCAGAATGAAAAATTTCCAAAATCTTTCAGGAATGCTATCTGTCACATACTTCACAAGTATTGAAATTTTTATCTGTAGAGAATTTTTATACATTCAATTGAATTTTTTAACTGTTTCATACATAGCATCATGAAAATCAAAAAATTCCAGAAATACGCAGTCAACATTTTTGTCTTTATATTTTGCACCCCAGTACAGGGTTAACATTATGATACACGTACGCAAAGTGGAGGTTAAATATTGAGTGCTTTCCTGAGAATCTGTTTCTCAATATTTAATGACTAAACAGAATAGTAAAAAGTAAAATTTTGATTTGTTATTGATAAAATTTATATCGAATAAATTCCTCTATAAATTTATTAAAAATAAACTCTATAGAATTTACATTTAAAATAATTAATTCTACTTAATTTACATAAAATTAACTTTAAAATTGTAGATTATGAAGCTTTAACAAGATCGAAATAATTTTCACGAACAAAAGAGTTTTTGAAGTTGTCGAGATTAGCATTTTTCCCGAGAAAATAGAGTGTGTCTTTAGACTAGGGGGTTTATGGATTCGATCCTCGGGCATGGGAGTGACGCGGCATCGATAAAACGCAGAAGGTAATACGGCCCCGACGATTTCGATTACTGCGACCGTGCTTGAAGAGTGCGTTCCTTCGACTCCACCTGACGAATCGAGGCACGCGTGCCTATTATCAGAATAATCAAGGACTGGTTTAACCTTAAGCACGGACGGACTTTAGGACCGGAAGTTGGAGCCGCGACTATTGATCGGCCTGGCTACAAAAGCAGGCCACGAGGTAAGCCGCATCATGCGACCTGAACGTCATCCCTTTCCTCACGCCGAACACCTCCACAGAGTATTGCTATGGCCAGAGACGTTTTCCTTGTACCTTCGCTTGCCCGATCGTAGCCGTGCATTCTGTGCTTTTGCTCGTAGTCTGTGTTTCGCATGTTACCGTTTTACGACTCGCCGACGGTGATACTTTCACGATCGAGGGAAATTGCTCATTCCCGTACCCGTGGAATAATTAATGTTTGCCGACCTCTATTTGTCTCGAAGATGATAACTTCGTTATTAACGATCGATATTTCGCGGCGAGATCTTTTTATAGAGCTGACCAGAGGGACCTTAATTTCATCGATATCCCCCGTCGAATGCAGCCCTTGTTTCAATGGAAACATAGGTATGAAAATTTTATTAACACCATACTTACCGCCACGGTTCCAGATTCTTTATTTTACAATTGTTGAAATAATAAAAATGATGTGACAAAGTCTAAGTAAAATCAATCTTGTCGTTCTTGAAGTGGAAAGAAGTGTATCGAGGAGAACGAGTTTGTTTATTGAGTAGCTCTTTATCGAGTCCTCGAAAAATATATTTGAAACAGTGTTGGTAAAAGACAATGATAATAACTTATCCCTATGGTCAGCCCTAAATGACAAATAAAATCTGAAATTGTGTTTCGGCTACGATAGCCAATTTACCGTGACCCCCATCGCTTATTGTTCAAAAGCGAACCTGGAGCGAGGTAATCTCGCCTCGTGAATCTATCACCGATGTAGCGTTATTATTATCATAATTGTCTGTTTTTGAAACGGAGGGGCCGAGGTAAATCGGCGGTCAGGATGGCTGGCCATGCATCCAGTTCTGGTCCCGAACGTTATCAGGGGTAATTTGGGTTGCGTGGCCATTTATTACGATCGACGGCGTACGTCGGGTCGCATCCTTTGAAAAGCAGACTGCACCGGTAGCGGTGGTTTTATTTCTGGTTGTGCACGTAGTCGGATGTGTGTCCCTTTGTCCCTGCAACGCTCGAGTTGCATCGGCGTGTGCTTCGTGGCGCGCGACGGCAACGCGTGCGTTGCGGAACCGGCTTCTCGGTTCGAGTGATCCTCGTGCGAGGTCGATCCACCGGGAATGACGGAGAATCATCCACTGAGAATGCTCAATTCTCATCGAGGACACTTGGAAAAGGACATTTCCCTGTCCTCTGGCTGCGAACGAGCGTTTGTACCGTGGCTCGAACCCGTACTCGTCGAATCTGCTCTCCTCGTCAGAGATCGCGATCGCGAGACTGTAAAGCTACAAATGCCAACGTCTACCCGATGGAAGGAATGTATTCAGCCACTCGACAAGCTGTTTCGCGACACTCGGCTGTAACGTCAAGGGCGCAGGATAACTGTGTTTACTCCGCCTGCGACGCCAAACTCCTAGGAACGCGTCCGGAGCAGACAGTTATGAGCAACCTGTGGATTTTGGGTGCTCCCTCCGCGCCGCAATTTCGGAAATGTGGGATTCTGAATCTGTTCTCACCCTAACGCTGTCAATTTTGGGTCTGAAGGGGTTGCCGGTGTTTAGGGCTTCGCGTCTGAAGGTGTTAGTATCGTTTAGGATCTGAGGTCTAAAGGGGCTGGTAGCTTTTAGAACTTGACATTAAACTCTTTAAAAGTCTAAGCAAATTTAGATTCTCGATCAACAAAATATGTAATTTTCAATATCTTTATAAAAGAAGAGATCTATTCTGTGATGAACGAATGATTAGAAAGTATTCGAACCTTTTTGTCTTTTATATATTTTGAAATTCTTTGAATTGTAAAGATTTCTTCTGTCAGAGGTTCTAACTTTCCACGAAAAATGTTGTGCTGTGTTTTTAATATTGTTCTTAAAAAAGTCTGTTTTATTATACGCCTCGCAGGGCGATTCATTAAAACTCTCTCCATATGTTCTCTTCATGTCAGAAGCTAACGACTCTTTCTGGGGACTACTCATACACTTCCCGTCCATTGTTTTTAGCTGGCTGGTACGAGGACAGAGTATGTGTGAATTTGCTCCGGATAGCAGTTGTCAGCCATTGACTGTCTCGTCTAAAAAGGCTCTTAGTGGATTATGCAAACTGAGTCACGCAAGTGGGACAAGTCATTGTTCGGTTGCGGATGAAAAAAAATATTCGAGCTGAGCAAGTTGTATGGTTTGAGCAAAGTACGAGCTTCTATGACCATTATTGCAACAAATCCGCGATAGAAAACGTCAATTTTCGTCGACAGTTCACGCGTATACAACATTTTTGATATAAAGTTTTACGAGGAATGAAGACGTAACGGCTCCTGTTCATTGCTACTGCCCCTGTAAAGATGAATCGTAAAACATGATTAAAATTTTTTTCGTACAGTTTGCACTTCGTCAAGGTGGTATATATCACGAGCACCTTTAATAACCATTCTTATCTGTTTACGTACACTCTATATCCTTTGTTTCTTTATTACTCTCTACAGTCAAACATAGATCACTCCTCTAACTCTTCTTTAAATCCTGATAAAACTGAACGATGTTATAACCAGCTCTGAAGTAAAAGAGATCACTTTGGACAAGCAAAGGATCAACAGTAACACCTCAATGTGAAAATAATTTCAAGTATGAAGTCCAGGATCATGATAATTTACGATATTACTATACACCAGGGAAAATTCTATGCAAAACCACACATAAAATTGCGCAGGGTGCACCCGTTCTCGCGACTCACTGCGAGACCATAATCCCCAGCAAACGTTACAGCCGGTGTCGAAAGGAAGCAAGATACATAAACGTCTATCTGTTCCCGTTGGCAATATATTTCTTCCAGCAGGTAACGGAAAGCAATTGTGACCGAATCCGCTTCGCGGAGTCAAAGAACCGAAGTCGAAAATAGCTAGCGAGGTTGTGTGCGAATGACCCCGTAGGCTCGTGTGTAACTAATCCACCGGCGGTCCCCCGACATTTGGAATGAGTTTAACAGTTCTGCCTGCTAATGTTCGTTGTTGGCACCCGGGTAGAGGCTGCAAGCCGCTAGGGCTGGGCGTTGTTATTATTCGCCGGCATTTTGTTCTAGGGAAAGACACAGGATGCCGAGCGCCGCCACCGCCGAGGAATCAGCTCTGTTGGGGTAAGTTTCGCTCATAAGAACGATCATCATCATCGACAACCGTAATCCCGCGTTCACGTAATCCAGCAGCCCCGCCACCTCTCGTAGTACTCTCGCCAACACCCTCCGTAGTTCTCTCACCTGTCCGAAGCGTAGACGCGTCTGTCGACCCAAGAGCTTCGAAGTGTCCCCCTTGTCTGCGATTGTGTGCACGTTACACGCGTGTCGAAGCGTCTAACGTTGTTCCATAGGGATTCTGAGGTCTGCCCGAGAGAGGATCGGCATTGACCCCGTTGTCAGTGAAGCCGAACGATCGCCGGTAATTGGCAGCTGCGTTATCAAGAGTGGCAACGTTATTGCTCCTTTTCAGAAGTACAGACAAGTCGAGGCTCGCAGTCTTTACTGCAGAGGCTTTCGGGCGGTGTCCTTTTCGATTCGTTCCGAAAGTCTTTCGGCCGATCGAAAAGAAGTCCTTTGATTGGCGAGCGACGAAGCGGAACACCGGCTAGCTCTTACATTAGCGGAGCACCACGGTACACGCCCGGTCTTTCGGTCCCTGATGAAGCAATGCTTGAAATTCCAAAAGGTCACGGTTAACACCCTCGACACTAAAATCTGTACAACACCGGCTTGCGGAAGCCTCGAATCTCTGATAAGCCGAGGCTTCCGATCGCGGTGAATTCGGGAACTTATTGTCAGCACGGTCTCCGGCAATGATTCTTGCTGAAATAGGCAATTTAAGATCCCCCCAAAGAAGAATCTGTCCCGAGCACCGCACTCCACCGAGTGCTTCGTTTAAAGTGCTACAAGTGCTTCTCTCGGAAACGATTACCGACTGCGATTAAACTACCTTCTCGCGGTTTGACACTCGTGCTCCGCGCGAGTCAACATGACCCGCCAGAAATAACTTTGCTTTTGCAGAGCTTCGCCGTGTCGTACTGTACCTGTATTTTTCGTTAATTTGTGCTTGATTCTGCTATTCTAAAAGGTGGATTTAATGAGCGCGAGGTAAGAAAAAAGAGGAAGTAGAAAAAAAATTAGTATTAAACTCAGTATTGAGTGTGAGGGCAGAGATGTGAATTGTTCGAATCTTTTTAAATGGCGCACAGTTTTGTTATTTTTAGCCATATGGGTATTTTTAAAAATTAATATTTATATTTTACTTTTACCGTAAGGAATCTTTCCCTTTTTTCTGCTTTAGTAATTATAAAAATGGAAAATTGCACTAAGATCCTCGGTGTGGTTATAACACGTAAAGCTGTAATGTTCTGGGCGTGTTTATAGTTAATTTGACCACGATGGGTATAAAAACTGTGGAATATGAGCTTCGGAACTTATGGAATATGAAAATGGCTACTCACTTTTATGAAAAGTGGTCTTTTCACGATCTTCATATGCAGTATAAAGTAGCATAAGTTGGAGATTAATGTCATGCTACTTTACGAAACACACGTTTTCCAAAATTATTTACTCCAGTAGTATGATCAATAAAGTTGTTCTAAACTTCAACTGGAAGCAAAAACTAAGTTCATCCGGCGACTTTCAAATATTAGAATTCAGAACCATTTTTTGTCAAAATGGCCAGCCATTTTGTAACTAGGAGAAGCAGACATAAAAAACACCATTTCAAAAATACGTTTAAACAAAACCGATGAATAAATGTGTAAATGATCTTAACTATCGTCAACGTGTAGTTGTCAAAATGGTTGAGAAAGTGTGATCTGAAGATTGGCCAACGGTATTAAAAATAAAATACTATTATAAAGACAACATAATTATTATTCCTCCGCCGGCAGTATTCGATCGACGTTATCGAGCCTGATTTCTTGTTGTGTTGGACTTTTGAAAAATCGTGATGCTCGAGCCAAATGTTGTGTTCTTAAAAAATTATGAATAATTACAAGAAAACAACGAGGTCCACTGTTGCTAACCCAGAGGACATCCCGGTAAAGAAGGTCAAAGTAGAAATAATGAGATCTACAATCTGATATCGAACTATAGTAGATTAACTGGAGCATTGCGTACACGAGCGTGCAATTTCAAAGTGGCCGGTGTAGCTCGTGATTTATAGAAGAGAAGCAATGTTTTCAGGTTGAAGCCCGTGTCCCACGACGCAAAAGCAAATCGATCGAACACGTTAACTCGGAGAAATGAAATTGCGATGGCGTGGGTGCTGCGTGTCGTGCCCACCCCCTCGTGCGACGTCGATTCGAAAGTCGTGGATCACGTTCCATTCGCGACGGGAAATTATTTTGATTGCGCTGGGTCTGGCCTCGCCGTCGGGGAAAACCGAACGGAGTGTTAACGCGTTTTCTGGGGCAGAAACCGAAATCACGATTGTTCCGCGAGATCTCTTTTCTCGAAGGTGCTATATTCTTTATCGAAACAGCAGCGTCGCGGAAAGAGGGCGGAGGCGAGTTCTTGGCAACGCCGCGATCACCTTTCCTCGTTTAAATGCAAATTCCAGGGGTAATTAGGGGGCTCAAATGTTGCCGAAACTCTCAAGGTTCCACGGGGATACTCGGACCAGGTCCTACCGTATCGTTACATAACTGGAAAAAGTTTTCCGGTGCCAGTTGGGGTCGCTTGACTCCGGCTATATAATAACCGGACCTCAATTAAACTCCCCGCTATTCGGTAACCTTCTTCAAAGTTCCGAAGAATAGACACCGGAGAAAGCCCAAAGATTTTTCAACGTTTTTTCTTTTCTCCCCCCCCCCCCCCCCCCAGAAAAGTGTTTAAAAATTACAACACCAAGGACGAACTTAATGTACCAGCATCATTAAGGAAGGAAAGCATTTTCTCTTCAATCTTAAGTTTTTTTTTACTAAATATTTGCACTGCAGATTTTATTCACTGTAAAGCAGTGAGAGTATTGAAAGGGTTTAAAAGTACTTCAACTCTGACATTGACACATTATTAGTAGGCAGCTGAAGTGAAATAAAAATTAATTGCATTTCTTAAAAATTTTTTACATTAAAAACATCATAATAGTATTAAAAATCCACAGTGTAATTATCACGTTTAATATTTCCTTTGGAATGTAAGTAACTATTACATATTTGATTTCTCTTAAAAAGAACTATTTTTGGTGAATTTTTATTTCCCGGCTTTCAAAAATCCAGAAATCCGATACAACAATTTCTGACTGTTACCTTGTTACACGAGCTCGCCGAAACACTCGAGCGCAATGAATTCGTGAGCACGATTCCAAACGCGAGTTCGATGTAGTCTGAATTACAGGACAATTCCGAATATGTTGACCGGATCGTCGGCACAATGGCAGCTAGTGTTGGTGCACGGCACGACATTAAATTCCGAAGCCTCTGGACACGTCGCATTGTTCTCACGTAATTAAACCAGGAGAATTACACTTCTATCTGACGGATCATAACAGTCCTCGAGCGAAGCCGGCCCGCGTCACGAATAATTTCCTCCTCGAATTTATTGCGAACTTAACGTGTCCCATGATTCGGTGTTTAATACAACAACTCTCGTCCCCTCTCGTTGTTAATCGAATTCTTTATGAATTCCTGCGTGGTATATTTTTTACAGTTCATGGTCGTTGCAAAAATTTAGCGTTTCCTGAATGACTGCGTTGTTACTGGTCGCTGCGAATTATTCTTTACGGTCAACTGTGACAGGAACATTTTTGCAATTTGCAACTGGAAAACTGGAACATTTTTCCAATTACATAAATTGTTGTCTTTTTGGGAGAAAGTACATCAACCGTTTGAAGAAACAGAAACATTTATCGTTCCTGGACAATTGATTTACGGAACCGAGGTTTTTCCTTGACAAAAAGATCGGCCAGACTGTCCGACGTCCTACTTGGACAGCGGGCAACGGAATTGCTCGCGGTAAAACAATTAACAGTGAAATTAAGATCAATTATAGGCGATTAGTGCCAGCAGATAGAGCGGTTGTTTCACGGCGTAGGTTCTTCGTTCCGAATGCGTCCAGTTGCTGGCAAGGGGCGGGTTTCCGCACTGCCAAGGAAAGGAATGGAGAACTTGGGGATATCGATTCACGTGGTATTTGTGTCACAAGCTTGTGATAGCTCACAATGCCATCGACTGACTGGAATAGCAACGCGACTGGAAGAAAAAAGAAAACGAAGTTACAGCCCCGTTCCTCTTGATCGATATCGAGCTCTTCGGAGAAGCGTTGCCTTCGCTGTAAATTAATCAGTCGCTGTAAAATAATTCACAAAGTGAATTACAGCCGAGCTGAATTCTGCTCTAGTCACAACTTCGCCAATGCAATTTACCAGATCGGATTATATTTTACCGAAGTGGATTCGGGCGAATTTTCATATCAGCGTATTTTATTCTTTTATTTTCCATCATATTGATTTTCCATCGCCGAGTCAATTTACGGAAGAAAATCAGAAACGTCACAGAAACAATTTCTTTCGAAGATCGAATTTTTGTTAATCTTTAGGAATTTTTTGCGAAATATACACCAATCCTTCCGAATTTTTGAAGTTTCTTTATTTAACATTATGAGAAGTAAAGGCGTATTATTATTTGTGCAAAAAATTCCTAAAGTTTGATGAAAATTCAAGCCGTTTACAGGGCTCGCTCGCCTTAATGAAACTTTGTCATTTCGTGGGCGGTGCGGGACTCTTCCGAAACCTAGAATTATGGTTCCTCCGCGTCTTCTAATGAAAGGGGGTCGTTAATTTCTCTAAGACACGAAGGAGGGGGATTTCTATATATTACACGATCGTAAATTTCCGTGGGAATGTTATATCGAAGATAAGCGGCGATAAAATCCTGCCGGCTAGATATTAAAATATCACTGTTGCTTATGACGCCACGAGCGCATACGTCATTTTGTTCTACTTTCCCCGCGAATTCGTTTTCGCGATGCTTGGCAACGCGCCAGACACATCCGAATTACCCGATCCCGGGCTTTGGCTCAAATTCCAATTCGATAGGAACGATACAAGTGCCATTTTTTGTCTGGAACGTCGATGCGTTCGAAGAATTGGAGGGATTCCCTACCGAATTTTGAGTGCAATTTACTACTGTACCCTGTGACGTGATGTAAACAAACACGAACGTCGACAGACGAATGAAAATTTGCTCACCAGTGGAAACGTGCGAAAAATGATGTTTTAGAATATTCTCCAGATCGTTTAGATCGATTAGGAAAATTATATTGACACAATCTTGGTTTCCATTATAAAATTGCTAATCTCGGACGTTGTTTACATTTATCAAGGAATTATTTTCAAATCATGTTGCGTTCATTTCCGCAGAAATTACGATCGTCAACTTTCCGAGGCGACTGTGTCTTCAAAGTGGACGTACACAGTCGCCAGCCGAGGCCTTCGCCGAACCCGGGTACGGCGAACGAGCGCAACATTTCGGATTCCGCGAGTAAAAGCATTGTTCAGTTCGCAATTAGCCGGGCCATCGACAACGGCGACACGTTTCATAATTAGCGAGCACGCACCGGCCTATATGTGTATGTGGCCGAAGCGAGATAGAGGGAATGGTGGGAAACTAGAGCGCTCGACCCCTCGCCCGGCAACAGTGTGTCAACCAAAAGGTAAAGGATTGCTCTGGGATTGCGATCGATGCGTACGCCGCCGGAGCGAGTAGACGAGAGACTGCCTCTTCTTATCGTCCACCGGGAAGTGCATCTTTTATTGGCGAATGAGTATGCGAATCGACCCGATCTGTTGCTCCAGTTAGACTCGTGTTTAGCCTCCCTTCCTGTCCCCCTCTCTTGGACGGTGAATAACTGTAGCGGAACGTGGTCTGCAGTCTACATCGATTTACGAGGGAGTCGTTCGTTCGCCTGTCCCCTGTTCCGAAGGAACGACCGGCCGACTCCAGAAGGGAAACACGTAAATCGATCTGTCTCCGCCGCGGCGGCCTCGTCTTACCATTTACCATGCATCTTCCCGTCGACCGTGAGGCGGAACCGACGCGACACAAAAATTCTGGCCAGTTAATCGATCGGCAAAAAGAACACCCGGCCACCGGGATATCGTGTGTCGAGAGCACCGGTGTCGAGTGTTCACCGCGAATCCTGGTTTCCTTCCAGTCGCGGTTAAATACGCGATTTACCGACGACCGCCGCGGCGCGCCGACCTCCGGTACCCGGGTCTCCGGTGACCCAGATTCACGAGAATCTTCTTCGGTTCACGGCGATCCGCTTGACCTCGCGGTCACCCCCTCTACCCTCGTGGTAAAACGCAAGGATTTTATCGAATTTATGAGTCCCGACGGAAATCTTGTGGGACCTCCATAGTTGCACAAAATCTGACGATGCAAATTATCAAGGATTTATCGGCGACTCGGTCAATTCATTGCAGGGAGCGGTGTCCGATAAACACCCAACAATTCTGGGACCGTGCCTAAATCTCTCGGTTTGATTGCGAAGATTCTCTGAATAGCAAAACGCCAAATTTTTTTATAATGAATAACGTACAACTAATAAACCGAACGAATTTTCTCCGTGTTTTTAGGCAAATTGACCACCGCGCGTCGTTGTCTATCCGTCGCTAAAGGATGTAGAAACTATCTTTTCCACCGCACGGAATCGCGCCTTTCAGAACGAGTAATCGGAAGCTCGGTTCGTGTACCTTTTAATAATGAATGCGCTATCTATTTTGGTCACAGCCGACCGGAGCGTCTGCTTATCGCGCTCCAAATTCAAATCAGCTTTAAACCTACGATTGCGCCCGCATTCACCGACTGTGATTAATTTACGCTGGCTTTAAAGCTCGGCTTAAGTCCACTTGGACACGGGCACCAAACGTCCTTCCGCTTTTTCCCACGTGCAATCGTCGCGCGTCTACGCAAATTAAATCTCGGCTATTCAACGATATCCGCGGTCCATTCACTGTTTCTCGCCTAACCAGCGCGAGAACTCTTCAAATTGAAATATATCACCGGCGCCACCGTAATACCCGGGCGTTCTCCATCGGGAAAAGTTACACCCTCGCGCATTCACCTGAACGCCCTTTCATTTCGCTGGAAGATGACCAACTTTCCAGAGAAATAAAGCCGTTTTCTCTCTCTCTCTCTCTCTCTCTCTCTCTCTCTCTCTCTCTCTCTCTCTCTCTCTCTCTCTGTCTCTCTCTTTTGCCAAGCTCCATTGTGATCATTCCCGCTTCGAAACCCAGTCGAATGAAATCTAATATTGAATCGGAGCACATGCAGCTCTGAAAGTTTCACTGATCGGTATGGCCAGTTAAGCCTGTATGAATGAACACTGTAATGTTATGCACGCTACTCGCATGTTAAGTTCGAAACCGGTCTCAGCCTTTTACGAGTTACTATTGGTCTTATAGTCGGTCTATTTAAACGTCGTGTAAACTCAAAGTGTACCCGAACGTCATTAATAGACTTTATGCATTTATATAAAATTTAAAAGTACTGTTGCGTTACATTCAACTCGTTGAAATTATTGAGAAAAATATTTATATGGCTCCCACAATTAATGCACACAATTTTTATGTTGGTAATTATTGCTTTAACGAGTCTCACAAATTCTAATGACTAGACAGCGAATCTTCTTTTAAATTACAACTACTCGTTTTTGTCATAAACGCATAAAGATCCGCAGTCTAGTAACCTGACAATTATGTTACGATCCTCGTGGAAGCAACTGTTTGACGAAGAAATTATTTAACAAAGTACAAAGAGCTTTCTGTATTTAAAAATGGACTCTCAGGAACGAGAGGCGTCAATGACAGCTGTACAAGCACAATTGCGTTTCGTTGTAGATAACCTTGTTTCGACTGTCAAGCGACAATACTTAACTTGACCCAGAATTTTGAAGTTTCCGAGAGTGTAATGAAACGAGCCACACGGTAAAATCTCTATCTGTCCGCTGTACCCGATCGCTGGTAGAAGCAACAAAGCTCTTGAAGCGTTGGTGGTTTGAAAGGTAACCCGATGGAATTTGCATAATCGATACCAGCTTGCCTACATTCGACGTCTGCCCTCGTAAGAGCCGCACAGAAAGAATCTTGGACGTTTTGAATAATCGAGTCTTAACGTTTCTTTGATTATGAAACTTCCGGGACAATGGTGCATTATAGAGGGAGGGAGCAAAAAGGTTGAATTAATTAGGAACCCGTAATGTATTCCGGGAAGTCTGAGCTAATGGAAGATTGCATTGGACTTTGTTTTATCAAATATATCCGCACCTCCTTGATCTGTCGTCCTTTCTTCGTCGCGGAATTTACCTCTGCGATTTTCACCGCTAAAACTATCTCAGATTTTTCGTTTTACAATTATTTATTAATATAATTATTATTTTATAAAAGAACTTGCGCAATATCCCGATATAGACTATTTTGTTATGTTTTAGAAAAGTAATCAAAATTTCTTCGATGAGCTCATTTACATTTTCTTACTAAATAAATGCAAAAAAAATTTTTAATACTTTTCAATTCCCCTAATATTTTTAATTTTGCAATTATTGAAGTTGCTTGCATAGAAATTGATTGGACAAATTTTTTTATTCAAGCAAATATTGAAATAAAAATTGCATAAAATCTAAATAAATGAAGCCTTCCCATTTTTATAAGCGAAAACATTTTAATCGCTTTTAGTGCTCGGTGGTTCAACTATTATAATTGAATGGTTGAGAAAAGCAATTACACAAATTGGTATAATAATCTACGGATCACGTTGAATAGTACAGCTTGAGAAAATGTAAAGGTTTTTGCTAACATTTGAGAAAATGTAGACGAACATTTAATTAAGCTGAAAGCCACTACTGTATCTCTTGTAACAGTGATCGGTCGCGATAACAGGTTCGGCGAAATTGACGTTCAGTTGCGCGTTTCTCTATTGCATTAAAATTATAAACGAAACTCGATGGTAATAGCAGATTCGTGTAATTGCTAGATTTAACAGCTAGGAACAAAAAGCGCAGATCGGAAGAACGAGACTCGTTAAAACCGGGCCTCGATGTTGGCGTCTCCTCATCAGCGAGTAGAGACAGGAACACCGGCGGGCTCAGCAACCGGAAACGATAGTGTGACGCGATAAAGATACGGGAACAACGCGCAGACGGATTTTCTGTGCTTGGAAATTTAATGAAGTCAACTCGTACGAGACATCGCGGCCGCGGTTCTATTTTTAAATGTTACAAGCTGTTCGAAGCAACTGGAAAAAAGTAAATTGCACGATAATTAATGATGAGTGCGCAGAAAAACTTTCACGGAAGATAAGTGGTTCTTCAATTGGTTTTTGTTAACATGATTATCCTGGCAGTCGTGGTAAATTATTCGAGCTTCGATCCAATTATGGTTGGTGGAATTGTAAAGAAATACGCGTCCGAATAATCAGATTTTAATA
This sequence comes from Lasioglossum leucozonium, assembly GCA_028454225.1. Taxonomy (NCBI): domain Eukaryota; kingdom Metazoa; phylum Arthropoda; class Insecta; order Hymenoptera; family Halictidae; genus Lasioglossum; species Lasioglossum leucozonium. Next base: position 656,307 of record CM052217.1, on the reverse strand, counting down.
ACTCGATCGTTTTAGTCGCTACAATAAATGAAACATTTTCACAAGTCACCGTGACTGCGTACAATGTCATTATAAATTGATGCGAAATAATTGCTTACATTAAACAGAAATTACTGTTACCTTACTTTTGCAGTCTTTAATAAATTCATGGCTAGTTTCGTTCCATTTTATCCAATTGCGTTTTTCCAAAAGTTTTTCCTAATTGGTGCCATAAATATTCTATCGGCTGTCGTTATTGACAACTGTTTTCACAAATTGTAATCGAGCATGTAAATTGTCTGTAATTATGAACGGATCGACCAATGGGATGAATATGCATGAAAACATTTGCGAACGCAAAGTGTTTCGTCAGCAAGTTCATTTAATTAGTTCGAGTCGGGTTAATTCAACAACGTGTATTATCAATGAGATCAATTACTTTTTATCGATTACGTACATATATCGTCTGCCAGCGTACACAGAGAAAATGAAATGTCTGCGAAAGCAATGACATTTGAAGTAATAATAACGAGCGGAAGCAGCGTACACCGCGTTCTTTATATTTCTAACGGAGGAAGTACCGACGAATGGTGCAGACTATGTTATGCGTGGATGAGTATGTATCGTTAATGCCCGTAGGGCGGTAAAAAGAAACGTAAATGTCGTATTCGCGTCGAGTAAAACTTAACTCTGTTAAGCTGCGTTTGATAAAGCTTGTAAAAACGATTTTATCGCGGATCAAATGAAACTTTCAATCGGAGTCAGCGGTTCATCCGTGCCATTTACCCGCGGTATTAAATATCGAATAAGAGATGAACAATTTCCGTTTCCCGGAGACGTCTGCAATAATCAAAGAACGTTTCATCGGAAATCTTCTTTCAAATTTTCCCCGCTCATCCGGCGGATGATCGATGGTAATAAATGGCCAATTAATCTTCCGAAAGGTTCCGCTATCCCTCTTTCCTGGGGATTTCCTTTTCGCAATCACTCGGGGCATTTCGATCTGCTCCCCGATTGTAGGATTTCGAAATAAAAAAAGGGGCGAGTGCAGAAGCACAAGGACCCATCGATATTTACGGCGGATTACAAAATGGCAGAGTTATTATCGAATCGATGCTCTAGCGGACAGCTCTAAATAGAAGTAAATATTTACCGTGCAAACACGTCCGTGCATATGCGTCGACGCGCATTTGCGTACGCCGCGCCTGCAGAGATACGTCTACAATAGCGCGTCAACCGATTCGCGTCTGATATATTGATCGCAGCGTGCATATACGCGATGGTTCAAGGAACCAGGACTGGTGACAACTATTGAAATAAAAAAAAAGAAAAGAAAAAAAAATCTGTACATATTTTTAAACATTGTTTTATATTTGGGAAAACAACAAACGTTCGCATGTCATAAAGTCATTCGAGGCATCGATGCATTTGAATAACGAAACGTTGTTATGTAATAATGAAATAATAGTAAGTTTGTCAAACGTTCGATGTCTGTCAATACGAAAACATAAAAAGTTTGCTGCAGCAAAAAGATTGGCAGGAAAACCACAATGTATTCGGTAATTTACATAAACGATGTTTGTACGCGAAGACCGAATAAGGAAATTGTTTCACGCGCAAAAAGACGTATCATTTGAAAAGGGGGCAGGAACTATGTCATTTAAAAAATAGAGTAATACGCCCAGAGCATATTGCGCCGCTAACTTTCCAGCGGCGCTGCAACATAGAGCGGTAAAAAAGTTCCATCGCAGAGAAACGGTCGTCATAAAACCATTTAAACATTCCGCTACGAATTTTCTCTACTTTCATTGAGAGGAGGATTGCGCTCTGTCCCAGTTTCTGGTGCCATTCTGTATTACTTGCAATTTTTCATTTTTTTTTTAATGCATCCCGGTTTCTTGCGTTCCGCGCGGCGCACTCGCTGCAACGTCGGTACGCGCCAAGACGTCACCGCATACATTACGACAAAAATAAAATAATGATACATAGTGACAGAAAGAAAACTGGCTAATGCGTTTGTCGTGAAGACTGTTTACGCTGAGTTTCCACCTTAAGGCGATGCTTTTAAATCATTTTTCAGGATTTATTAAGTAGGGTCATTTCAGGGTCATAACATATCAGCATATCGTATCATATAAAATAAGTAATAACCATACTTGACTCATTTATATGTATATTCGACATTACTTGTAATGGCTTGGTACCATTTATGAGGGTGCTCGAGTATAAGTCATTAGTAGAAATCTTTACGTAAAAGATGAGCTTTCCACGTCAATTGCAAGGATCAGACGCGGAATTGAAATTTGTTTCTTCTCTAATAACTTTAGTAAGTTGAATATTATACTGAATAAAAATATACTTAAAACATCAACTACTTCGATCTATCTGGTACGTTCGTTTGCCATTTCCTACGTAATCGCTCGCTCGAAATAACCAGTGATACTTTCCGGATGCGACCGGCAGTAATACACATTTGTTTCGAGGATGCGTTTGTAATAAGGTTCGCCGAATGTCGTATCGATTTCGAATAAACTCCACCTGGCGGTAGCCGAGCGTGCTCGTAAATTCCCAGCACAAATTTAATGAAATACTTTCCAGGGATATTTTTCCGACGGATCTCTTCATTCCTAGGGAAAAGAATTTCATTTCGTGTACGGACTACGTGAAACGGCCACGAGACACACTGGAATAAGAATCGCCACGGCGAAGTTATTTATTTGTGTCGAAAACATTAGGCTATGGAAATTTCGATCACTGTATATATAATCCACTACTATAAATTCTATCAGCTCTTCATGGTGGTCGCTAACGACCCAGTAATTGATGCGACCTTAATAAATAAATAAGGGAGCAAACATTTCTGCAAGATACAGGAGCTAAACATAAATTTCTTTCTTCCATTAATAATAGTTGAAAATATTGATATTCTTGAATTCTTTTGGCATTACCCAATGTGTTAAATTTCACCTACTCATTTTTGTTATAAATGCATAAAATGTAGAACTTACCTTTGAGCTGTAAAACACGTGACTTACTGGTTCCCCTAATGAAGAGGAACATTGTCGACAACGAGTGATCTCTTTTCAGCAGGCTCTTGCGTAAATCAGAGGAAACGAGGGTCGATGTGAAACGTGTAAATGATATTATCGGAGAACGAATTTACGCGACGCTGGTTTCCCGAATGACGGTGCAAAGGGTAAGGGATTGGCAACAAAAGGCCAGGAATACACCCAGGGACTCGACGAAGAAAGTAACTTCTTCCCCGAGGTCAGGGGATGGTATTTTCCCAGATATTTCTGCAGAACGTTCCTTTATCTCCTTGGAAGTCGCGGAAGCGTCAGCGTATAGAGAACAGGTCAGACCGTGAGTTTCTGACATTTTCCCGGCAAACTGCTGCAAATTGGGTCACCCCGTAAATCTCCGGAAATGCAGGTCGAAGCGGGTTCTTTGGGTATCGTCCCGATACGACAATTAGCGCGATTAATCACCGTCTGAATTATTTATGTCTCCTGTTTCGATATTAATTAGAGATTTTGTACATTAGTCAAATTATTGGGTCGTAGGATAAATACGTTCGGTTATGTTCTGTAGAAATAAGTTCGGTTGAATTTTTATTTATTACTACTGCACCTACCATCACCGATCAAATGACCGTTTCCAGATTTTGTATTTTACAATTATTAAATTTATTAAGAAGCTTCCATTATAATAAGAATCGCACAAAATCCGAATAAATTCGATTGTGTCATTTTTATATGGCATGTTAACAATTATCTTCAATCAATTGTATAACTTTTGACTGCAAGCGGCTTCTTTTCAATCACAGTTATGTATGCTTAGAATGCGTCATAACCGAAGCCTTGGAATTAGAATGTTTTCATACTTTTAACCGAACTTGTTTCTATTACAGCCTAATATCTTTCAAGATCTTTATTATTAACATGATTGCCATGTTCTGTCGAAGTTGTTCAAAATCAATCAGAGAATTACGACTTGTTTTCACCTTTGAAGAAAGTTTTTAAACATTTGTCACATCAACGTTCAACGAATAATGTGAAAGGGCATGTAAAATATTGATCGTGTAATTTACGAGTAGACCAGGACCAATTAATCTATTTTTACTGTAGCGTCTGTGTTCATAAAAGTGCATGTTCGCGTTTTCAGTAAAATATTGAGTGGTCATAGAAAGTGCACAGTGATTAAACCATTCTTCGACTTCCAAAGGTTCAATAATTTATTGATTCTGATCATTCATTATCATTTTGCACAATACTGTCCGAGCACGATGTTCATTATTCGCAGCAGAGATAATTGTTTCGGCTTTATTTTACAACAGATAATTACGCACGACGCGACGCGTCAGTTGAAATAATTAAACTTCCTGTAACGTGTTACTTAATCACTTAATCGCAACGTGTATCATTTGCGAAAATAATTACGTGCGCTCGCTGAAACTGTGGACAACTGACTTCTGAATATTTGTGTTAGGTAATCCGTAGGCAATCCATGGCATTCCGAATTTGTGGCATTATAAAAATCTTCATAATACAGAATGTTGAGCTTCAACGCAACGTTAATCTGTCTTTATTCTAATAAGCTGTTTAATAAAAAAAGGTGGAATTTTAAGTGGATCTGTCCGCAAGTCTGATAACGTATTTGTTATTTGGCATATGTTTCTTTCTAAACTTTCGTCACTCGTACCGACAAATGCCAATTACGTTTTTTGCAATTTTGGCATCCGTCTCGATGGTCACTTCATTCAGTTGTTTTTTAGCAATGACCTAACATTTTTCGATTTATTGGTGTTTGGACTGTGTCCAAGCCATGGAAGCAGGGCTATTCGTTTCAAAATTTTGACAGTGATAGGGCTTGTCGAGTGGAGGAACACACATCCTCGCGATTAACACGTTCGCTGTCCTGTGACCCATTTTTTTTTGTTTCGCGTACTTGGACCGTACAAAACGAAATGAAATATATTTTCCGTTCGTTCCATATGCCTCTTAATTGGACGAAATTGTTACCTTTTATTTTAAACGAATAAATTTTTAACTGAAAACCGCTCGTAGAGTTATTTCGAGAACCGGCGAACAGCGCTGAACACATCGTTATTTTAGGAGTACACTGATCAAACTTATAACGAGGAAACTGAATCTTTATTTGTTTCCAACTACGAGGTAATAATCTGTAGATGCGCGTATTTGCAGAAGCTTCTACAGTCTAACCATCTGGCTTGCCAATTAATTTAATCCGATAAACAAATACATATAACCAGCGTTCGCGAAAGTTTCACAATGTGAAAGCAATTCCTCCAATGTAGCGGAACATGCAAGTCTGTTACAGAGACAAGAATTATTTAAAAACAATTGATTACCTTAAGGATTTAAAAAATTTTAAACTCAAGTGAAAATCGTACCATTTTCACCAAACCTTTGTTTCAAATCCATACATATAGTTACACCTTCGAAAATTGTGAAAATTTGAATTAATTTTTAGAGAATCCTGGTGAATATTGCAGTGCCCTAATATGGACAACTGTTAACACTTTGTGAGAATACTAAACCTACCATTGCCGGTCGGATGACCGAGTATATTTTTCATTTTAAAATTATTAAATTTGTAAAGTTGCTTACATGGAAATTAATTCGATATTACGTTCAAAATTGCACGAAATTATCACTATCGGTGCTCGGTAGATTTAGTGTTAAACATGAGTTTCCGCTGGAAAGCGAACGAAGGTCGGAAGAGCGTTCAGTATGCGCATCTAAACTTTCCAGTTTTTATTCCATTAAATAAATTACTTTGATTTTGTGGAAGTTTGGAGGTTGCTGGGTTCGCAATCAAAGTGTTAATATGCATGTATAATTTCGAAAATTTCCATATCCCTCAGGACAGCACTGACCAGGAACAAAATTAGAAACTTCCAGAATCTGCAGGTCGTATATGCGCACAAATTCTCGCTGAAATAAATTCAAAATTTCAATGAAAAATCCGGGTTGTTTAAACATTGAAATGCCTTGCGAACCAACGGTTTTCATCCACAAGCGGCTCACAGAAAAATAATTCTCACCCGAACAATTCCCTCTGATTAAACAAAATTGACACTGCGCGTCCATCATAAAAAACTACTCGAACGAGATTCCTCCGCGGGTACATTCTGCCGAGGAAGCACCAACGCGCGACACTTTCGTAATTCTGCTAAAACGATCTACCGAACGAATAGCAAAGCTGATCGAAGCCAGAAAAATAAATTAAAAATACAAACAGTTGGATCGTTCTTTTATCGAGGGTGTTCGAGGGTGGCTGGTTGAAACGGGACACTCTGTATTCGATTCGCGATACGGCGACGCAAGTGTTTGATGCAGTCACTGGTATGTGCGCTTCAACAAGGCGTTTAGACCGGCCATTTCGCCGGGGAAGCGGCGATGCACTTCTGTACGTCACGGGGACTTTAATGAAGAAGAACGGAGCTGCTCATAAAGCTGAATAAGAGTGCAGGCGTCAAAGGATAATTGCGCACACAAATCAGAATGAAAGCACGTGGCGCATGGGCTCGGTGGGACGAGTCACCTTCGGAAATGCACGCGAGTACCACGGAGATCTAGACGAGTTCGCGACGCTCGCCAGGGCGTGGTCTTCGGGATCGATACCATAAAAAGCTACACGGTTCACCGATCAACCGCGCGACAATCGCAAGGTTAAACGTTCCCGCGAATTTTCGAGTATCCGGAAAACGCCCACACGATTTTCCTTGTGGTCCAGCGATTTCAATCGAAATACCGATTGGTTGAACACGAATCATTAACACCAAAGGTCGAAAGAGCTCTACAACTTTTTAATGGGTTCTATTTGAATCACGAATCGTGGAACTTCTTTAAAACAGTATTCTGAAACTAAAGGTTCCGAGGACCACTGGACAGCGGATTTTTATGCATAATAAACATTTTACCTGAATTGCAACAAACTGGAGAGAAATAAAAATTGATTTTCTTTCTTAATGCGTTGACTAGGTTGAAAATAATATAACAGTATTTTCAAATTCTTCCAATATTTTTACCGTTTTAAATTACGTCACCCCACACTTTTATTATAAATGGATAAAATTCACAGTCTAGTTATGAGGAAAGCTAATTGCTTCGAATACACCATAATTCTTAATAAAATGATATCAGCTCGACAATTAGCGATGGTGTATAATATTGTTCAGTGAATTATATAATACGTGTGAAAAGGAAACTTCGTGTGCAATGAAATGAATAAATGAATAAAATGAAAGGGGGCAAACTTGGTTAGGTGCCAAAGCTGGTTGTTCTAGGAACAGAAGAGAATGATACACAGGGGGTGTTCTTCTGACGGCCTCTGACACGCGAGCGAGGATGAAAAGAACCATATGCTAGCTAAGTGGTTTGTTTGAGCACTACGTTATGAAATTTCGAGTAGATTGAGAATGTCTCCAACTATTGAAAATACATAGCAATTGATCTCTCCTAATACATACTGCATTTGTCCATGTGACAAAGATAAATCCACGTGACAAACATAGCTAAGAATTAATATAATAATATTAATGAATATCATATTAACATAATAGTAAAAAAGGAAAAGTAATGTTCTCATGTGAATGAATTACACTCTTCTTTTACTATTTCATTAAAATTTTTCGCAGAAATGATTCTTCTAATTTTGCAACGCGAGAAGTGAATTTCGAGTTAATGTCACAATGAACTAGATCGCAAGGGTTGTTTTTCGTCGTGCACGTAGCACTCTCGATGTATTCGGGTTAATTGCTCCGTCAATTAAACACAGATGAATATTACAAGACTAATGCACTCGTGTACGGCCGTGATGTATTCGCGAGGCGAATGAATATGGATCACTCAACGTCGAACAATCATTGATCATTCCTGCGTATTACGATCCTAGCAGGATACCGAACTAATCCGAAAGCGATTACACGATCAATCTCACGATGCTACACGGTAACAAAACTGATACCTGCAATCGTAGAATATTTGCGAACTATTTTACGGAGAAATAAATGTTGACCCAAGTCAATTCTCAAAAACGGAAATCGAATAGAACCGTGGTTTTAATAATTCTCAAACAGTGTGGCAATATTCTGAAATTCTTCTACTGTCTTCAATTCATCCTGATTAGAAATGCATAAAATCTAATCATAATGTAAAGTCGTAAACGCATGCAAGTGGCTCATAAAATTGAATTCCTATTGAAACATAAATAGCTGATATGTGAATTAATTTGCAATCGTAAAAACAACGTTACGACCCGGTCGCCATAAAATACTTTTCCGAAAGTTCATTAACAAGTTGTTCGACGCGATGACGCCATTGCCGCGACTTTTTCCGAGGGGGTTGCACCACTCGCGCAGAACGAACTTGTGCAATGAAGTTCCAATAAATGGCCCAGTGAAAGGGTAACCAGAAACTTTATTCGCGAAGTATTCGCATGACACCTCGAGATAGAAAAAAATCTGCTAGCCCAGCCATTCAAATTAGCTGAAAGCATCGGCCTGGCGCCTTTTATATTCCGCTGTTGATGCAGCGAATATTTGATGCTACTTTGCCTGCAGCCTGAATGAATAGATAACAAGCAACAGTGGGAGTAACGCCTTCTGCTCCGGTGATTCTTTTCGCTATCTTCACTTTCCTCGCAGCTTCCACGCTGAAAAACACGGGACATGCGCGCTTAATTATAAACGCGCCCTTCCTAATTTCGCTGTGCAAGCATTAACTCGATCAAACTTTCAACAATCGCCGGGGAAACTAATTACTGAACATGGAGCTCGGGGAGACTATGGTCAAGTTTGGAAATGTTCAGACTTTACTATACTATTTAAAAACAGTGTTCGTATTTTTATGTTAACGGAGCTTCTTTGAAACTTTCATTTCATTATAGTATATTTTAACGATTTTTTTTTTGCTATTGTTCATCAAGTTTAGATCTTTATGCAGACGAAGTTTCCACTCGACTCAACGATCACACAATTTTTTATATTTATTTGTATAAACCTGTAATATTTCTTAGTTGTTTCACTTTGCGAAGAAAACTGGAATATTCTGCAGAAAAGTGACTGTCTCGTCAGATAAAGATAAAAGAAAAAAAGTGCTCATTAGCGGGGAATTTACAAAGCAAAAGGCGAAGCATAAAAATTTAATGTTTCCTCAACGAGATGGCTCACAGTCACGCGCAAAAGTATTAGCATAATTATTAAACAAGAAGCTAGTTTTATAAAAACTAATTACGTGTTTCCATAGAAATATCAGGAATAAAATGCTACTCTGTTAATTCGTTTAAAAATTACAATTATTATGACAATAACAGACTTCGCAGAAAATATTAAATGAATGCATTCAATGTTATTATGTTACAATAATTGGAAGCCAACTGCGTCAACGCTTCTGTTCGCGACTGTACGAGCGACGGTGTTTACGCAGAGCGAAAGTGGATCGCACAATTTAACGGTGCATTAGAAAAATGAATTTTTCGTTAACGGATATTTCAGTCTCGCGCGCGGATGTCGATAAGGACAAAACGAATATCGATTAGTCGTAATTTGCGGCGGTAGTTTCCCGCAGCTGCCCAGTTCAAAGTAATACGTATCGAGCTTTCCCGCCTGGTCGGGTTCTTTTTAATTTCACACGATCAATTTATCACTGGGTTCATAAGGCTCTGACACTCCTTTATAAAATATTCACGCGGCGAACTTTGTTATTCAATTTATCCTTCCATTCATTCTTACATATCGAACTTCTGTTTTGTAAAATTGACACGAAAAATTCACATAAATTGTTCAAATACGTCGGAATAATTATTTCGAAGAAACTGTCACGCTAACAGCTTACACCCTAACGTAAAATCACTGGTAAGATTCTATTATTTTTTAGTGTTATTAAAATACTAAATTTGGAATTATCCTTAAACTCTGTGTAATTTCACTGCGCATTAATTATTAATAATGACAACATTATTAAAAAATAATATTATCACACTTATACCAAACGTAACAAACATAGCTAAGTATTAATATAATAGTGGTTCTGTATATTAATCATAAAATATAAAGAAAAGAAATACGGTTTTTACCACTGACTAAAAAATACCACTCACTAACTCTTCAAAAATTAGTAAACAAATTCTCTTATTCGATAAAAATTGCGCCGAGCGTCAACAGATATATTTTCTTCATTTCTGTGAGCAATTAAAAAGAGTGACTTTGATTGCTCGGCGGTTCCAGACTCTATAAAACGTGCAGGCAATAAATTTCGCCTGACTTAGCAGGCCTTGGGAAGTTAGAGACTCTTTATGCAGGACATTCGGTGTCAGGTGACTCGGTCTCGGGACATATTCACGCGTGTCCGATCTTTTATTGTTAATCGACGAGGCTGAAAAATGGATCCTGACGTGGGAAAGGTCTGGTTTGAGTAATCCATGAATTTCTTTCAATGCGCAGCACGATGCCTTCAGATAGCATGGACGACATCGAGCTGAAAAATATTCAGCTTCAATTCCCCGCGTTGCGATATCTGTCGAGGGATGACAGCTCGGTGCGGGAGGAGAGGGTGGAGACCGACAAGGGAAGTTTGCTGGTCGCCGTGCAAGGGAACCGGGCGAAACCTGGCATTCTCACTTTCCACGACTTAGGCCTTAACTGTGAGTAACTTCGACGTCATTATCATATAGACTGCGAAATTTTATGCAAACTCGTACTTTTCTCGGCGAACACGACGCCGACGGAGCTAGCAGCGAAGTCAAATTTGACTTTTTTTCAATGATTCGTTTGGAAGTTGAAGAATAAGAAAGTCGACTTGCTACGTTGGCTACCGCGCTAACGTAAAAGTCCCTTAAAGCCAAAACGACTTGTTTAATAATGCAAGAATAGAGAAATCAAAGCTCATTTTAATGTAATTTTTATAACATTCTCACAACTCGTAGGACCTTGTAAAAACGGAAACGGTTATTCGACCGGTAATGGTAGGTTTAAATTAATTTTCAGCCTGCTGAAAAAGTTGCGTTGGTCGTGTATGCCCGACAATCAAAGTGTTAACTGAGAATTAGTCATCTCAATTATAAACAGTGGTACAATTAGAAATAATAATCATTTTTTCAAGTGATACTACTCGTAATGTACGCCATTTTATTTATACTACCGTGAATATTGTTGATAGAATAAGATTGGAGAATACAATAGTACTTTCCTATTGTTAAATTATTTTTAAAGATTGATCTTCTTAGCCCTTTTCATGCAATAAAGCATAAAGATTCGCGGTCTTACATTGTATAATAGAGTGAACAATGGAACATGATCGGCATTGATTATTTTGTTGTTCGTAGACTGGTCTAAAATTGTTGTTAATAAATCATTCTTGTTGTTTCTAGATATATCGAGCTTCCAAGCATTCTTCAATTACATCGACATGCGTGTTCTACTCGAGAATTTCTGCGTGTACCACGTGAACGCGCCAGGTCAAGAGGAAGGTGGATCGACGCTTCCCGAGGAGTGAGTGTACTCGCAATTATAATCGAATTTTTCACGGAGGCTTCACCTTCTCTAGAAAATTTAAAACTCATCTAAATGTCTTCGATATCTTCAATGCCTTCCAAATCTCCATTCACTTTAAATGTAAAATTTTCTTATATAGCCAAAAAATTTTCAAATGAACTTAGAGAAAAGAACAAAAATAATAGGAGTTTTTCATAATAGGGGTATAATTCTCAACAATTTTTGACTTTTTTTCTTTCGATATTTTTATATGATTCAAATTTTTTAATGCTTTTTAGAAAAGATAATTGAAAAATTCACTAAACGCAAAAAGTATGGTTTTTTGTCAGTGTACTTTTAATTTAATCTAAATTAGGGATAATTTTAGTAAACTTACAAGATAATAAATGCAAAAATTTTGGGACCTCCGATTACTGCTATCAAACAACCAAAATATCGTTAAACACAAAGCTCTGCTCTGCAAATGAAACCTGACAGTATCTTCTGACTTATTGCTTATGGAAGATGAGGTTCCAATATGTACAAAGAGATTATCCTGCGGCAGATAATCGCGAAATAAAAACATCATCCGCGAACGATTTATTCTCTTCGCATTCAACTACCGACTCAGTTAATCCCTTTAGTACCAACCATCAAGTTAGTACTCGGCTTAACAGCGGTGGAACAGAGAGAGAGAGAGAGAGAATCGATTCGCAGAAACGTTTCGTACAGCGGCGCGTTTCGTCCCCGTTGAACAACTCACGGTGCACACGCGTCACTTGACCGCGGCGAATTCAATTAGTGCGAATCAATGGCCCAATTAACGTTCTAATTAGTCGAAGCCCCGACGATGTTCCGTTTTTACCGCGGATCATTCCACGCGTCTTAAAGATAGATTCCGCTCCGCTCGTGCTCGCCTCGCGAGCTCTTTGCCGCGCGCTTTCCCTCTATCGCAGTTTGCACTAGTACGGATTCGATCTTATCGGTCGTTGCGCAATCCGCCTTTCCAATATTCGGTCAACCTCCCGCGCATTGTCGGATAGTATCGCGTGAAATCGCGTCGAGCCTTTTTCTCCATTCCCGACACGCGTATGACGACTATACTTATAATTAGACTGTGGAATTTTGATGCATCAGTGACGACAATGGGTACATTAAACGGAGAACAGTAACCCCAACAAAATTTCTGTACACTAACTTTCGCTACTGCGCGATAATTGCAAATATACAGGGTGGTTTCCCTTGATGTAATTAAAAAAAGTTTCACGTTATGCAATTGTACAGGGTGAAATTCCTGAGGTCATTTGAAGTAACTTTCTCCTTTGCGAAAATGTTCCTCGCAGCTTTGTTAAACCTACCACCACTTGTCGAATGTTTCAAATTTTTAATTTCACAATTATTGAAATTATAAAGATGCTTTTGTGGTAAAGATAGACAGCGGATCTTTATGCAAAATAAAATTTATGCGAAATAGAAATTTGTTTCCTTTCTTAATATCTTTAATAGGTTGAAAATAATATAACAGTATCTTTGAATTTTTCCAATATTTTTACTGTTTTAAATTACACCTATTAATTTTTGCCATAAATGCATAAACATCCGCTGTCTAGTTATTAATGAAAAACACGGACCAATCAGAGCGCGGCTACGGCGAACGGATTTACGATCAAAGTTTTGCAATTTGTAGACGTGACAAAATTAATTTGTCTTTGATCAGACGTGCGTATGTAGTATGTTTTGAGTGGCAAAGAAATAATTCTGTGACGCAATGGTTGGGGATGGTTTACAGCGTTCAATTAGAAGATTGACAGTGCCTACGACTTCCGATTAAGCTGGCCTCAAACAATCGAGGTTCACCTCGACGCACACGTAGCTAAACAGCGTGTTACAGAATAATTTAGACTGCAATGCAGATTTTCATGCAACGTGCCTGCAAAACGATTCCCGTTCGCGTGCCAAATCCGTAAAATTTCATGACGAGTTCATATCCGAATGTATTAGCGGTCAATCGATAGTGTCAGTGATACTTTAAGCCTCGTTTACCGTAAAGTTTCATTCATCTTACAATATTTGTTATTAGTAGACAGCGGATGTTTATGCATTTATGGCAAAAATTAGTGGGTATAATTTAAAACAGTAAAAATATTGGAAAAATTTAAGTTATATTATTTTCGACCTATTAAATATATTAAGAAAGGAAATAAATTTCTATGTCATCCCACTTTGTTGTAATTGACATGAAAAAATTTTATTTTGCATAAAGATCCGCTGTCTAGTTATTAGTTTTCCGATTGATTCATTCAAGTGACTTGTTGATCTAAATTTAATATTTTTTTTTTATTCAAGCTTACCCAGACCTATACGCGGGATTTATTAATCACTTTTTTTGGAAAAGATATGTGTAGCTATGAATGTTTTCATCAATTTTTGCGGATCAGGGAAGAGCAAACCCGAGATATCGTGAACCGTGGATGTTAAAATAATCGGGTTTGTGGTTTGCATTGCTGGTTAACGCATTGACTACCGCGTGACGCATTTGCATACTCGTATCTATGCAAATTGCATGCTCGTCTACATTCAAAAATTAATTGTACCAACATATTGAACGTGCCAAGTTTGGCTAAAATAGTTAAAGCGACAGTTAACGTCGATGACAGAAAAGCGACGGGAGAAACAAATCGAAAGTGAAGTTTAAGCGTGGCTAAGCAAACATACTGTATTCTAGCTACGTTTATCCGTCCATGGACGAACTGGCAGAGCAGCTGCTCTTCGTCTTGGGCCATTTTGGCCTGAAGTCCATAATCGGTTTTGGAGTCGGCGCCGGAGCTAACATACTCGCCAGATTCGCTCTTGCTCACCCCGAGAATGTCAACGCCCTGTGCTTGATAAACTGCGTGTCCACGCAGGCAGGTTGGATCGAGTGGGCTTATCAGAAGATGAACGTTCGTCACCTGAGATCACAGGGCATGACTCAAGGAGTCCTGGATTACTTGATGTGGCATCACTTCGGCAGGGTAAGAACCTCGTTTTCTATACACGGTGTCCGGAAAGTTGCTGTGCACTTTCATCGAAATTATGCGAAATTTCGAAAATTTACTGAATTATAACAGTAGTAGTCAGTCTGGAAAAGTAGGAGTTTCATGGAAATATCTATCGATAGAGTTATTGTCAAGACTGTATATTTTACATTTTTATTTTACACACAGTGGATAGAATCTTAAACAAGCTACTGGAATATTTATTTTCAAAGATTTCACCTTGCTATTATCGAAATTTCAACGAGGAAGTGTACAGACTCTTTCAGAGCACCCTGTATACAACAAATTTTGCAAAAATTTTAACGTAGACGCTTGATACAGAAATACTTCATAAATTTTTGTCACAGTATGTTTTTAACAGCAGAATATGCCGTAGGAATTTTTATTCTTAGTTTTCGCCCAGTAGCAGTTTATACGACAACTTTTCCATAGCGTTTATCAGATTTGACTTACGTTTTTATACAACATTGCCAATTACATTGATTAATTGGATCTCGACGAATCATTGCTACATAGAAACCTGCAGTCGCGCGATTACAATAGTCTCGGCATCGACCATCTAGATATCGAAGATCGTCTCGCAATGTCTTCACGACATCGGTAGTTTAGAATCTATACTTGAGATAGCCATCGAGATAGAATCGATTATCCTTTGCTAGATGTTCTGCTTTCGATATGGAATCACCTGCTCTTCGCTTGCAACAGTTGTTATAGCACACCCTGTACACTTTAGATTTATTGTATATCGATATTGTATGTGCGCTTTATCACGATTGTTAGACTACGGACAACGTGCAAGTTTCTGACGAAATTCATCTTTTCTCGTTTATTTAAACGACACGATGTTTGCGTTATTAAATTAACTGACCGATATACATTATGATCTCACAGAAATATCCGCAGTCTAGTAATGATTAATGTTTTAAATTTTAGAAATTACCGTATCCCGACCGCTTAACCGTATTTGAAGACGTTAATTTTATAATTCCAGATGATTCCGTTTAAGCGACATATTATGAAGCAGAATAAACAATATCATCTTTCCATCCTTGTAAGTCTTAAATTAACACGATTTCAAGATTAGTCACCAATCATCGACGAATCCATGCAATCATTCTATTCGTGACTCTTCTGGTGTACAGGGTGTTACAAAATACCTATACCAGGGCAATATGGTATTTGTTAAACTAAGTTATAAAGTGCTCTGTAAGTTTGAAAAGTCAACATTAATGGTGGTACAGGCGAGATTTTGCTTTCTTGATACTTTTCTTCATCTTTTTCTCTTTTATTAATGGTATTTTCTCCAGTCGTTTAACACGCGTGAAAGAAATGAATAATATCTTGGTTACTATTGCAATTCAGAATGAACGCGAACGTCAGGAAGTTCGAACAATTCGAAGCCATTAAGCGCACGTGGAAGGACACTTAGAACACCGTTTCGGGACATCAAAGTGACGCTTAAGGTTACCGAAAATTGAATTTATACAGTGCATTGGATGGAAAGCAGCAGGGCGAAAGCATTTGTCATTCAATTTAGCGAGTATTGTTCGTCCCCAGAGTGGGCAACCTATTTTGAACACCCTGTATGTCGTCATGGAGATCGATCAAGTGAAACACATAACGACACCAATCATAAAGCTGTTGTATCCATCGAAGGAACGCTAAGGATCTTTATGATGATCGTTTCCCAAGTACATTTCACTTTTATTTTGAACACCGTTTTAAATAACTTTCATTTGGAACGTTATTTTATTCTTGTTAAGAATTGTCTTGCTTATTTATTCGAGTGAATTTTAATAATGCACAATTGATCAAGTGCGATAATACAAGCAACAATGTTTTAGCAACAGTAATCGTTCGTCGCATGTTCGCATAATGTATTTATCTCGCGCTCCTTCGCGGAATACTTGAGCATACTTCGACTGCCGCCGTCGACAGCGAGGAACGTCGAGATACGTATTAGAAACTTTTCCGTACACGGGCAGCGTCAACGAAAAAGTTTCTCCCTGTTCGTTCGATGGATACGTAGCGAAATGCACACCTAAAAGTAGTTTCGTGTATAAGGAAGCAGGCAATAATCTCGGCGACGACCTACAAAGCTTTGTCGAGGTCGCTTGACAGAAAAGCTCAGTTCTCAGAATGAGCAGGCATTAACGCATTCAATGAGCTTTCATTCCGCGAAATACACACAAATCGACCACAGTGAAGATTAAATGATCGTTGTTTACGAACGTGCTTGGCAGGTATTCAATTTATATCGATCGTGAAGTTTGCAATATACTGAACGACGTTTCGGTCTTATTTTATTAAAGAGTAACAATTGATCGAACCCGAGCGCCGACAACAGGACTCGATCAGAGATTCATGTGTAATTTTTACGAAGTGCTTATGGTAGATTGCATCGCCTGCTTGCGAATAAAACATTCGCACAGTATATTTCTGTTTTATTAAATTATTATAAGGAAACAAACTACATTTTTCTTATAGATAATTCTACAAGCAAGCATAAAATATATTTTTCTTTTCGAAAATTCTATAAGGAAATACGATCGGCATTGTCCAAAGAAGCTGTTTAATAGAAATGTATTGTATGTTTTCTTGTATACGCCTAAAATAATTGATCACTTGCCTTTTAGAAAATTAAACTGCTTCTTTCGCGTCGTTGATCTTCGAAGCTTTCTTTCGTCCGCCATTCCAGGTCGGTAATTTATCGACGACAGAGCCGGGTCTGACGAAGGCTTACATCGTCGAGTGTTTCCATGGAACCTGGAAAATTGGATTTAGGGGATTAACGGCAATTCTCGTGCTCTCATTATGCAACACGTAGCTTCTTAATAGAGTTACCGCACACACCGTAGGAAATCACACGTTGGGCGGGGGTGGATATCGGCGTAAACGTCATTGGACGCGGGAACAGAAACGAAGAGAAGCTAACTTCGTGAACGGAAATAAGAATCGTGCCTCCAGCATAGTCCTTCTCCCCACATCCCCGTTTCTCGTTTAACCTTTTTTCTTTCACCGACCAAGGCTAATGATAGGTCTTGACGGTTGGTTTTGCTCTGGCCCGTTGCTCGAGGAAATCGGACCGTAAAAGTGGAGATACCTGGTCGGTGGAATTTTTTCGGTTAAAATGGAAAATCATGAACCCGTCTGAGAAACATCGCTTTTAGAAATTGTCTTGGATGAGTCGAGTCACAGACAGTAAAACAGACCTCCGTACACCCGTTAAAACTTTTGGAAAAATGGACCAAACGACTTTTTTTACTCGTTGAATTATTTGAATAGTTCCAGTCCTTTTTGCACTATCGCGTGTGCTGTAGACGCATGGCATCTGCGATATTTATCGAATCAGCAATTTTTGTAAGGAGATTCTTTTCAGCTTTGGTGTCGCTTGGACACTCTTTCCTTCAAGCAACATTTTTTTATTCTTCGGTCTTTCCTTTTTGGTAATGAATAAACAACAGTTTTTATTTTTAGGCATACCGTATATCTGTCTTAGGCATGCACAATAGTATTTTGTACTTCACAGATACGAGTGATACTTCGTTTTGTATCTATTGACAAACCGTTTGCTAGTGGTAGTACCATAAATAAGTAGTACAAAACGAAATAACTCTGAAAATTTGATATGTCCGCAAACTAGTCCTGAACGTTGTAAGACAAGACGAAACTTATACAGGGTGACGAGAAATAACGGAGTTAAACATTTCTTATTATAAGTCTGTCAAATTGACGAATTTTGAAAAATCAAATAGTAACAACAATAACATAGACCTTTAGTATTCATACATTTAAGAGGTTTCGAAGTGGCCACCCTTTGCGCCGACACAGAGGCTCTTTGTTCTAAAATTTTCGGCAATGGGCCGCAGCTCTTCTAGCGTCGCTCTTTCCACTCCCGGCACAGAGATTTTTTCAGCGACTCTAAACTTTTATGGGGCTGAGCGCAGGCTCTGGCCTCCAAAATCCACACGCTGTAGTCCATCGAGTTGAGATCCGGTGAGCACGAAGGCCATTCCGCGGATGTGATGAAACCCCGAAAATGGGCTTTGCTCCACTCCGGAGTCGTTTTCGGCCTCTGGACCGGCGCGTTTGGACGTTTCAGGAGGATTTCGTATCTGCCCAGAGAGCGAAAACGAGTCCGGAGTGGTGCAAAGCTCATTTTCTGGCTTTCATCGCATCTTCGGAAAGGCCGTCGGATCTCAACTCGATGGACTACAGCGTGTGGATTTTGGAGGCCAGAGCCTGCGCTCAGCCCCATAAAAGTTTAGAGTTGCTGAAGAAATCTCTGTTCCGGGAGTGGGAGGTATAACTATAATAGTTTTACATAGAAAATCCTTGGAACAAGTTGCTTATTTGTACTATAATTTGCTTTTAATACAACTTTCAACGTACAGATATACATTACATCTGTATAAAATATAATTAACAATTACTATGATTCCATTAAATAATCGATTAAAACAGAATTAATTACTGCCCAAGAAAATTAATGACTCCACCGGAGCAGTTGAAAGTTTGCATACTCGGAGACTTGTCGTCAAATGTTTAGCCAATAGAATGAATTTGCCAGGAGTAAGAGATTTGTTTCGACGAACACTGTGCGCGCTTAAACGAATGTCACTGTTCCGATCACTACGTATGTACGATCGGTCGAGGCAGAAACACTGATTGGCGAACATGTTCTAGGGTACGGAAGAGAGGAACCACGACCTTGTTCAGGTGTACAAAAACTACTTCGAGCGTCACGTGAACCCAACGAACTTGGCTCTGTTCATCGACAGCTATATCCGCCGCACGGATCTGAACATCACGAGGGAATTAGACCCGATACGCAAAAAGGACGGCCTCACGCTCGGCGTACCTGTCATGAACATCACCGGAGCTCTAAGCCCGCACGTCGACGACACCGTCACGTTAAATGGTCGATTAGACCCGACGAACAGCTCTTGGATGAAGGTATGGAACAGTTGACAGCATTATCTCTTACATACGTCACTGGCGTGACTGGAGCATCTACTCGTTACGAGCGCGTTTTACCTGTCCCCTTGTAATCGCGGCCTTGCCCCTACCACGCTCCGCAACCGATGGGTCAGTAAATAATAGTGGTTGACCAAATTATTAGAGCTACCTCCATAAATCGACAGGTTTACAATAAAATAACTCGTTTTTAATCGATTAAATTAAATAATCCATTTTCAATCCTTTCAATAAAATATTTTTTGTACTGGCAAGGAACAACAAAAGACAGAGGACCTTTATGCAAAATAAAAATTTTCTTCTTGAATTGCAACGAACTGGAGTGAAATTTACTTTCTTTCGTAATACGTTTAATAGATTGAAAATAATGTAACGGTATTTGTAAGTTTGTCTAATGTTCTGACTGTTTTAAATGACATCTCATTTTTGTTATAAATGTATGAAATTCGTTGTCTACTTATTATACATTTACATATCGAGGCATGATTACATAGATCAATTTTTAAATGAAAGTCCAGTCACACTAAATTCTTACTTTAATAAAAAATGATGTACGTCCTACAAAAATGATTGAAAAATTTTTCTATCTTCTAACAATTGAACATTTTGTGATTTTGAAATCATGCGAGAGAATCGTGGTGTTACATGAACCTCAATTAGCTTCTCAAGACCACTTCCCCATTATGAAAGTTAAATACGACCTTCCATTATCAAATCAAGTGTAATGCCTACGCTGTACATAGGTCTCCCGCATTCGTGTCGCATATCTAAAATCTTGCGAAATGAAACTTTGATCAATAAAATTTCACTTTTATTTTGCACAATATCCAAGTGCATTTTAATTTAGCCGTTTTCTCAGTTATAAACATGAGCAAAATAAAAATGAAATTTTATTGATCAAAGTGTCGTTTCGCAAGATGTACATCTTGCAGCTCTGTATTTGAATTTTTTAAGTCAAAATCTATGCATATTACACATATTTAGGATTCATATGAAAAATCTATTTGTTATAATTACATTCGCAATTCGTAATCTTTAGTGACGTCATACTTAATTCTGCTCTTCTCTTGATTTCCGTTGTTGATAGTTTGTGGTCATTGTAGCTAAGCGTTGTAACTAAAATGTTCAGAAATTTCAGACTTTACGAAGACGTTAGTTAATGATATTAGACGTTCATTGTACAAAGATCATTATTATACTGATCCGATTGTTTGAATTCGCAGATTTCCGATTGCGGAATGGTGCTGGAAGAACAACCGGGCAAAGTAAGCGAGGCTTTCCGACTGTTTCTGCAGGGCGAAGGATATGGTAAGTGAGCGCCCCGGCGAACCACACTTTAGCCATTACTTATCGGATTGTCAAATGATTACTCCCATCGATCGTCACCGGTATAAACGAATCGCGCCATGTTGCCCCGTAGGGGAGCACGCAAATCACCTTGACTCGAGAACAAGAACAAACGCTCTCTGTTCAAACTACCACAAGTCTAATACGTAGAATCGTTCACAATTTACATTTATCAGCATCCGTTTCAATTATTCAACAATTCTCTCAAGCATGCTCGACTCATCGCTACTAGAGAACACGAATAACGAAAGCTCGAAAGGGGGACGTTCGCGTGCTCTCCTACGAAACCACGAGAAAAAAACGAAAAAGAAAAACAGCAAAAAAAAAAATAAAGCAAGTGTCGTAGATCGTGGATATCCGTAAGCTTAAGTTCGTTTCATCGATCGCTGTGTGTCACGAGTATCCGTAATATTTGGCCTACGAACTTGACTCAACGCGAGGTGTGTGTCAGTACACGAAACCAAAAAAACAAAAAAAAGAACGAACGAGATCGTTCGTGGTCTGACCGGGTCGAACTGAATTCTTCATCGGGACGTTTCCGTGTCAGTCGGCGTGCGATATATCGAACTTGTAAACGAAGAAGTCACGCTTTGTAAATTAAGTCACGTCGACCATTTTTGCCTTCGGGACCCGCTCTAGCCAGCTCGGTTTGTAAGCTTTCGAAAGCTCGGTTCGCCAGAAATACTGTTGTACTTTAGTCGAGTAGCGAGTAAACGTTGTTCCACCTGTCCCAGAAACCACGGAACAGAGAAGGCGAGAGCTGTACATGGTTCGTTCCCTTTTGGCGTGGCCGTTATCTCCCGCCATTCACGGTCCTATCCGCTCGGTTACTATTATTTATTCGTCACACGCTGAACGTTGTCCTGAACGCTTTAGGGTATCAGCATACAGAAATGCGGCCGCAAAAGTGGTATCGTTTCGCCGATCAAACGCCTGGCCCCCGCCCGGCTAAATCGAACTTTATTATTCTTTTTGGCTTCTTGGTCACAGAAACACGATAGCACTTATCACATGACACAACGCTTTAAACCACTATCGCCCAGTTGATAACGTAGGAAAAACGGTGTATACTTATCGCGAAGCATTTTGTCGGCGCAGTGCTTTTCTGCTCCCTCTCTCTCTCTCCGCTCCCCCCCGCCCCCTCCCTAAAGGTGCATTTTATATTTTTTTTATCCCCCCTGCTCCCCCCCCCCCCCCCTTTTCTCTCTATCTCGCATATGACAATGAATTTATTGTTTAATTTATGTGGGTAGGTATCTTATTATGCGTATGTTAGTCAAGTACGCCCGTGTTGTTCTATTTAACGTAACTGTTCCTGTCATGGATACTGTCGTTAACTTAATTGTTGTTACGAATCGTCTCTGTTATTACGTATAGAGTTTTCATGTTATACGAAGAAGAAACAAAAAACAAACAAAACGGCGCGACGTTGTTAATTCTCGATGCACGATCGTCGCAGCAAAACACCGTTGTCGCGGAACGATCCGCTTGCTCTTGAAAATTTGATCCCGATGAAATGGAATTCGATCGGACTGGTTCGGTTCGATTCGGATTGACGCGAGTTCTCGGGTTACATCGAGACTTAACATCGTCTTCGATCATGTACTTTCCTTCGTTGGAAAGCCACTGGCTCGACTTGATGAATAAAAAGAGGTTTGAAAAAGGATTACACGTTGAATTCATCACTTTTAGTCTCACCACCATATCGCCATCTCTTCGAGAGTTTTTTGTTTTTCTATTTTCTCTCTCCTATTTTCTTTTGTTTTTATTTTTAAATCGATCATCGTCCGAAGGCAAAATAAGAATTAATACGAAAGAAAAAATACATGTTCACCGACTTGCGCCTTTATTTCCCACGCGTCTCGGATCGATCGAGTGGTACGTATACATTATTAATTAGTCTGTTCAAGCTGGAGTAGTGTCCTAGCTAGTAGTGTCCTTAGGCTTCCTAGCTGTTTTGTTTGCTTCTCGGTTAAACGCCGAAACACCGTGAATGACGCTCTGTAGTTCGTAGCGTTTGTAGGCGATAGTCTCGAACCCGCTGTAGTTCTAGAAATTCCTTCGATCGGTGTTAGACGACTTCCAGTCTGCGCTTTTGCTGTTCGAATCTCCAACAGCGACACTGTTTGGCAGCAGAAGTGTTCGCGACTTTCGTCCATTCTGTCAACGTAATTATAACATTGTATTAATTGTAAAATATGTTAATCGTTCAGGCAAATGAATGGACGAGGGTCGCAGCTTTTCTTTTTGTTTGATTTCTACTGGTACACGACAATTGGCCTAACGATGCATCGCACCAGAATGATTTTCGATCAGATTCTGTTGAATAAAAGAACGTCCGCCACGACCACCACCTCACCGATTCTTATGCTTGAAGTCTCTAAAAGAGAATTTGTTTTTTTATGCGTTTTAGTGGTGAAATCCTCGCGGAAGCCCGTGACGCCGACAACACCCGAAGGTAATTGTAATTAGGAATTGAAGGCCGCAAGGAGTCAAGCGCGCAGTTGGTCGGTTAGGCCACGTCTATGCGTTAAGTAAGTCGGAATTCAAACTCTTATCGGGAGCTACTAACCGACGACGATCTCTCTATCACGACTAACATGCCTTGGACAGCCTCGGGTACAGTCCTACAAGGATTATCTGAAAGGCAACTAACCGCTCCTCCTTCTCACATTACTAACATACACTGTCGAGTCTACGGACGTTTGCGGACTTACTGAACTGTGCTTCATCGATCTCGCACATGCATCTATTAGAGTCATCGCCACCTCTCCTCACGGTTGCTTACTTTCCAGAACGAGGGAATCATAAACTAAAAATTACAATAGGAGCAAAGTGCAAACGTTAGGCCTGCCTCGTCTCGGCTAATGTTTGCGGCATCATTTTCAAATGCACCCAATTCTCTTTTTACACGAACTCAAATCACTGCAGTTTAAAATATATTATATCGATCGCAAAAATTTTAAATAAATTATCTGTAATGTCAGCGCTACAGGTTCGATCCAATTTTAACCTTTAAGCAATTTTGCAATTAAAAGTTTCCCGACGTTTCGATCCTAATGTGAATCATTGAAGACTGCAGTTTAAACGAGAAAAATCAATTCTAGTTTTACACGATATTTTCATTTGGGATAAAATGACACTTCTTTCTTCCGTTCGAATCCAGTTCTGTGGAAACATGATATTTTCTAGAAATGTACTAATAATCGCAGCGAGTTCCAGCAGTGATACACTATTTTCTTTGAGAGACGCGTATGTATATAGTCTAACTAAATAAGTATGTTTAAGAAAAAGTGTTCGTTATAGAGTGTTATTCACTGATTTTCAAATGTCTTGTTTCAAGATGTCTTGTGTGTAAATGGAGAGTCATTGCACGAAATCAATATTGTACGATTTTGGTGAACACATTTGGATTGATCCTATAATAATTTTTAGTTTGCATAGTTTCTAGTACGTTCAACGATTCCTTCGTATCACTCGTCTTCATTCGTTCACGATAAATCCTCATCGACCGAGGCTGCTCATCATCTGCGAGATGAAAATGGACCTAACATGTTATGGACTCTCGTGGCTCAAATTAACTACCATACCGACCTGCTAATTACACATCGATAAGTTCTCTTCTTAAGTAAACTTGAAGTAGACTTCAACTTCAACGAGGTTTCCGTTCGACGAAGACGCTTGTTTGGATGAAAATAAAAATACAGTGGAACCCGACACCTCTTTTATCATAACAATTTGGTACTTAGTATACTAGTTTATCATACAATTAGTCATTAAATATAATTCTTACAAGCAAGGATAAGCGAAACTTGTAATGCATCGATGTCTGCAATAAATTTTTACGTTAAAGAAATTTTATTCTATCATAGATAATTCAACAATGATGAACACGTTCTCAACGGGGTCGCGGTTCATCCCGTGATACCGTTGTGAACGTGTTAACGTTTATACACTCTATTTTATAGCGAATCAAATCAAAATATATTTCTAATACTTTTAAACGACCAATTTTTGACCATTTCGGTATTCCTTAAGAGCTCTAGAAATTCTATTTTCTATTTGTGCCAATTTCAATTATATTTGGTGCTACAATCGATATCAACCCCCGTTGATAACATCATGGTAGGGTTCTAGAGGGTCGAAACATATGGCCACGATAGCGTATAGTATGTCAGGTCTATTCCACATATACCTCGTCCGTGTTCTCATGGTCTCTTATCAGTAGTTGGTACGAGCTCTCTTTACCAATCGACGATAAATCAGAGACCTTCTCAGAGAATACATTCTTTCGATATTTTCAACGAAACAAATCTGGTGGCTGTTCGATGGAAAAACCACTAAAAATCTCTCTTCTCGTAGCAACATTTGCTATCGATGCGACACTGTCAAGTAACGTATACATACACGAAAAAAAGTGCAACTTCTCGGAAGACTCGCACCTACTGGGCAGTAGAATAGCAAAACAATATAATCGTGTTACTTCACATGCCTTCGCACATGAAACAATCTCACCGACACACAGAACTCTACCCGTTACTATGCATGCGCGCCTTTCTTTGTCTTCTCAGTTCTTTCGTTTCTTTTCCCTCACGTTTGTCGTCTTTACGTTTCGACGATCGTATGCTAACCTTGTGTCTTTATCTACTGTGTCTCTCTCTCTGTGTATCCGACGTGTGCGCCTCCTTATTGCTACAACGAATCCGAATCCGATTTTTCTTTTCACTGAATGGAACATAAACGTGGGTGTACCGTTCGCAAAAAAAAAACAAACAAACAAAAAAAGAAAAGTAATCAAACGAGAACCGTAGACCGTGATCGAATGAACAGAATCCCGATCGCACCGATCGCTCTGACTTGGTATTTTCTTTTATCTTTCTTTACAGTGGCACCGCTCTCACCACTGAAAATGGCCGACTACAGACTGGCTTCCCTCGAGGAACTGAACCACGTGTGCATTAAGAAAATCGACCGACCCACCGCGACTATACACATCACCGAGAATCCCATATCGGAGGCGGTCGTTTGCTAAATCCTCATCCGGAAAACCACCTCGCCGTTACCCCCATTGATCGTGTTCTCGAACGACACAAAAAGAAAACAAAAACAACAAGAAAAAAGAAACACACACAGAAAGAACGAACAAAAAAAACAAACAAAAAAAGACACGCAAAAATCGAGAGCGTCGAAAATCTCATCGAGGTTTCGTCCGGGCAACGATCGACGTGGCACTAAACGTTCTCGTTTCGATTTTATCATAATTTTTCTCTTTTATAGTTTTTAACGAATCGTTTTATTGTAACACCACCCTCTACACCGACCTCCATCTCTCCCTCAACCATCCCTTATTTATTAGATACCATTAAGATTACGTAGAACCAATTGTTTCGACGATACAACACTCTATTGTTTTCGTTTTCCGTCGGTATTACTTAAATAGTTTCTTACTTGTTTTCGCGTTTAAGGATTTACGTTTTACGATTGAGAATCGTTGTTTTGTAAGTACAAGGAGAAGTAGGTGTTTTATCGATTGGATCACGTTTGATCGAGACCGACATCACGGTGTCTTTTACGGGACTTTTAAAATAAAAACCAGGAATATTCGGATCGCAACCCGCGTAATTCATAATTTTAACTCGCAGCGGCACTTTTTTGCGGTGACACACTCGAAGAATTTTTACTGTTGTTGTTTACGGAATATCTTTGTTCACACGGAACAGCGTATTTTTTTAAACGAACAATACGAACGTCCCCGCCGCCCCGACACCATAAAACAACCACCACCGCCCCCTGTCCTCACCATCTTCCGTGTTTTAATAACAAAATTCGAGGATCGAAAACGTGGAATTGAGCAAAAAAAAAAAAATATCGTAATAATTAATGATCTTCAAACCAACAAAAACTATCGCATTCATCGGTGTTCGCGCAGTTTACGATTCTCGTGCAACGTGTCGGAGACAACGAAAAGATCATCGTTTTACATAAACACGACTTTTAAAAAACGAACGAAACGTACATAAAAAGACAAAAAAAAAATAGGAAGAAACGAGCAGAGGAAAGAGACAGAGGCCAGCGGAGGTAACGTCACCGGCCTCGATGCTTTTGGATGATATCGGCACGGCCTGGCGATCGGAAGGGGTCCCCCATTGGGGAACTATCACCGGCGTAGCTGGGACGAAATATAAAAACTGTGTTGCGAGTAAGACGAACAAAGTTTGGCAGCACCGCATCGTAGAGAACCGCGCACTAATGCTTTCCGTGTTCATATGAGAAGCGAGAGAGAACGAATAGTAGGCGCAACAAGTAGGGGAGGCGTCGCTGCCGACGCCGAACGCAGCCGATCGCGCAATTCTCCCCGGTTATTCGAGAGAACCTTTAGTATCTCCGATTTGCGTGGGAGCGGAGACCCGTCGTTCTCCCACCTCGGCGATCCGAGCTGCCTAAGAAAACTTCTGCGTTTGTTAATCCGTCTTCGGGTCGTAGCGATCGTTAGTCTAAGAGGCAGTCTATTTCGTTTTGGAGTACTTTCATTCATGTATTGCGTATGGTTATAAACGATCGGAAGTCGTAACGCTTGTACAAAGATGAAAATGTACGAATCGTTCGCACGAGCGAAGACCATCCACTAATCTATATTGTTCACTGTTTCTTGCTCAGTTTCGTCGGTCGATGGACGCCAAGGCAAGCCAGAATGCTACGAGGAAGATATTTTTGTCAGTTATTTATAATTAACACGTTCGCTACCGGTATTTGTGTAAAAGTTCTTTGAATATGTAAGCAAGCGAGTCCGTTGTTCTTCTCGTTGTACAACGATGAGATTGTGTTTGCACCTTCTGGAGCAAAATAGCTAGTAACGATGAAGACATTGGATACGTTAGAATGTTTTCTAGTAACTTGTAAGTTGTCAACATTTTCCCGTGAAATGTTGTGTAACTTTATAAATTGTACTTGTTCTCGGATAGATTTAATTAAAATATTTTTGAAAAATATTCGATATATACATGTAAACGCATCGACCATTTTCATTAGAACGTTGAAATTATTAACAGAAACGATGTAGCGTTGTTAGATGCACGTGATCCTGGAAGGGGGACCATGACGGCGCGAGGGTGTAACGAATAATGGACCCAAAAAACGATGAATCTAGAAAATTAATAACACCTTACCACGATGAACTGGTTATGGCAATTTGTCCAACGCATAAACACTCAGCGGTTTGTACGCGTTGTATTTCACAACGAAAATGTAGAGGAAACTCTGCGATGCTTCAGAATCGTATACTGCCCGAATTGATTGAAATTAACTAATTGACCAATCTTGCGGCAAGTAATATTTCTCTTAGCATTTCTTAGCTGAATAGATTGGATTGAACCCATCAGACTTGCTTGCACCTTTGTCGAAATTTATCCCTTTATGTCCTGAAAGCACTTCAAAGTGCCATTTCCGTTAAAATATATGTACCGAATCTGCTTGGATTTTTTACAAAATTTTCGATCCAACTATTAAATCGATTAATGCAAAAATAGTCCCAGTCAATTACGTCGCTGATTGCTATTATTGCGCAAAACGAAATAACGCTAGATTTGTAAGCACTTTTCAAAATTGATTTGAACGCTTAAAAAATCAATTTTGTTTATTTTCATTATTATATTGTGGGTTCGTGAACTTTCTCAGTTTGCACAACTTTCGCATCGATTGTACATCGCATTTACATTCAGTCGTTCAGTTACTCGAACAATTTTTGGAGATGGAAAACGACGCTAAAAATTGAATAAAATTGTTCAAGGCATAAAGGGCTAAACCGCGGTATCCGTTCAAACCGATACGACGCGATCGAGACTTCGGTAGCGAACGTGTTAATCGGAACCGAAGCAGTTTTTGAATAACCGTGGAGAATAGCCGCAAAGTCTTCAGGAAAATTAGAGCTGGTCGCATGCCGAGGTGTTCGAGGAGCTCGAATTCGCTCGTGACGAACCTAAGTGCAATGGCGACGATCGGACAGTAGCGTTTACCGGCGAGAACAAGCCAAGGTAGGTATCGGCATTAGACGCGTCGAAGTATCCTCTCGATGGTCTCGCTTGTTCGTTGTTACACGCAGAAGTTACACGCAAAACGGTGAACGCGAAAGAGACAGAAAAAAGAGAAACTAAGTAAGCCTAAAAAAAAGGAACGCGTAAGAATGTCCGGCCGACGTCGCGGCCGGCCCGCGTTCTCTCGATAAGAAACTTCTCGTAGGCCTGCACTTGCGATAATGTGCTTCGTGTTAACAAAAAAGAAAAAAAACGAGAAATAAGAGAAAAAGGAAAACCCGTTCGAGGACACCGCGCGTTAACGTCCTCGGGCGCGTCGTTTCTCGGGAAGAGAGGCGTTTCTTTTCTCCGCGGGAGGAGACGCTGGTTCGTTTGTTTGCGCTCGCGCGCCGTTCGCACCCTTTCCTTAATCCGAGGCGTTTTAGAGACAAAGTTGTAATTAGACGAGAAGGAGAGGCGTCCTCTCCGGGAGTGTGTGTGTTCGGAGAGCCTGCGAAAGAGTAGCGATCGAGGGTAGATAGTCGTTAAACGAAATAAAGAAGGCGAACGATAAACGATAAGAAAAAAGAGACCGAAGAGGAGGAGGAGAAGGAGGAAGAAGACGAAGAGGCGAATAATAGAGAGAGGAGCATCTGGTTCGGTACCTCAATACGGTTCTACACCGGGCTTCTGAAAGCCTTTAGCGTGATATGATAAGACGTGCCTGCTACACGATGTCGTACGTAGCTTTCGAAAAAAAAAAAATGTTTCACCGCCTTTAGTTTTCTATACCAGATGATTCCCGTGCGTCCCGGATTTTCCCTATTTTCGCGCGCCCTCTAGAACGAACCGTGCGGATACGCACGCTGCATTCATGGTACTAATCGCCACCGAAACATCCGTCGGACATCATCGGAGAAACACGACGAACTCTCACATATCGGACGAACTATGGAGACCGGCGTCCATTTCAGTTACGCGCAGAACCGGTGCACGAATCTTCGCGAACTCCCGTGTTCCGAAAGACGATAGACAAACCAGAGAAATTTCGAATCCGGTTTATTTGCGGTTGTAGCTCGGGCGCGGGCGGCGAGCTCTTTGGGAGCGCTCCGGATTGCCCCAGGGAGCAACGGGGCAAACGAGGCCAGTCTCGTCCTGCGTAGAATTTGCCCGAGGGGCAATCCGCGCCTGTGCCCGTCGTAGATCTTCGGCAGACCGTTTTGGACAATGTAGTACGGCATTTACGACCATCGATGGCGTGTACTGTTGCGCGTTGTGCGGGCAAGGACAACTTTCCCTGATAGACGAACAATAATTACCGATACCGATCGAGGGGTTGGCAGACACGCGCGAAAACACGACGAAAGTCAGGACGAAAGGACGTACCGTGGGACGTGGGTTTAATCGTTTCATGTAAAAGAGAGTTTATAAAAGAGCGAACTATATTCTAGATGTATACCTAATGGCGCGTTATTTAGACTACGGCAAATTGAGACAAGAATAATAGTCGACAGCTTAGTTGTTAGAAATGTTTGAGGCTCGGTTTTCGGGAGGATCGGAGGAATGCACGCATTAATCGTTGCTAACGCGAGCGCTATAAGAGTAAACAAACCAAAACAAAAGCAAAACGACAAAAAAAAGAAGAAGAGAAGAATCGAAGATAAAAATAAAATGAAGATGTAGCTTTTAAGGACCACCGACACCACCACCGACACCACCACTACCGCAACGAAACCACTACCATTTAACCCCTTCGTTTCCACTTGTCGCTCTTGGGACTGCATTATAGGAACATTCAAGAACGGATTAGGTCCACCGAGGTTCAACGGTCACGCGTTTTTCTCCTAGCCCATTGATTGCATTTGATTGAACATATCGTGAAGAATGTGTGATAACCAATTTAACGTGCACGCCCGTGCACGATCGTTCAAATACAAAAGAATCGTGATCCTATCTTTCATTGAAGATTTTCAAGGTGACGCATATCATTAACGCTAATTTACGAATTGCATTCGTTATGATTCACGCGCGAAATTCTATTGTATAAATTGCTCGAGGGACGGCCCCCGCGAATTCTCGTGTTCAAAGCGTTTCTATTCCAGGTGCTAACGGTGATTGAATGTCTATAACGCTCG
Organism: Lasioglossum leucozonium; assembly: GCA_028454225.1. Classification (NCBI taxonomy): domain Eukaryota; kingdom Metazoa; phylum Arthropoda; class Insecta; order Hymenoptera; family Halictidae; genus Lasioglossum; species Lasioglossum leucozonium. The sequence continues at coordinate 625,325 of CM052217.1, read as the reverse complement.
ACGGGCTCGCGAACCTTGTCGTTGGTTACGAAGGGTTTAAGAAAGAAAGAAAAACGACAAAAACTATCTCATTTGCACACGATCGATCACTAAAAATATGATGAAAAAAAAGAAAACAGAAACCGATAATCTCGATACGCCACTGAAATCTCGCGGGAGGATGAACGATCCTTTCTTTCGTTTTTCCATCGGGTGCTACGTGGAGTTTTTGCCTATGACGCAAAATTTTTTCCGAATTCCTCGCGCAGAGAGTATCGTCATGATAGATCGTAGCGGAAATATGTTATTGAGAACAACTCAAAGTAAACAAGGTATAGTACAGTAAGCGAAATAAAACTTAGACGGAGCTTGAGTATACATATAAATATACAGGTTAAACAACACGTGCGCACCGAATATACATCTTGTTATTTATAATAAACGAACTGTGAAAAATGAATTACGCAGCATCTCGCAAATTTCATTACCCTCTTTGTCCTTACTTCTGTCGACAGTTTCTTTTGTTCGGCACGGAATCTTTGTTAAATGGAACGAATTACCGTATCACGAATCCTCGACTACGAGAAATAAAGAAATAATAAATCAGTGTGAAAGCATTTCGCTTGGCCCCTCTAATTCGCTACGTTTAAATTTTTATACGAACAATGAACTTTAATCGATAGAATATTTTAACCTCTCTGGAATCTTATTATCAAATGTTAATTATCAAATGTCGGAAAGAAAATAATTATAATCTTAACAGAAGTTATTGAAACAAAAAAAGAAAAATATCACTATTTATTAGTGAAAATCGAAATTATTTCCTTGCCAACCCAATAGTTTCATACAGTGAAATATATAAAAGCAAAATTCGAGAAATTTGCATTAGAAGAAAGGCTGACAGCCGTTTGCAATGTTCACAAAAGAGACGGCTGTAGGACTAATACGATTACACCAATAAACACGTTTCCACCAGTTCCCTTCGTATGCGAAAAAATTGCCTGACGAACGCGTATCATGGTTCCTGGATGACATCTGGGATACGCTGCGTCAGAAAGGCATATCCATAACGATTTAAAAGAATAAAAAAAGCGTGCCGAGTAAGAAGTCCGCGAGGAAAGCGCATGCACACCAGGCATATCCGCGCCAATGATCGTCAGAGGAATAGCGTGCCGATGTAAGCTACAAATCTGATCAGTATGATTTAATAAACGATAAGAAATCTACATAGCAAGTATTCAATTTTACCAAGTCCAGTGGCAGTTTATTCTTTTGTAATTGTCATAAGTTTCTAAAATGAATCGATTTGGAGCGATCACGTTTTGGTACCAGAATCCTCGTCAATCTGTTACCCGGCATGTTTCCTACAAAAACTGGCCGCGACCGGTACAAGCGTACTCTACTTGTACTCACCGCTGAGAAGATATTGTACGAATAAAAATTCCTCCCGACTCGCAGACTCACCTTTTCTTCACCCTTGCAGGTCCCAGGAAAAACATGTCTGCTCTTCTTCGCGTAATGCCGATACACCAGTCCTTCCGCTTCTCAGTAATTAGATTAAAAATCGAGATCGACTCGGGTTTTTCCCGCAATGTTCTCCCATTTGCGTAGCGATGGTTCGTTTTCTAATAACAAACAGGAAAAATACACTTGGTTTATCTTTTTCGCAATAATATTGCAAAGTAACTGCAATTCACAAAAATATTTGCAAATAAAACGCCCATCGATTTCTGATAGACGCTTCTTTGCTTCACTGGAAAATCGATTTTTATTTACTTCGTAATTCTATGAGAAATGTGTTTATCGATGGATTAGCGTCAATTATCCAATCAGTATTTACGACACGTATGCATTCGCGTATCGCGCGACAACAATTTTTATCGCGATAATCGCGTGTTTCCCATTTTTGCCACGGTTTGCAGCTCTCTCTACAGTCTCCAGTTTCTTCCGAGAGGCACAGTTGCGCATACGCGCGTACTCTAGGTGCGTGCCACGGCGCGTCGAGAAACCAGTCCCCGATGATTTTTGCGACGATGAAACAGCTACTGTCTTCAAGGAATCGACAGGGCCGTATATGCCTACATGTCCTACCTGCTTCGATGGACAATGACCTTACGCGATTGATTCTTAACCGCCAATGATTTCAAATTACGCTACCGTCTACATAAGCCAGCTACAGTCGATGCTGCATGTGGCGAACAGTCAACGCGACCGATCCGTGATTTTTATCGGCTCCTATTGTATCCGCACGAATTAATCGATTTGTTTAACCCAACTGCAGCACTTGAAAACGGTTGCACTTATGTCACGTTTTGGAAAAAGTATCTGACATCGAGTGTACGAAGATATTAAACCAAGTACAGGACGCTCGCCCAGTATTTCTCCTTTTACTTTTTTATTTCTCCTTATTTCATGTTTCAGATTGTTAAAATAGGAATATTTTATTTTTTGGTTCAGATTGTTAAAATAGAAATATTATATTTTCGAAATTGTATATCTCAATGAAAATACTAATTTCTTGAAGCAAAATACAACCTAAAACATCAAATAGTATTTGAAATAATTGTTTTACCAAATAATGCTCGCCTCCGATAAAATACGATTATCAGAGTGCCGACAGAGTGCCCGGTTGCTAATCGAAGTAGTAAACGCGTCCGTAGAGTGCCGACATCGACGAAGAATTTCTCGGCGGAACAAGTTCTTTCGAATTCTCCCCGACACGGAAAGCAAAGGTAAGTAACGAATTCGGTGAAAACGAGCAGAAATGAATGTTTCTAACCTGCGCGTAACAAATCGAAAAATCACGAGTTCCCTCGCGCCAGTGACACTTTCATCGTAGCCGCTTATCGGTTCGTCGATCGTCGGCGTCGTTCGTAAATCCTCGCCGAGCGTGTCCGGCGCGCCACCTGCCGCCGTCGAACGGAACCAGGACTCGTCTTTGACAAGGCGCGCGTATTCTTGACTCGGCCAGCGTGGGAGTAAGGCTGTCCGCGAGAGACGGCTGAGGTGGTGATCTCGACTTGCCGCCTTCTTTCCCCGAATTTCTCACGTGGAACGGTTCGGTCACCGATCGGTAATCGCGGTGTCGATCGCGAGTGAATATCCCGCGCGTTCGAATCGAGTTCGAATCTCGGTGTACCGACTCCGGGAAAAAAGAAATCGTGAACGCTCTCTCGCGGAAACGTATCACGGTGGAACCATACTCCGAATCGTGTCTTTTGCTCCCGAAGCGACGAGTACCCGAAATCGGTGTGTACACGGAGGCGATGTAAACACTGACCGTTGAACCGACACATAGCTGCTCGCCCGGCTGGTGAGATTCCCAGCGACAGCGTTTCGGGGAACGCGACGTACGGTGTGACTCGGTAATCCCTTGCGATCGTTAGTACCGTTTCCGTGTTGCCGTTGCACGGTGGCTCGCTCAAGAATTTCGGTGTGAGATATCCAGTGGCGGTAGTCCGTATCGTTCGGTGTGCGGTGTTGGTGCAGTGCGGATATGCGTCGATCGTTGTTGTGAACGTGCCCGTGGAATTCTTCCTGGATTGAACGGCTCGACGGCTGGGTAGAAACATGGGACCGGCCAAGATCCTTGGAGTTTACGCGCTCTTCACACTGGCCTGCCTCGTCCAGGCGGATGTCATCGAGGAAAGGGGTTAGTCGATTGTTTATTTTCCGTACTCCGCACAGTGGTTCGAATGCCGCGATGGGCGAAGTTCAAAGTTCACTGCAAAACAGAAACTGTGTAAATTTGAACCGTTCGAATTACTGTAGCATTATTTTAAATACTGTTTACAACATTAAATATGTCGGTATCTAATCAATCAATAAACACTTGAGTATTTTATGAACTATCATATCAATTTCATATCTATAAAATGCAAGAAATAATATAGAATGGAATTATTCTGGAAGAAAAGTTTAATTTTCGAATTAAAATAGCTTCAAAGGGTTAAATATAAAAAAAGTTTTTTCAAGGAGACTTTTTACTTTTGTTTAATCGCAGTGTTGAACCTGCAAAACGTTGCAAATGACGTGATGTTAGCGCAGTAGAAAGTGAGTATCTTGTTATCGAATCAGTCAGTGACAGCAAAAAATTATTAGAATCGAGTATTTCGTACCAGATAAAATTGATTCTACACAGCAAATTGGGGTTAAATGAGATTTTTGTAGTTAGAGTCCTTCAGGGTTCGTTAGGCCTAGCACGAACCATGCTCGGTTGCTATAGTAACATTTCTTTGGAGTTCTTTCTTGTGAAAAAGTATGTATAATAGAACAAACTAATTACGACTCAAATTTCGAATCCTATTTTGAAAACAGTTGGAAAGTAGAAAAGGCTTTTCTAGACTTCCATAACCTTTATACAGACGCTAATGTCAAAACGAAAATCGCACAAAACTGATTTTCCGTCGAAATGAATATTTCAGTAGAAAGTTCGTGTATGTTCTCGTCCTTCGCACTCTAAGAGGTGCCCGAAACGCTTACGAAATCTTCGAGAAACTATTTGCAACATGAATATTGCAATTCGAAAGCTTGGCTCTGCAAAACCTCGGCGGTGGTTGTAAGCGAAAGTTTGTTGCCGTAAATTTCTACCACTCGAACGAAAAACCTCGGAAAACGTACACACGGAAACAAACCAAAACTACAAAATCCTATTAAAAAACAATATAAATAAATGGAAAATTGACGAAATCAATTTGCCGATAGCTTGCTGCAGCGAAGCTATGAATTCTGATTCCGCAACAGACTTCTAGTTGCCTCGAGTCGCTCGAGCACCTTATCAAAGATGAACCAACAAAACTCATTATCTCGAGCGAATCGTCGAGCATTCGGTCGCAATTACCTTCTCGTAGATAGCCGAATGAAAACACGAATCGATAGCACCGTGCCATCGTAGAAAACAAACCACCCCCACGGTGTTTCTCCGACCGCTTTCCGATGCAGATTCTGTGGAATCGTATATCCTGGATTCTTTCGCTTTCCGTCACATGGTCTCTCTGTGTACACCGCGAGTTAAATATATCTTGTTAAACGGCTAATTAGGCCTTAATAAGATCGGTTCACCCAGAGCGGCTGGGCAAGAACGAGGCCAATGGTACGAGGCGTCTCTCTCCGGAGCTTTTGTTGCACCAAAGACGCGCCGCTGGAAGCTAGGCTGCACCACCAGGTGCACCGTAGCCGTTGCGCTCGCGTAATCCGTTTGTAATGCGTTCGCGCTACGCTTAATTAACAATTGATTCCCGATCCGGCCGTCGCGCGCGAACAATCGAGTCCCGACTTTGCTCACGAGGCGCATCATCGGATTCGCAAAATCGCCGATAACAAACTGCGTTCTCTTAATAAATATTCCGTTATATCGATCGCAAAAATTTTAAATAAATTATCGGTAATGTCAGCGCTACAGGTTCGATCCAATTTTGAACCTTTAAGCAATTTTGCAATTAAAAGTTTCCCGACGTTCTCTTCTTAACTTCTACATAGACCGCGAATCGGCCGACGCGGCTTCGCGGAATCAGATTTTTAACGATCGGGACCTCGGAAGCTCGACTTTATTATCTTCGGATGACGCGCAGTTATGCCGTTCAATCGGCCAGAAGAAAATCGCCGTGTAGAAAAGAGCCCGCCGCATGATCTCGATGCCGCGACTACGCCAAATACGGCCGGGAAACGACGGAATCGAGGGATCACGCGCGCAGATCCCTCGGTGAATTCCTCGCTCCGGCTGAAAAAGCCCCCGACAACCTGCGGAAGACGCAAGAACGCGTTCCCTCGCGTCCTCTCCTCCCTTTTCTCTCTTTAGTATGCGGGGGAAAGACATAGAGGAGCGGTAGCCAGCCGACCGTGAAGTCCAGACGCGGATCGAACGACACGATTTTGCGGTGTTGTTCGCTGCACGATCCTCCGGATCGGCTAGGAGACCGCCGGAGTGTGGAAATTGATTCTCGGGTGACAGAAGTCGGATTGCGTTGCGAAAGCCGTATTTTTTTCCAGAAAGTGCTTGCGGTTCCGAAAAAATTCGTGATCGAAGCTTCGGTGTCCCTTGAGCACAGCACCCTACCTTTTTAAAGCTTATCATTGCCATTTCCTAATTTTAGTGTGACAATTTTATATGTGAAACTTAGGGTAATTTAGTAATGACGATCAACATAGCCACGAATCTTTTTTTAGCCACTTGGACCGTGGGATCGAGGAATCATCGATCGCTGATCGAACTGTCGTTAAAGAGAGACCGATCGAGGGCCCGGTCCCGCCACTTGAGCGGCTTTAAGAATGCGATTTTAATTAACGATTGTTGGTTCGGCTAGTTGCTACGATTGCTATAGATAATCCTTTCACTCGAACCATTTGAAACGTTTAGGAATGTTGCTCGCGCTTCATGCTGCGAGTTGCGAGGAGTTTATAGACGTTTTTAGAGGCGCTCCCCTCGGTCTTCGAACTTGCTCGACTCGTTTCAGCTGGAACCATTTTTTCTTCGCGGGCCGTTATTTTTTTTCGATGAATAATAATTAGTCTACCGAACGGTGGACACGTTTGGGAGGGAAATTAGTATGGGATCGTTAGCGTTCCCACGAAATCGTAACGAGTCGCATGGATGCAAGGGAACGAGCCCGGGTCAACACCACTTGAACCGATGTCGATGACGACGATCGCAACCGATGACGCATCACCTCGCGAATCATCTTGCGCGATGATGGTTCCAAGTGATTTGACCATCGTAATGCCAGTCTTCTTGCTCGGTGTCCGTGTCACGTCCCAATTTTCTGATTCTCTCTGTTCTGCAGCTGGAGTATGTCTAGAACCGTCTATTGAACCTTCGAAACAATAATCTTCTATTACGAGCAAGTTCGTATTGTACAAGGAAATGTACTATATTCTATGTATGACTAAATAATTAACTTCATATCAAAACATAACCGATGAACGTCTGCATCGATAAAACATATTTAACAGTAAACTTACCAAGCACAAAACATGGAAATTACGACGAAAATGTTTAAATGCAATTTAAAATACTAAAAAAAGAATGGAAAAATTTTATTCATTTTATCACTTTTATTATTTACATATTGTTGGGACGTGGATCGTGTTGGAAACTAAACGCACAGTGTGCTGTGTATAACATTTAATATAAAACAAAGCGGAACGACAGTACTTGAAATACTTCCGGATTATTAACACATTGTGGTCGGGCGTTTTGTGCCAGTGCATTATGGCTGGAGTGGGTAGTTTATTGAAAAATGTGCGTGAATTTTATTGTTACAAAAAAATTACTATAAATTCAAAATGGCTTTGAATTTTTTTATTAAACGTTTATTTTCTTATCTTAGAATGTATTCTTCATCGTTATTATAAAAAATAAAGGCACTTTCTGTGTAACTGAGTATAGTTATTCTACCACCCATCTATAAAAAACGTATAACTACGCGGTCTACTCACAGTTTGCGAAAAATTTTTACGTGTCCCGACGATAACGTGTTAAGGGTTCGTGGAAGAAAAAGTGTGAGAAGAGCGAGTCTTCGATTCCATTTGGAATTGATTCTGCCGTGGAACAATTCTTGGAAAATGACGCTGTTGAGTGCCGTGAATGAACTTTAGCAGCATTGGATGTTCAACAATTGAGCTATCTCTGCTGGTGCAGCGCCGGCAGCAGAAGCAATCAGGGTCGAGCGACAATGCATTCACCTCGTGCATCGACCACGCTTTACTTGGTACATTGTCTCGCGTTCTAACGATATACTTATTTGTCTATATGACATCTTGCCGGATAGACTGCGCTTCCGCTCTGCACCGCTGCCTTTTTATCGTTTCGCAATGAGTATCGTTCGAACCTTCCGACATCGCGTTACACTTTGACGCACCTTAGCGGCGAACGTACGCGTCGAAATAATATCGACACCTGTGGGGAAGGATGCCACAAAATTAACTCCTATTACCTAGTTCGAGTTTATGAATCTTTATTAAAAAGGTAACGCCTTTCCGAAGATACGAAGGCGGGGGTAGGAAATCCCGCGTCTTGTTTTATGATCACCGGCAAAGGTGGTCGCCAAATGTTAAAAAGATTTCGGCGTACAGAGCCTAGCGGTACCCGGCTGGCAGCGTTTATGATGGGGTAGTCAGATTTTCCTACCCGTAAAGTAATTTGAGAAATAAAATAATTTTGCCATCCTGCAAACGTCAGGGTAGGTTTTATTACCCCAGACCCTAACATCTGCAGGCGGTCAACTCTAGCATCTTGCGATGCGAGTCGCGTACCGCTACAACACAGATAAACAAAACGCGCTCCGGTCGTTGCCATACTGAACGGAGCACTGATAGGAGAGGAACTTCCTCGTGCAATTGACGTGAACCTTACTTCGAATCTAATCTCCTTTGCGGTCGGTAATTTAGACTTTTTAACATTCTAGAAAGTGAGAAACAATCAGGGGAGCCAAAATTTTTACATTTATTATCTTATAACTTTGTGGTTTTTTAAATGTAATATAAGTTTCCCTGCTTTATATAATATAAATTGCTTTTTTTGGGAGGGGGCTCAAAATTATATTTTGTGATGGGAGGGAGCGGAATTTTGTTGTTCCCCCACTGAGAATAATCTAACTTTTTGTAAGAAATTTTGAAGTATTCGTCAGCCAGTCCAACGCGCAGAAGTCCTTGAAGAGTCGACAAATCCAAGAATCATACAACGCAAACGATTCTTTTTTCTATCTGCCATTCTGTTGGTTGTTTTCTCTTGATGGAGAGCCTGCTTTGAATACTTGGCGAAAAACGGAGGCGAAGCATGTAAAAAGGTTCAGACAATGAGATCATCGGAAGACGCGCAGTCAGGGAGTAATCAAAGTAACGTGTTAATTAGCGAGGGAAGTGTAAAGTAGTAGTTCGGAATCGGTGGGAACAACTGGTGTATCGGTCTACGGAGTTACTGCGGACCCACGTGTCTGGCAAACCGAGAAGGAAACCGATGTAACGTGGTTCAATTACAGGGAACGCATTCACAGCTGGCCGTAGACACGAGCCTGAGGGTACCGGGCTTAGCCGTAATTGTTTAATGGGCTAATGAAATGATACACCCGCCGAATCTAAGCGCACACAAAAAGCCAATTGTGCGCCGCCGACATTCCACGATTATCCTGACTCTGGACGGCGATCCATCAACGACGGATCAACGAGATCATCGAGCACGGTTGCGGTTGGATTATTCCTGATTGCACGCGGGGAAACACATTTCCAAGGACAGATCGTCTATCGCACGAGTAACATTAATCTTTGTCGTTTTGATCTGAACAAACCGAGTCCGAGTAGTTTTTCAAAGTAGAGACGCAAAAACGATGACATCGTAGAATTTTACGCATATTCCTAGAGCCGTAGATCTGAAAGTTTTATTTTATTTGTATCACCTGTCTGCCCAGCACATCGTCGAACGAGGGTCCGGCGATTGCAGAAATTCTCGGTGAAACGCAGTCCCTTTACCTCGTGGGCAAAAGATGCATCCTGCTGCGAGGGTTTAACGGTGACTGCCTACCTCTCCACCATTCATGATGCAGTTCATTCTACGAGGGTATCTCGGAAAGACCTGACTGTTGCAAACGCGTGCAAGTTACGACCGCATTCACTGGAAAGTTCGGCGAACGTGATTTGTGGTTCACGCGAAAGGAATAAACGAAATTCTTTCCACTTTCCTGGATAAATTGTAAAATCAATTTCTGAATAGAATTCACAAAGGATAAACATGTTGCCGAACGAATTCCAAACCACAGTATCTAGGATTCTAAGAAGTAAGGAAGCGAAGTGTTAAAAAGGAATGAATAAACGTGTTCTAAGTAGAACAAGCCGGAGTTCTTACATGCAATTAAACTTAATCAGCGTGGCGCACTTAATTTGGTTCGCATTTGAGTCATTCATCCAGCTCTATCCGGTTGCAAATCATTTCCATGTGTACCTTGTTTCGCTCCGCCTTCCAATTCTTGGTGTGGTTTTATTAAAATTTCACGCCATCCGGTTTTTGCATAATGCGAGAAAAAGCCGGGTTTCCTGCTCAGCCGACAAGTTATATGTAATCGTTCCATTCGAATTCGTCCACGAAGAAACGGCGAGCTAAGAAATGAATGAATATTTGTTATAATTAGGCACCGTTATCGTGATCGATGCATCATTACACGCGGGTGTCGTCGTGTATGTATAACACTGATTTTTCTATCGACGCGCGGAATGAACTTTCTTTCCGGAGAAAGAATGGAGTTCCGAAGAAATCCCAAATTAAGGTTTACAGTGTACGTTATTTCTTCAAATTTCTTGCATTTCACAGATCGTAATCAAATTTGTCGTATTCTAAATTAAGTAGAAATGTTTTGCAAGAAAACTGAACGATGTAGAGCTGAAAAACTTTCCGCACTGTATTCGGACAATACTCGGTACAAATTTTTGCTGTGTGCTGCGTTGATTTGGTACTTGATTTTCTGCGATAATAATACAACTCGTTCAACTTGTTTGTAACAAATTCTTAAAAAGGAGATCTTTCTATGTAATTCGATGGGAAGATACGCTCAAGTGGAACACCCTGTACGAATCTTAATAACCCTAAGTCTTATATAACTCGTATCGCGTCGAGTTGACTCAGCCTGGACGGGGAATGCCTTTTTTGCCTGGTCGCTTTTACTTACGTCGTTGGCAGATATTCAGTCTTGCGTGAAAGATCCTGCGGTTTTCGGCAGGGTCGTTATCGTCTCTGGTTCGATTTTCTACGAGACGTGAGAAACCGATCGACTCGGGCCTGAAGAAGCTCCGAAGGAAGCTCTTCGAAGCGCAAGTTCAAAGACCCGACGCTCGCATTCATCGGATCCAGAGCGTTTTGAATTGCGGAGGATCTAACCTTTTGATGATCGAGGATTGAAGTTCAACGGCACCGGTCTCGGCCGAGCCGTATAATCCTAACGGACACATTCACCGTCATGTTCGCCGTGAAATTCGGATCATGCGAGTCTCAAGGAGCATGGTCACACCTCAAGGGTCACTAACAGGAAACGATCTCCGTTTGAATGCTCGTCGCCGAGCGTCTTCAATGTCGCCGAAGACAACAAACCTAAACGTCCGAAAGGAAAGAGTTGCAATCGTTTCTTTCCCGTTGAACCGCGAGAAGAAACGGCGACGGAACGATGACCAGTTCGCGGAAGATCTATAAAGATCTATGAGCCAATGGACGAAACGACGCGACGCCTTTGTTCTCCGTGTTGAAAATCACCGAAGCCCACAGACGCGATCTACCCAAGGAATTTTTCCCGACTCGAAGTCGGACTGTTTACGTTCCTTTGTTGTTTTGATTTTTAATCGTAATTTCTGAAACGTAAACAGAAACTTTCTATTGCACACCGAGCGAGCAGTGCGATGCTCACTCGGCTAGAAATGCGCGAAGAAAGTACAGCAGCGCTCGCCGAGGGGTATTCTGGTCTAACAGCTCGAAAAAATCGATCTTCTCGAATTGTTTGTTGCCTGAATCGAAAATGTGGTCCTAAAATTTTGTCATCGAATTTACAACGCAGTTGTAGACTTTCTAAGCTGACAAAATACAATTTCGTTAACTTACTCACAAATAGATATACTCATAAATGGCAAAAATGGCAATTTTCACGATTTTTGACAATCTTCTATAAATAAAAAAGTTGTAATAATCACTTTTACTATTTTTTTTGACAATTCCGATCAAATGTCTTTTTCAACAGGTTTTGTTAGACGTTATTCGCTAAACTAATGCTTCTAACCTTACAGAGAAGTTGTTTGGTCCATTTAAAAAAAAGTTATTTGTATCTAAAGTACGTGTGATCAATTATGTAAGTGTATGTATCGCGATAAAAATTAATTTTTTAAATCCACGAAAAAAATGCGTCGAGAAAAGTCTTAAAAATCGCAGCAGATTCTGAATTAAAATAGCTCTGAGGATGATTAGTACTTAATTTAGCATTGGAAACGGAGCGAGAACGTTCGAGAGTTTGCTCGAGGCGTCGTCGGGAGGGCAGGTTGTTTGCCAGATTCGAAACAGACGCGGAAACAACAAGGATTCCTTTGACGACTCCGAGTCTGGAGAACGAGCTCCTTGAGACGGGCTGGCTCGACCAATAATACGTATATAGGGACTTAACACCAGCAACACTCGGTGCGCCTCGGGTGCGAAGTGAGCATAAGTGCGAGACGGTGGAGTTTAATTGAGGTTGATGAGGGGGGCGCTCGTATTGGCCCGGAATTCAATGCCGCGATGATGTTCCTTGCTTGTAGCAAGACATTGTCTTGGACAGAATGCGTCAGAAAAATCGATGAACTCTTCCAATCCACGGCTGATGATTCTGAACCTGGATACGCTCGCTTGCAGGTGGAATTTTTAAATCTATTTTCGCTACAGTCTCGCCACTACTAATCGTGGCTAATTACAAGAGAACTCAACTTACCAATTTCCAACTTTATTTTCTTTGTATGCATAGTCTTTCGCATCTTTAATATTCTTTGGTTACCAGAGGCAAGCTTTTCGCGAGTAAATTGTTAGTTTGCTGCATACGATATGACTGATTTTTTTACAGCGACATAACATCGCATAACACAAAAAGCAAATGCGGCAATCGCGTTGATTGACATTGAAATCAACGTTATTTAGAAGTCAAATTACATGTCTAAATAAAAATTGATACGGTCTTAACGATCAGTTCCGTACCTTAAAATGGTATAATAAATCTGCAGACTATTAATTAGTACATCTTGATCAAAACGCTTCATAAAGTTTGCATTCTGGAATCGGACATTTCGCATCCAGCAACCTAACTTTCCAGAACTTGTTTCGAGATGAAGTACGAAAGAATCTGACTATTTGCACCAGTTTAGGAAATAAGAGCAGTTTTGTTCGCATGATAATCCGACGATACGAATTTTGACTTGCCACTGAAGCATGTATTAAGATGCTGGCTGTTTCGGCTCGTTAATCAATAATTTTTGAAAGACAGCTGTCCGCAGGCGAAGCGAGGGAACGTCTAATTCGGCAATTAAGTGGTCCACGTTTAATAAACGTCGATCCAGATCCCGCTGCACACAATCCCAGCGGTGAAAAGCGCGGTCGTAGAAGCAACGTGACATCGAACTCCGTTCGTGTTTCCTAATGTGCCTTTCAAGGCATTCCGCGCGGTCATTCTTTAAATGCCTGGCTTATGAGTGTGTATAGGTGCTTCTTATCAAGCCTGTTTTGTACGAGGCTCGTACGATAGCGACTCTTTGAATGGAGGCGTTCCAGCTGCTTCGACGATCCGAGTCGCCAGCATCCTGTCCCAAGGCACGCTCGTGTTTATACACGCACAAATCGGAGCAACAAAGATCACCGGGGCCAAGGAAGCGTCTTTCACGGATGCGAGCGAAACGGAATCGCGGCGATGGCCTCGAAACGAGCTGCCATGCCGTCCGCAGGAAAAATAACTGATCGTTAACGCGTATTCACGCCCCAATAAATTCGCTTATCGAACCTGTCTATAACGAGTCTACTGGATCGGTCGCGTATGCTCGACCTGTAAGCCACTCGAAATTACTCGCTCTCGCGAAAGAGGCTTGCCGAGAGTCAGTTATCTCTCTGTCACCCAATGGACGCTGTGCCTTCTAACTAGGGTCGTTAAGATTCGCACACGAGAATCCACTTTCAAAGGAACACCGTATTTTTCAAAAAGAGAGCATGGAATCGTTTGTCTTACTTCCAGTCTGAAACTCGGGGCCTAACGAGTGCCTGAAACTAAGTTCCATCCGAGACAGCTCATAAATCGCCGGGGTCGCAGGACGACTGTCTGTTCAATTATGTTCCCCGTGGCGTCTAAGGTCTTATTAGAACCTTATTGCGCATCGATAACAGAATTTTTATCAGCGTTTACGGGCACTGAATATCGCGCCGGTCCAGTTAAGAGGCGCTATAAGCCGGAGTTATCGCGCAACAACCTGTTTAGTAGGTTCGTAAAGCTCTTGTCGTAAAGTCGCGGGCGCGACTCGGCTGCAGAAATTTATGATTTTTTTTTCCTCGAGGGACGCGACGTTGTACCGGGGACCACGGTCCCCGATCATTTTCATCGGAGAGCCAGCCCGTGGACACCCCACCGCATGCTACCAGGTTGCGTGTCGCGGTTAAGGAGCAAGAACAGCCCTCTGCGCCAGGAGCAACGCTGTACGTTTCGCGTCTATCCTCTGCTACCTTCGACATTCCTTCCCGTCCTGCACATCCCGTCCCCTGTTCCATTCAGGCATAATAACCGTGCAGTTTCCCAGCGCGTCTTCAATGGGCGAAGATTGCACGCTACGAGACCTCGGCCCGGTCCTCCGCGTCCTCTCCCTCTCCCCTGGGCTTCGCTATGCCTCCTTCTCCTCCTCCTTCTTTCTTTTCGACCACCTCCCTCTTTCGAGAGTCTGCGACTTCTATGACTTCTTCTGCGTTTCTGTTTCGTCTTCGTCCCAGAGAGTTAATACAGTGTTGATACGGTAGTCCACCGTTGAATGATAACCTTGTCACACTGAATTCGTATTACTGGACTGCGGATTTTTATCTGGAATAAAAATTGTCTACATGATTTTCAAGAAGATGGGAGCTACGTACGCATACATTTAATTTCTTAATGCTTCTCATGGGTTGAAAATATTGCATTAGCATTTTTAAATTGCTTGCATGTTTTCGCCGACTTTTATTTGATCTACACATTTTTGATATAAATGCCTAAGATTAGTAGTATATTTATTTCTTATTATGGTGTATCGATGTAACCCGAAAATGTAGTAATCTCGATGGTCGAGACGGGTCGGGTTCTCGAAAGTATGGGCAATAAATTTATTTGAATTTAATTTAATAGTATTTTAATACAACGTAGTGAATATACATCTCGCAACAGTGCAGGTAATCTTACATGGATATAAAACTCCTTTGCCAAATCGATTAACTTCATAAAATACAAAGCAAAGAAAATTTTTGACATAATACATAGATTCATTATCGAGCCAATTTAATTGTAACGCGAAGAGTTGAATAACGATCAAATGCATTGGCAGTTTGAACGCCCACCGTGAATACCGCGGTCGACGAACAGGGGTAAGCGCGAAACAAAAATGCAACGGGGCTTAATTACAGTAAAGTCGCGAAGGGTAATGCGCGTGCGAAGGGAACCCTCGTACTCCTACCTTTTTCTCACGTGCGGTTCTAGTCGCGGTCGTCACGCGAGTAAAGGCGACATCCGATTCCCAGTGGAAAAAAGGCATGCACCGTGCGTTACGATAGCAAGAAACGTTTCTTTATTTTCCGTTTCTTTTCTTTTCCTATGTGTCGCTGCGCACTGTGCACAGTGCCACGGGAGCCCGAGCAGCACGCCGCGGGAAAAGTTCGCCGACAAGATCTCTCTACTCGGTTTTCCCTGGCGGCTTTCGATTATTTGCAATTCAAAGCCGGGTGTCATACATCGTGGCTCCTTGCGTGCTAATGAAAATCAGTTGTCTCTTGGCTGGAAAAATGGCCTTTCACTTGCTAAGTGGAATTTTAGCGGCGATGAGAATCTCTATCGAGTATCTGATGCAAGCGTAATAGATGCTCTTCCCAGTTACGTTTGTGTTGCGCGTCTTCGCGTGTCTTTTTTTTTTGTAATGAACGTCTTCCAGAAAACATTCCATACGAATCATTCTATTTTACACGTTATCGTATTTATTAAAATATTACAACATGAGCCCATAGTTATAAAAGTGGACCAAGTCAAAATTTAAAAAAAAATGAGTTTATCGGTTATTTTACATCACATTATTTAAATTAAATTAATTCAATGTAATTTGTACGATATTGTAAAAAATTAACCGTTAAATAGTGCTTGTTATTTTAACATTATATGAAATTCATTTAAGTGCTTCAAATGTAATCCTTTAAATAATAATTATAATGTGCTCGCGTCATCTTCTTTGGGAAACCTACCATTTTTCTGTTATTTTGTTTCATATTTCATAAAAGCGTAAATTGCATACAATACATATTGGCTGGAATCAGCGACAGCGATTGACTGCAGATCGTCGGCCGATCGATACAAACGACGACCTTTTTCCACAACTCTGTTCGGCGCCTGGCCGAACAGCACTGGGTCACAAAGTTCGTAAATCTGATTTCAAAAGTCCGCTCAAGGATGAACCGCACGGAACCGCATGATCGAGCAGCAGCCAGCGATGCTCCGATTTCCAGGTGGCAAAAACCGCGCGCCGTTCCAAGTTTATCGCATCGGCGCGGCGCGCGGCGATTCGCGGAAGCTCGTTATCCGATAGTTATGATAACTGTATCGCGTGGAATCGGTGCGTAATACGCGGATTCCGCGTAAGACCGTCGGACATCAGCGGTCGGAATGCGTTGCTCGTCGGTCAACAAAAGAGTGGTATTGCTTCGGCCATGTAAGGCGATGTTTTCCTGTCGGTGCGACGGGAGCCCGTGTAAAATCGCAGCGTACGCGCTCGGTTGTACCGAAAGGATGAAGAACGAGGCACATCCGTTCGTCTCTCCGGGGTTCGACGGGGCCGAGAGAGGCCGCGATCGCAAGGTGGTTCCCTGCTATACCAAATGGGGCAACCGGTCGCCAAGAAAACAGCCCAGATATGTCTCTGGGGACTTAGCGCTCTCGTCCAAACCGGGACTCGATATCGCGAACTCCGTGGTCTGCTCTCTCAACCAGCCAGGCAGTCGGGCGACCGAGCAACCAAGCAACCAAGCAACCAGGCAGCAAGGCAGCCGAGGTGAATGTCCAACCGTCGTCGTCGCCGTCGGCCAGACTGGCTGAACAAGTGAACTCGCCAGCTCCCATTCCTCCGCGTCTTCGCCGGGTCCGTCTAACCTTCGGGCTGCGCCACGATTGATACCAATCGATCGCGGTCACGTATCGGGAATACTCGTCGATCGGAGGAAATTGCGGGAACGTTGCGTTACAATTGTAGTTATTTTTGTAGACTAAATTTATTGACGATAAGTTATTTATGATTACAAGAAATTATAACTTAACATTGCGCATCTTTATGACTTTCTAGCAGTTCTCTAACATAAATCGAATTTTGTTAACACGCTATCGACGGTATTAATACTTTTTATACTGGTTTTCGCCCGGTAGACGCGCGAGTTAGGGTCACGATGTTGCCCGCCGATAGTGCGTTAATACAATCGTCCGACTCTATATTTTCAGTTTGCAAAATGCACCGGAAAAGAAAGGGAAACCGCTTCGATGTCCGTTTCATCGAGCTTTTATACGTTCGTACGAATTTATATAAGGTTCAACAGACTGATTAACATTGCGGCGAGTTCTCTCAATGCGACATAATTCACCGAACATACACCGTCGGAAGCACGCAAGGAGAGGTCCGTCATATGGCGTATGTGTAGTACATACCGTGTATGTACTGTGGTTGGAATCGCGCAGACCTCACTTCCTTTCTCGGTCCCGGTGCACCGGCCAGTCTCTTTTGCACCTCCGGGACATGGGCAGGGAGCTCGCATGATACGGCATGTGCACGAAGAAAATGGCGCATCCACGAAGAATGGGTATAAAGAAAATCTGGCCGGGGCCATTGTTGCCAGGATTCCAGAGGATCTCGGATGGTGCGGTGGCGACGGGGCCGACAGCAGGCGAGACAGGGGGTCCAGGAGGGATGAAAAGACATCGGGGGTTAGGTTACTCGAGGGGGCCAGCACGCTCAGGTACCGCATTGTTGCGTCGTAGCACGCAGTCGTGTGCGTACGAGCCCGACAGCCTCCACGCTACGCGATCGCGAGACACGAGGCAGAGAGGAGCACGGAGAACGAGAGGCGAACCTGCGAGCCTCCGGGGCCTGCAAGCCTGCGAGCCTGTTTGTAGGTGGCACTGAACTTGAGACGGGAACTCGCCTTCATGGGACACAAAAAAAGGAACATGCCAAGACGTCGGCATAGTTAGTTTGCATGCACCTTGCGGTTCGCTCGTGTTTAGAACCTTAAGGATTCCTACGCCGACCAGATAACGCTGCGAGCATGAACGACACCCGGACCTCCTTGTCCGTTTCATCATTCTGACAACGGACCCGCCTAAAATTGTGGGACCTGCGATGGTTGGATTATGAGAAGTATTTCTAAGAAATCGAAGATAGAGACGAAATTTTTTGCATTTTTTGCTCATTTTTTGCAATACGATTTATTCACTATTATATTTTCGTTCTATTCTACGCCATTTCATTCGCTTTTAAGATTTTAGATGAATTCAAAGTGAATTTTTGGGAAAATATTTTCTTATTTTACGTGACACGTTCACGCGATACACATACTCCGTGCGAAAAGTGTCCCGATTGTGCTTTATTGAATACCATGAGAAGGTTGAAATTTATGTAGCAATTATTCCGTGTTTACGACAAGGGATCTTCTAATCGATGTAAGAAATTTTCCCCATCTTCAAATATTTATGAAACGATTACCAAAGATGCCAATTTGCATAAAGATCCACAGTCTTGTGATTATTTTCCTATCTTTCTTGTATCTCTCAGGTTTTAATGAAAGGTTCGTACAATGTATGATAATAAAACTTAATTCTTAAATATGGGATAGTTATTATCCTAAGTAATGCAGAAAGATTATCTTTTTGAATATTTTTTAATAGGATTGCAATCGAGTTTATTATGTAATGAAATTTTGTTTTTTTAGTTACTGATCTGGATCTAGTAGATTCTGTCATCGTTCAAACACTGTCACTAATTTTTGCATAAAATCTGCAGTCCCGAAAAATATAAAATCAGTCACTTCGACCCACAGAGCTCAATACGCTCCAGGATATGCAAGTTTGGAAGTACACAGAGATTAGATCAATTTCAGAAGAATATTTCCACCTGTTCCGAACAAGGGAATCAAACGTAAATATCTTATAAGCTGCATGCGGAATCCGCGTATTCGGACACCCGGAACGGCAGGATTGCGAGTAGAAAATGCAGTTCGAAGCGATCCGATTTGCCGATAGTTCTCGCAGATGCGATCTGTCATGCATTGTTCCCCGGCGATCTCTCGTCGCGGGAAAAATATCCGCAAGGAGCGGAGAGATCTCGTCTGGTTGTGTCACAGTTTCGGCCACCCATGCAGCGTGCCGATGCGCAACGTGTGCGAGATACGCGTTCGCCGGCGTCGTGAAAGAACCACTATATAGCCCGGCGAAGATATAACGTTACATTCTGGTAGCAGTCTTGCTATGGGAACGCCACGGTGAGATGGAAGTGCGAGAAGAAGCGGCACGGCGAGCACCGCTCGCTTCTCGTTGAACACAATCGTGGTTAAAGAACACGGTGTTGGTTCAACCTCGTGTACGCGCGAGGAATAAGATACTCCTCGGTTACGTTCCTAGAGGATAACTTTACCGTGAACGCCTCGGATCCGCGCCACCGTGAATACATGGGTTTATTTTCTACGGAGTGGACCATTTAACCATGAACATATCCAGAAAACATAATTGCACTCGCGTGAAATACCACGAGTATGTGGAAAAAAAACATGAGTAAATGTTCATTGCCTACGCGATAGACCATTTAATCGTAAACATCTACAGTATCTCCGGAGGTGGCAACAAATACGATGTTCCAGATGAAAGCTTTGAGACGAATTCGAAACACTAGCACATTATTGAAGTCGTTACAAAAGAAAACAACTTGATGCTTTTCGTTTGTTAACGACATCAGAGTAACTAATAAATAAAAGTAAATAATCACACATGTACGCTTAAGGCCTACGTAGTGTACTACGTACCGAAGCTTCGGATATAATTGAAAACAATCCACGTTAAAATGATCCATGGAAAATTCTCGACTCGTTTCCATAATTTTTGTGAAATGAAACGTACAAAATCGATCAGTCGGTGGCTCGCAGAATCGCTCGCATAACTGTTTACTATTTAATTCGGAAGAGCCCGCGGCGCCATCTTGTCGAGCAGAGTCAGCCAAGGTTGTTTGCCGTCTTTCAGGGTGACTTCTTTTTTCCGTTGACCCCTGAGCGAAAACACAGCCGCACGCAAAGTTCGTTTCGCCAAGACACGCCGCAGGAGAGGAGGCACGCTGTTCTCGCGAACTATGAAAAAAAAGTCGGTTCGCCGGCCATGTGCGCGCACGGTTGGCGCACTTGGTAGCAGCGCCGTGTCGAAGCACATGTCGAGCTTCTTGCCGGCCATTTTTTCGCCGTTGTTACGAGCATCGGGGACGCCTCCGCCGCGTTTTTAACGCGCGAACCCCGGTAATACGGCTTGTGAACACGCGTGAAATTACCCCGAACTTGATTGCTTGAAACACGCCGCCGCCGTCGCGTCGCGTCGCCTCAAAATGAAAATCGACCGTGTAACACCGTGACAGAGTCGGAACGTTACGGAGCTTTTATGGCGTCGCCGTCGCTGCTGTGGATCTTGGCATTTTACACTCTAATGCTGGGTTCACATTAGTCCAGTTGCTGGATCCAATGATTTACATTCTAGTGGCTTGACTGGATCGATGTCTACATTTCTTTCGGTCACTGGATCCAGCTATTTACATTCCGATCATTGGACTAGATTGTTTGCTGTAATGACGACACTGTACCGGAATGAAAACATCGTTTACGCTATTGCTGGACTGGAATTCTAGTGGATCAATGTAAACCTAGAAAAGCCTGCATTTCGACCGCAAAAAACCAAACCTGAAAGTCAAAATTTGTCGTAGCGGTTGTCTTTCGCATCCCGCGACTGACATTTAAATACTATTACCGAATCTTTATGAAAAATTTTCATTCGAAAGCTATGGGCGGGAAAACGGTAGCAAGGACTAACACAACAAAGTTCGGGACCGAGCCGAGCTGGTTGAACGTGTAAATCAATCCAAGGGTTCCTCGCGGATCCCGTTATGGGAAAAGAAAGACACGCTGACGTCCCCCGTGTCTTCCCGCACTCCTTACACTCTGTTTTTCCTCTTCGGCCATTCTTTTCCCGTCCTTCTTGATCCATCTTCGACGATATATGTATAATTTCGTGCTCTTTTTGCCGGGGAATCTGCTCCGCGCCATCAGGCATCGGCCACTCCGCAACGGAGGAAAAAACCGCGCGAGGGCCGACTTCAGCTTCGCTTAAAGAACCCACTGAATTATTTAACTTGTCACTAACCTTTATCTCGACTGGAAATACCAACGACCAGATTATAGACTCGTTACTACCCTGCTTGTTCATCTGGACAGCGCTGCGGTCGAAATGGTTGATTTAGGCGGATTGAAATTCCTCGGAATGAAAACGGTTCTCGGTAGACGGATAATTACTCGTTCGAGGAGTTGATCATATTTGTACGTTGCTGTGGTTTCGAGTCTTTTTAAGAATGAATTCATTGAAAGTACTTACATTGCTGGAATACAATTGGAAGGAAAAACACCGCGTGTCACAGTTTCAAAAAATTTGAGTTTACAATAAAAATATAAAAATTTTATCGATTCCTTGTTACATTAGAAAAATGTATAAAATAACTAGACCATTTTTGTCCCACCCTGTGGTCGACCAGAGTGTTGGAAGGCATTGAAAGAGCATTTTTAAGTTTGAGACAACGCACAAAGGACACAGAACGAAGCCGTTAATTGCAAAGAAATACGACCCAGCGTCCCCTATTCACTGGTCGTACGGTGACTGGTCACACGCGTTCCAGTTTCCTCGTTTTTTCGAAAACTTTTGAATAGTAATTATTAGGGGTGTAGGGTCGAGTTTTCTGGTGTCGGAGAGACAATGGGAACGGTGGGTGGAAGAGGAGCAACGATCACCCGCCGTCCTCCTCCCAGATACCTATTATAGTTACGAGCTATTCTTCCACCCTCGAAATTCTCGCTGCCCCTCCCTCCCCCTGCCCCTCGAATCTCGATGACACGGAGATTTCTACTCTAAGCGAAAGATAGGGCCATGGTCAATGCAATCTGCGTAGTATCGAGGCTGCTCTTTGTACGGCGAGGGAACAATGGGCCACTGGATGGCCCTGTGCCGGCAAGTTCGCCCCGTAGAAAAAGCCGTACACGAACCACTTCAAGTCAGAGCGACCGGATAGTGAATGCCGGCAAGCCAAACGGTTTGTTGGTTCACGTGAAAGATCTTTTTCAGCCTGGACGCGACCAGTAATCCACTCTTTTCGGAAGCCCGCGCGCTGCGGATGTACATACGGCTGCGTTCGCCAGCGCTTCGCCATTGGCGGCCGAGAAATGGCGCGAATATTTTCGAATCAGGTTTTCGATACTCGTCCCCTGCGGACAATGTCGCGATACACGTGACAGATGATTTGTGAGAGATTTATCTCGACTACGAGATGTATCTGCGTGGAAAGTAGAAGCTCGATCGCTGTGAACTTTTTTGTTTTTAACACGTTCCGTGCCACGTGTACCATCATGCGTTGTACACGTTAAACTTTCCATTCAGGCCACGTGTACCATCGATGGTACACGCTGACATATTTATTTAACGCGCTAAAAACGTCAAATGGATAAGTCGAGCAAAAACGGCACGGCTTGAACGTCTTTTTCTGAAGCTTTTGCCAACATGTTGTGACATTTTTCTCGTTAAAACGAGCTCTCGAACACAATATCCATCAAAGCGCATGATAACCGAATTCTTCTACCTGAATTGCAACAAACTGGAGCGAAATAAAAATTTATTTTTCTTCTTAATATGTTTAATAGGTTGAATGTTTTTACTGTTTCAAATTACACCTACTCATTTTCGTCATAATTGCATAAAATCCGCTGTCTATTCATTATTCTAATACCGCATTGAATCATGTAATGAAGAATGTTCATGTTCCTCTGCTTTCTCCGGTACTGCAAATTCACGTAAACGTCGAACGGCTCTAATTAACAATTAAATAGTCTAAGAAATATCGACATCATATAGAAATACAGAGAAAAGACCAGTATACTAACCACGAGTTACGTACGTATCGGGTGTGCTATATTTCGCTACAATTCCTCCTAGCAAGCATGACGTCATCGAACAACAGGAAAACGTTTAACGGTGCCCGTTCTTGCTGGCGATCGCGAATGTTTGCGACAAACTTTACGAGCAGACCGATGCCCTTGCATGTTTTTGCGATCCCTTATGGCTTATGGCTTCTCTGGCGCTTTCTTTCCACGACGATCTCAAGAGCAGACGCTCCACGGCGTGCGCGTGTTTCTTTTCGAAAGAATCTCGCGCGCTTGTTTGCCGATGGAACCTGACAAGTTCCTCGAAGTAGGTTCGCGTCGAGCCAGGAGAAAGGGTAGATTGGAAAAGCAGCACGTAGGGCGTAAGGTATTCATGTATTCCGTTGCCTATCACACTGGTTGACTAATAGCATTCGTCACTTTGATGTATCTAGACACTGAGGAACGAAGTACGTGACAAAGTGACGCGTCTCTA
This sequence comes from Lasioglossum leucozonium, assembly GCA_028454225.1. Classification (NCBI taxonomy): domain Eukaryota; kingdom Metazoa; phylum Arthropoda; class Insecta; order Hymenoptera; family Halictidae; genus Lasioglossum; species Lasioglossum leucozonium. The sequence continues at coordinate 601,959 of CM052217.1, read as the reverse complement.
ACCTTCTGATTAAGTTCTTCTAAACAGCGATGCATCTTCCGTGTAGAACACTTTGAATTCTCAACAATACCGATTAACTTTTGCGCTTCAATTGCGAAATCCTCGTTACACCCCTCTGTTTTTCTAATTTTTCTTATTAGATTGTCCCAAAAGTTTCTTCCACTATGTGTATATTAGTAAACTAGTGTACATTAGTAAACCTAGTGTCAAAAAGAGGTGGTAGAGTAACCTGGTAAAATGTAAAGATGATCGACTCTTCGAGTTTTACAGAAGTAGGAAACACTGATAATCTGCACCATCCTTCGTTTGTCGACTAGCGGAATTTCTCGCTCGTCCTTTCGCGATCCTGAATGATGCGCACGGTTCGCAACGCTCGTTTGATACTAATAGAACCAAGCGCCATAAACGTTCGGTTGCCGGTATGCTTCCTGTTATCTGGCTTGTGTATAATGTTGCCTCCGTGTTCGTCGGTTGTACAGCGATTTCGCGAGTAATTATCCGCGGTGTGTGCGTGCGCACGGACGCCGATTGCGTTGTCCGCGATAAGAGCCTGGTATTAACGTGAATAGGAAAAACGAGATCCCATCGTACCGCCTCGGGACGATATTCTAATACGATTGGCTGGGGCCTTCCTCGGGTTACTTACAGTGTTACCTGTTCATCGTGGAGCTTCTAGGAGCTCGACGCTTCTACGCAGATCGCGTAGAAAATATGCAGAAGCGAGATTAGGCACATGTGAAAATGTTGGGCGTTCCTCCGATGAGTTCTGGTGATTCTGATAGAAAAAGATTTTTCGTTGTAGCGAGGAGAAGCAATTTCCTTCTTACACGAGTAGCCGGTGGATTTTGCCTTATGAAAATAACAAGATTAAATTTATTTGAACTTTTTTCGGATTTACCACGAAAGCATTCTTATAATCTCAATAATCGTGAAATAAAAAATTTGAAATTAGTGTTAAGATCGCGGATTTTTAATAATAAAAGTCGACTGCGCCAACTACAACAAACGTGTTAAAAATCGAAATTTATTGTTTGAGTTTCACCTAGTAACTTTCGTCAGAAATGCACAAAAACCGCAATCTATTAACGATCGATTGTGAGTGATAATCTTTGAACAACTTTTGAAAAATTAATCTATTCTATGTGTAATCCGATCGGAGAGGAAACAGAGTGTTGAACGAAGCATTTTCCTCGACCATGTTTTGTTACATCAGCGAAGGCAGTCGATGCTCCGCGAGAATGGTCTGCTCGGCCACACAGATTTATTTTTCAATCGCGGACATGTGTCTACGAAGAAACAGCGTTAGTTTGCACCTCGCAACAAAATGAATTGTGCACGCGGGTTGTACCTTTTGTACCGGGGTTTGCGCCACCTGGGAAAAAGATGTAATCTCGGTCCTGCAACCTTTAGTGCTTGAAGCTCCGTCGGCTAGGGAAGTGGGTTCGTTAGCGAGTATATCAGTTTAATTTCTTGATCTATCAAAGAACGGGGCTATCGTAACCTGCGATTACCGATACACCAGGTATATTCAGGAATAACAGCTGGTAAATTTGCTTCACGGAAGCGAAAAGTATTTTATCGTTTGCTACATGGAAGCAATCTATCGTTGCTCTGTCATCCTTAAATCTGTGCGATTTCTTTAAGGTCTTTAGAGCTTAAGAAATTAACAGCTTAAAAATATCGCAAATATGTTAAAAAATTTTAATTGTGTTTGCAATGATTGTTAGCAGAAAAAGATTTTCTTTGGAATTTTCAGCCCAGCACGAAATTCGAGGCATTTGTGAGACTCGTTTCTGAGCAACGTCTCCACGAATGTCAGCCTCTTGCAGGCTGTAAGTGGTAATCTATCGATGCACAATACAGACAAAGGACGCGTACACAGTCAAAAAGGACCGCGGCATCTTCGGGTCGTCCTCTTCGGAGAAAAGCAGGGTGCAGAGTGAAAGGGCACTCTAGTTCCGTAAATATTCGGACAGGTCTAGTAACCGGGTTAGGATAGGACAGTTTACACAACACTCTATCATCAGTACCTTTCTGCCATCCCTCGCTTGATCCGAGGAATTCGTGCATCAGGGAACAAATTGCTCCTTCAACCTCGTGAGATTTTTCTGGATGATCTTGATCCATGTGAAACCGCAGGATCTCCAGAGTATGCTTTTGCAGGAACTTTATGTTAACGGGAAACGAGTCGTTTCATTCATAATTGCGATTCATTGATCGGTTCTTATTCATATATCAAGTTACTTGTTGTACGCATCTCGACTTTGCTCTGTTTAAAGCGTCGATAAACTGAGCATTGAAACGCAATACCGCGTTTGTTCTTATAGAACGTGTAACGCTACGCGGTCAGGTAGCTGCACGGTCGAAATCTCAAATTGTCGCTATTTTTATGCGAATCGTAAGTAAAACCGCGATGACAGGAAGTTTTCTTTCATTTCTAATTAGACAGCAGATGTTTATGCAAAATAAAAATGTTTCCACCTACATTGCAACAAACTGGGATGAAATAGAAATTTGTTTTCTTTCTTAATATGTTTAACAGTTTTAATCCTTTGCGCTCAGAGCTACTTTAACTAAAAAATTAAACATTTCTTTCGACCTAAAATAATTCCAGTCTGTATTATTTTTTTCATTTTATAAATATGAAATTGATCCAATACCTCATAAAGTATTTAAATGTTTAGTAATTGATTAGATAAAAGCATATTTAATAATGAAAACAATATTTTGTAAAATGGTACAGCAATTTCTAGTGGTTACTCTGAGTCACCATTCGAGCGCTAAGGGTTAAATTATAGCTACTCATTTTTTCCATGAATGCATAAAATCCTATAATACTATTTGAATTTATTGCACATTTTGGAACATTTAGAATTTAGTGCTTCTATGGCATTATGAGACGGTGCAAAAGTAAAAGCTGAGCGTGTTCGAGCAATTATATGTTACAGCTGGAATACGGTAAAATTGTATTTTTTAATTCAAAGCTCCTATTTAACAAATAACGCATAAAAGAATCAGACTCTCGGAAAATTTCGATTTCATCATTTGTACACGTGTTTCTAAACCAATCTCCAAAATGTTTTCACGTATTTTCTAATAGAATTTATTAACGAGCTGTACTTTTGTTTCTACACACTTATCAGTTTGAGAAAGGCAATTGGACCGTGATCGACAGGCTGTATTCCACACGTATATTCCCACCGAGCAGCTCCACGCATCATAAACCACGAGATAAAGAAAAACGCTGAATAAAGTCTCGAGAGATCTAGATAGCAGCTGTTTCGCGTCCGCGTCCCGTTAATTATATATATATTTAAATCGATCTCCATTTTTCCGGCTGAATAAATTTTTCATCGTATTTCTGCTTCGAACGGCGCATTACGAAACCCGGAGGCAGAAAAGGTCGCGGCAACTTAAATTTCCCACGAGTCAGCACTCATTACCACCACGTGTACCTTTCCGTCTCGTGGCAACGACCAGTATCGCTACTTTCCCTACGACCACATAGAGATATACAAATCAGCGACAAATGGTTGAACGGCGAGCGCAATCGCGAACGACTGGTGGGTGTCGAACAGGTTGTTGTCGGTTCGACGCCGATCCTAACCCTTTCCCTGCTCAATAAAACGGAAGAGCACAGCAGAAAAAATATCTTATATTCCCCTTTATAACTGGACAGCGGATGTTTATGCAAGATAAAAATTTTCTAACTGATTCGCAACAAACTGGAGTGAAATAAAAATTTATTTTCACTCTTAACCAGTTAACTGCGTCAATCCAAATCTCTATTTTCAAGAATGAATCGTTAATTTTTTATCAAATAAAATTATAATTCTTCCTCGTTCTTCGTAAAATTTATAATAGGATTTGTCCTGCGTTCGACGTGTATATTCGTCATTGGTTGATTTTACTTCCGCACTCTGTAGGAAATTTTTAAAACTAAATTCCGCTGTTAAGAGGTTAATATGTTTAATAGGTTGAGAAGAATACCACAGTATTATGAAATTGTTCTAATATTTTTCCTGTTTTAAATTACACCTACTCATTTTTGGCATAAATGCATATAATCTGCTGTCTATTTATAATATCTAACTTAAAGTTATAGGTAGACCTAGAACCTGGATGCTAACTAGTACAGGTTAAAATGTACCGTTGATATACGCAAGTAAAAATCGATTTTTTGGACCTGTTGCTAGAACGTCTGAAAAATTAGCTCTCGCGAGCCCGTGCGTGCCGGGCCCGGTCGAAGAAAAAGCACCAGGTGCCCCCTAAGGAAACGCGCATGAATATCTAATACACAGCCGAAACCCGGAAGCGAGGCCTCCTCGTACGAGAGCAGCACGTCCTGTTCTAAGGATTTCGCCCGTAGCTCCCTTCGTTTCACAGGCTCTCCTCGCCTCGTGGCGTCCTATGGACACCGGCAGCTGGCCAGCCTCGCTTCTTCTCGGTGTTTTAAGGAAACTTATGACGCGTCTCAGGAGTCTGAGAAAAACGCAAGCTGCCAGCCTGCGCCCGTCTTCGATTACTTCCTTGTCCTCTCGCCTGCACAGCCAGGACCTCGAAGAATCGTCTTACAATTAACAAGATCCCTGGACAGCTTCTGCCCGACGCTAATCGCGTCAGATTCATGGCTTCCTAAACATGCTTCCGGTGTTTTGGTGATTTGGTCGTCGAGTGGTCAGGAATTGAGACTTCTAGCTACGAGCTGGAAAATTTTTACATTTACTTACGTAGGGCAGTCACTTGTTTCCCTTCACCAACTACATAAATTCACGTACTACATAAATCAGCTCGAGTGCTTGCTTTAAATAATATGATCTTTTTTACTATTTATGAAAAATACGTAAAACGTAAAGAAAATCGCGATCGTTGCGCAACAAAATTATGCACTTCGGCTATCCAAAGCAGATAAGATCTTGGAAGTGCACGCTCGCAAGTGAAACAGGACCTAGCAGCCACCTCTCGAGGTTTAGAAATCAGAAACCTGCGTGTACAACCGACGTCGCTCGACCCGATTGATAACTAATCGAAAGGCCTTGCAGATGTCTAGGAGTTGAGAAAAATCGTTGAAGGAAAATGGTCGCGGGTCTCTGTGAAAGAAGAGCAAACCCCGTGGTCCATAAGGTAAGCGTGATCCAGGATCGATACTCGATCAGATAGTCGTGGCAGTCGCTGCACGATCTCCGCCTTCACACGATTCATTAATAATGGAGGTAGCCCGCGCGATCCCGAGGGTTTCCCTTTTCATTCGATTCTTCCTTTCTGGAAGCCTTTTACCTGGGACGGCGCATCATCCCACGCTCGGTGATGAGCAGGTGATGAACCACCGGCTCGGCATCACAGAATCCGAGAGACCATCCCGACTTACCTTAGGTTATGCTTGCTGTAGTCTTCTCGGACTTTCCAGTTGGTCTAGGTCAAGATCCCCGATCCCAAGCTGCCGTTCGCATCTGCCGCTGAAAACATCGGTTTCACCGGCACGGATCCACGTTAACTTTGTAATTAACCACGGTCGTACTATCCATCGATCTCATCGTTCGCCGCTAATTAAATCGCGTCGATCTGTAACAGGTACACCGTCCCTCGCAAAATTGATTTAAACGATCCCGACCGGTCTTACCTTCTTCCTCTAATTGGCTAACTTGATTAGGCGCCACGGGTCGAGTTGCCGACGCCAAAATAAAAACCGGTGATTTAGTAGCCGCGATTAATTAGGCGGAGCGCGTTATCACCGGCCCCGCGCTTCCGCCTGCTTATCCGTTCCCAATCGATTTAAGAATTGCAAACGAACGACGGACACGTTGGTTCGCACCAACCGGTGACCACCCACGGTACCACGAATCGTTCTCCACGCGACTGATAACCCGAGTCTCGATCGGAAGTGGGCGATCCGGCATTCTAACGGAAGATAAGAACCGCCGCGAACACAACGAATAACCTGACTTTCTCTGCTCGGGCCTTTGTTCGCGCAGCATTAATCACACGATCTTTGATCGCGGATCGTGGCTCTGGGTAAGGTGAGTGTCCCCGTTCGCCACCACGTTTCTGCTCGCGCTTGCTGCTGCTCTGTTCACCTTATTCGAAAACCAATAAATGTTATTTTAAAACATTGTGGTTTCAAGCAATTTGCATCATTGTCGCCTATTGTTACTCACATAATTTTTACCACATTGCATCGTTTATACCTCGTAAATCAATTAACCAATTTCGATGAAATTTGCAGAATGCATATAATTATTGTTATTTATTGCGTTATTGACCCAGATAAAAAAGTTGTAATAATCACTTTTACTATCTTTTTTTCACAATTCCGACTACATGCATTTTGTCAACACGTTTGATCCATTTACGAAAAAGTTATTCCGATGAAAAATGTGTGTGTGTGATCAATTATGTGAGTAACTAGTGATCGGATGAAAGGGTAGGAGGCCGATTTCTTCCGAAATAAACAAGCAACGCGCAAGATTCGCCATGGAGCAGACGCCGAGGACACAGTGAATGTCGCTCGTATTTCTCTTTTAACGACCGGCAACCTTGCTCGCAGACCTTCGGTGTCTCGGAGCAACAGGTGGACTGCAAATGAAAGCACGCCTAGTCTCGTTTTGATCCGCTGCATCGCGGGGAAAGAATTCATACGGAATGCAACCAGTAAATAGAAAACGCGTGCATATTTCTATGTCAAACATCGCTGCCGATGAAAGTGCGAAATATGGTTTTTTAACAATTTGGTGAAAGCAATTTCCGTCAATCATTTGTTTCTTGCTTTTATTCGGCTTGCGAAGAAAGCGTGTCGAGACTTTTCAGAATATAATTTTAATATTCATGGCAAAAGTTTTCCCCATTTCAGGGGCAATTTTCGTCTGTTTCGTGCAACACGGCTACAGTTAAGCCTTGGACGCCGGTATCTAAGTAAATTTTTTCCCCAAAATATTAAATTTCTTGAAAACAGTGGTAGGCATCTACAGTGAGTGTAAAAAGTATTCGTACACTTTTCAAAACTGCATAACTTTTTTAAAATTTGACCATACGATTTGAGTTTTTTGGTGATGTTAGGAGAATTAATTTATTAGTTAATGTGTAAATAATTGTTTTTTAAAAATTATTATTGGTCACATTTTCAAAACAAAACTCACTGTACCTTTCTAGAAGAAGTACCTCCAAAAATGTGTCGATGAATTCGATAAACACGTAAATGTCTCCAAGCAATATCAAGTATTGTATCTCACAAGAGGTATCGTGTGAAAGAAATACGAGGCTTATTGGTCATGGAAGGGACACGCCTCTAGCTGCTCTATTGGCTGAAGCGGGCACCTGTACTATGTAGCGTGTGACGTCAACACTGGCGATAGGCAGAGCGATCGAAGGGGCACTGTGTCGCCCCACGAAATTTCTTGCGAGTTACGAACAGTAGGTGTGACGTCCTCGTAAAAACATTTCTTAAAACATTGCTAGTGGGATAAACGGTCTGAAAACGATGCAACCGGTGCAACGGTCAGACGCGTCCGTAATCCGGGAGCTAATTAGAAACAGATTACAAGCAACGCGTGGGTGAACCATGGGTAGGAAAGGCTAACGACTTACAATAAAATGTAAATGTTCTCACGCTGGTAGCGTGCCCGAATCGCTCGCGATCAAAATCCAGCGAACAGAACCGGACGATTCTAACGGGAATGCGTTTCTGAAATAACGTTCCATTTTCTATCAGGCGTCATCTTCGGCTCCATCCGCGATACAGCCGGCGACGGCAACAATGGTCGGGACTGTGCACGCGAAGTCGATTTCACTCGTATCTCTTGGCGGCAGGTTACAGCGACAAGAAACTCTCGGTACAATGAACACGTTTCTCCGGCGTTGCAACGAGGGACAATCGATCGTTATCCCCGAGCGTGTAGCGTGCAAGAAGCTTCTCCGCTCGCGTATATCATTTTTTTTTCTTTTTCCGCCTTTTTGCTCATCCCGATTCGAGGCGGCGCGCGGTGCGTTCTGGGCTTTGCGACGGGAACGATAATGCCGAGTCCTGATACCGTTCTCCGTTACTCGAGCGAGATGGTTAGGCGATCTTGGCGAGCCTCGCGGTTGTTTTGTGCTCCACCGACCGGGACTGATGCCCCGGGAACCCGACGGCGGAATTTTTCTGCCCGATTATTCGCGGAACCGCCTCGAGGTGGGCCCAATCGAGGAATTTCAGAGGTTTAGTCTGGAAAATATTCAATTTTGTTTTTTATCGATCGTAAATTGTCGAAATCAATCTTTTCGACGCTCGGGTTCGATCAATTTTTACTATTTAATAGCATGTTTGCTATTAAAATAAAGGTACCAATCTGTTACCAATCTGCTACCAATCTTTTACCAATCTGCTACGAATCTGCTACTAATCTGGTACCAATCTTTTACCAATCTGCTACGAATCTGGTACCAATCTTTTACCAATTTGCTACGAATCTTTTACCAATCTGGTACCAATATTTTACCAACCTGCTACCAATCTGCTACGAATCTGGAACCAATCTGTTACCAATCTGTTATTACATCACAGACGCAATTATTTTTCTTGAAAATGGTCTAAAATAAAACCGAAACGTCGTTAATTATATTGCGTCGAAAACTTTAGTCTGGAACCTTGAAAAAATCGATTTTGCTTTTTTTATGTCAGTAGGGCGTGCCAAACAAGAGAAATTGCTAATAAAATTTTAAAGTGCTTATTCTGTTAATGATTTAAATGAAATTTCGTTGATATTTTGATTTTTGAGAAAATTGATTTTTTTCAGTGACTACAGACAACTCAGAATTAGTGGCAATCATATCAAGTGAAATTAAAATGAAATCGCAATTTTTGTTCCCCATTGCAGGAGGGTTTACTGTATTATTATTTGGATTGGCCATGCGCCGCGATTTTGTGAACCCACGAACACTGTCGGGACAAACCCGACCTTCGTCGATCCTTATTCTTCCTCTCCCCTTCTCGGTCTTCATCCCCGAAATTATAAGGCAGACGAGGAGGCAGCCTTTCATTTACTTTAATGCTATTTCTTGGAGCCGTTTATCGTTTTTATTTGCGACAGTAGCGGAACGATATGTGGGCAGCTCCTCATGAGACTATATTGTCCTTCTGTCATCGACGTATCGCTTTTATCGTTTTCATGGTTTTTACTTGTTAATTATTCTTCTTACTCTTTTCCACATGCCACTGGGAATTATTTCCATTCCAAATAAAATACTAAATATGTATAATTCAACATAAGCTGTTTAGGTCCTCTGCAATTTTTCAATCCGAATTTGAAGTGATTAATATTCTGAAATAATGCAGCCTGTCATAATTGTTCAAAAATTTTTTACAAAGTCCTAACATTGAAATGAATAAAAATTTATCATTTGCAATGAAGAATCTGAAGAATGTCATTCAGAACACTCTACAATATTCCGTGCATTCTGGAACTAGGAGAAAAGCGAATGCGTGTAAAATACTCCAAAATAATTTTACCTGAAAATTAAAAAATCGTTTAAACAGTCTCACACTAAAATAAAATTTGTCATTCTCCACCGAAATGAAGATTAACGTACAATTAATACTAAACCTACCGAGCTTTAAAATCGATTAAAACGTTTCAGCTTATAAAAATTACAAGGTTCTATTTCTATTGAAATTTTATTACAATATGTGCATGGATAAAGAAATTTATCGAAAGTTTAGTGTTAAAATTATGCCTTTTTCACGAGCAGACAATGTGGATTCGAAGAAATCGTCGAAACCTCGGGAAAGACGTGCAGGTGGTTAGGTTCGCGGTGTTTTGAAATTGCGAAGGCATTGGAAACCCGTGCAGTTTCCTTAGGAAGGCGCAGCCGCCGGCATGCAGACGGTAAACGATAAATTCGCTGCGTTTATGGACGCGCACAATGCAGACGAAATGCCACGGTTAACCATGCGTTACACCAATCAGTTACGGGTCACGCGCCTTTCTAGGGAACGACAAAGTTGACATGTGTAAAGCACTGCGCCCTTCTTTGCGTTCAGTTTACTTTGTGCTCCGGCTCGGCTCCGTGTGTTTCCTTTTTTTTATCGACCTCTTCTCCCTGAGCAAACAGATAACAGTGGAAACAATTTATTTCCTTATGGAATCACGGCCAGGCTCTCACGTTTTTTATTCCGCTCGGTTGTCGGTACTCGCTTAAGCCGCCAGCTACTCCTGCGTTAACAGGTTCTAATGACGTTTAATTATGTGGGTACCACAAGTTCTGAGAATGCGCACGGTCGCCTCACCGTTTCCGAAAAATTTACTACAAACCGCGATTCCTATTTATTTGCGAAATTCTTGTGGACCAGCCGTTTAATGCAAAACTGATGTGCGCGACAATAGTTGAATGAAATAGTTGTCATTTTTAATTAACTATGGCATATCGAATTTTGCCTTCTCTGTTCCGAGAAATTTGCTATAAATGCAATGTCTTAACTAAAACTTTTATTGCAAAATTCACATGGCACAAAGTAGACAACCGTGGAATAAAAAATAGCTTCCGGATAAAGGCGTCAGAAAAATCCTTGAGAGCTGGCATGCAAACCGCGGCGCACGTCTGCAAGAAATGCAGCCGAGCACCGGTGGAAAGCCGCCATGGAAATTATTATCCCATTCCAAGGAAAGGCCAATTAGCGTACCTGGATAGTATACCGCTTCAACCAAGGCGGAAGAACATTTTCGCAGAAGGAAACTGCTCGTTGCTTTTCCTAAGCCGCTCCGCCGGCACTGCTAATCCTTTTCTGGGCAAAATTGCCGTTCGGAAACTGCACAAATGCTTTTTACTAATCCTTATTTATTTTCGAGTCGCATTCCTTCGATCTTGCTTTGTTGAAATGATTGATCAAGAAAATGCGGTTAAGAGTGATTCCGTTCGTACGAGTTCGAAATGTTGCGTTGCTATAATATGTAGAGTGCGAAGATTTTAATTAGTTGAAAATAATATAACAGCACTTTTATGGTACTCGATGTAATCTATTCTTTATAAAAATTATTATTAATTTTTAATTCAATTAATATTTTCTATACAAAAGTTTTTACATTTTTGTCATAAATGATATCCGCAGTCTAGCAATTGTGAAATATTTTTTAAACTATTCATCGTTTGTGTATTTCCTCCGATTTTCTTGAAACTATGAAACGATCTTCCCGCAAAATATTAATGGAATTTCGGATCTCTTGGCAGTCTTACAGAAAGACAATATTCGAAAGTATTGTAAAGAGAGACATTCTGGAAGTATCGACGATCGCCAGATCGAAAAACGTTTTTTCAGCGGGAATCTCACACGACTTCAGGCTGCGTGCGTGTAAGAATGCACGCATGCACGCGCTCACATTTCGTGTGGGAAGCGAGCCAGAGTGAGTCGAAGCAACAGGCTGCTGCTGTCCCGCGATGGGAAGTCGGCCGAGCGCGTACAACACAACGAAAAAGAAAATTGTGGCCGTGTAGAAGGAACGCAAATCGCCGGCAGAAAATTCTGAACACGCTCTTCGACCAGAGGATGAAATCGTTGAGCCCTGAAATCCGATTCGCCGAGTGTCGCCCTGGAAAAAATTTTAATTGCCGTCGTCAATGTATTTTTATCAGTTCTCTCAATTCGGAGATACATAGAGTTCGGTTGATATTCACAAAAATATATTTAAACCATTGCACATTTCATGTGAAAAATACATTTGTATCCTGTGGTATGGCCCAATTCAATAATTAATAATAAACCCACCACTGCCGGTTATATATTTTTCATTTTACAATTATTGAAATTGTAAAGTTGGAAATTGATTCGATAAAATTTTTGATTCAAGCACACATTGAAAGAAAAATTGCACAAAATCTAAATAAATAGAACCTTGTCATTTTTATAAGCTAAAACATTTTAATCGCTTTTAGTGCTCGGTAGGGTTAGTGTTAATAACAAAGAGGTTTGCATGTCCGCCCCGGAGTTGTTAGAACAAATTGATCGATTAATTTTGTCCACCTGATCGGTGAGACGCGTATCTTGATGCTAGATGATTTCCGGTTAATGGTGTTTGAGGGTTTGTTGCTGAGGTCGATCATACTTCTCTCGACACATGGTCGGGCGCCACCCATTTCTTGGCACATGTGCAACATACTTCGAAGCCCCTGCCTTTCGCTTCCCACGTCCCGAAGGTTTCTCAGAAGGAAAAGACCGCGACGAGGAACTAACCTCGATCGAGAAAATGGCGATCGGGTGTAATGATGCGTTTGTGCGATGGCAAGCTAATTTTCCTGTCTATTATCTCGCGGCTCTTGTTACCTGGTTCGATGTGTTTCTAATATTTAGCAGTTAATAGCTCTTAATAGCAATTAAATACAATTAATAGCTCGATGACAGGACGAACGGCTCCATGTACACGCTGATCTATTATTATGAAGCGCATTGTGTGAAATTGTTGAATTACTAAATCAAAGATAAAAGAACAAAAATGCAAGACAGAAATCATAAAGATACGAGAGATACGTGCAGATAGAACGAGTACAATCGGACGAAAGGGTAGAAAGTACTAGAAAGATTTAAAAAGAAAATCATATAATAATATTCCGTTTTAATTTTTGAAAACGTGTATAAAAATCCTTTACCTCGGATTAAATATACGATTCAACGTTTCCCCAAAGTGCCGTGAATATTAAAATACCCATGTTAATTGATAGTTCCTCCATGCAAACGACTTTCAAATTCGTTAGAGTATAAAGGAATCGTGTGGATATCAGAAGCGGACACAAAAGCCGGCCAGAAAACGGTAATCAAAGCAAGGTGTCAGAAAATTGCAACCGTGCCGGGTCGCCGAAGATGTGCGTGCGTATAATTGCAGCGGCGAAATAATGCGGAGCAATTTTGAATGCAACGGAAATACGTGCAACAATTTCGGCAACTGGACACGTTTCGTACGTCCGCGCATTAGCTTGAAACGGAAGCGACAACGGAGACCTGTAACGGAATTTCTTTTTTTTTTGTTTATGTTTATAGAGGTCATATGAAGGACATCTTTGTTTTTTAAACGCAATTGAATATTTTTTGTACTAATCGAAGCTACTCGTTATTCCCTACATAAAAGTACTATCACTAACGGGGAAAAATCATTAGTTTAGAAGATATATTTATTTTAATATTGAGCATTGGAGTCGGTACTGTACAGGTGTTATCACTCATCTTTCTAAAGTTGATTTTGTGTGACAATCAACATGTTAACCAAGGAGAAACATGTTAGTTCGCGTGTGAAACCATCGAAGTTCACGTGTACGTGGAAGTCGATTTAAACGGGGTACGCGAATCCATTAAGCTCGCGTTACACGTTGATTGTCATGCGCGAGACGCTATAGTCGGTACACGACCCACGCACTCTTTACGCATACTTAACGAAGACAGGTAGATATTATGGGCCAAACTACAGCCACGAAATTAATGGCACGATAGCACAAGGGGCGACGCGACTTCAAGATTCCGCCTCTCTTTTAACACAATGCCAATCGGTACATTTGTAATCATTCCTTTTGGACTGTAATTGCTCGGTGCAACGTGGATGGCGATTATGTGTTTATGACGCCCGCAGTGTCATGAAGCATTCGCCAATGCTGTCGTAAATGGAGCAGCTAATTCTCGAAAGAACTTGCGGTGGTGTGCAAAAGTTCGATAGACTTTTTCCTTCTTGTTCGAGATGCTTGTTGTTGTTGTCAAGAAAAATGATTCTCTTGTCATCGATGTTGGTTGAAATTTTTCATTTTTTAAATATACAGCGAAAAATCTAGCCGAAATTTCCTGCAAGCCACAAACCATAAGCAATTGAACTAATTCTCGCGTTGTGAATTTTGCGTGATTAGGGATGCGATAATCGCGCGAAACGATTAAATCACGGAGACGCATGGAACTAACGGTACTCCGCGATACGTTACACGATTATCGGACCAATTATCGCATTAATGATCCGCCGCAGATCATTTCGAAGAAGAGCCGACAGTTTTCCGTGGAATCGTTATATGAAACGATCGTTCTCCGATTCGACCGGCCATTACAAGTTATTAATTGACGACCCTTGTAATTTATGAGGCTTGTGGGCAGGGCTATTATATCCCCGAGTATTTCTCAATCGGCGGAGCGTCTCTCGGTCAATAACGATCCATGGCTGCCACCCGCGATCCAATAAAACCTCCTCCTGCCCGTCGATGCATGGGGCATAATTAATTCCACGGTTCCCCATTAAGTCGGTTTGTTCTGTGATAATAGCTGATTCCGGTGCTGAAAAACCTCAAGGATTAGTCGAGAAGTACACTCTCGTCCATAGACTTTGGAAGCCAAGCAAAGTAAATCTCTGAGCATGAAAACGGAGTTAATTAAGTATCCTTGTAAAAAATATCAGTACATATTCAGACTTAAGAGAATATATTGATCATTTATGAGAAAATTAACTGGGTAAAATATAACAATGTTGTCAGGTTAAAAAATTTTCATCAAATATTTCTTATGGGCTAAAGAAACGCTTTAAATATTCGATGGTTCAGACACATTCTAATAACTGCGGTGGTTATCCTTGTTCAGCGTCCAGTACTTCTGAGCGAGGATGTACATGTTTCCTAGCCGATCCAACTACAAAGCATGACCAGCAGATTCCGTTCGATTTGACTTTTTTTTCGCCGGGGTAAACGCGAATCTCACCTCTCCACGAGAGTTCATTAAGTGCGCGTGCTGCACGCTATAATTTGCAGATTGAGCCAGCCGTTGCTGCGCCGTGCGCGGCCGTTTAAGTTACGCAACCAATTATTATCGATTTAATTGCGCGGCCCGTTCGAGCGCAGCTTAACGGCTAACTATTTTCGCGACCGAATCGAGACGCGTCGAATCCGCTCGTCTTGTGTCGATGCATTTTCACTCTTACCGTTGCGTAAGACACGCGGGAGCCGTGCAACACGATTTCTATGTAATTTCGACGTTGCCTTTGTTCGTTTCAGCAACGACGGCAATTGAAATATGCATTATTCACTTCGTAACACGGGGCGACGTGCGCGGCCATTTTCATGAATGAAGTCGGGAAGGTTGTAAGGGAACTTTGATTGCACAAGTTGCATCCTAGGAGAGTCCATTATGTTTCGATTAGTCGTGAAATACGCGGAAGTTTGTCGCCGCGAAATATGTTTATTCGTCGGCATACCAATTCCGCGCATCTTTCGCCATTTGAGTTTTCGATGCTGTTACAAAGACGTCGTTTTATCATTATTATATGCTATCGAAACGAAATATTTGTTTAGCGAGAGTGCTCCAACGACTGCTATCACGCATGCGTGACCTCGTATTACCAACTGTTACCTGCCACTGTCACGAAAACTCACTTTTGCCGTGCTGACACTCTGTCAAATGAAAATATTCATTTTTGTCTCTCGACGTTGGACGAACGGTGTGGACACAATACTATTTTCTTAAGTATCTTTTTTAAAACAAAACATAATCATCTTAGCGACAGTCTAGGTATTATTATTTATACACGGAAAGCAACGTTAAAATATCAAAAAGACACATCAAAAACATGAAAAAGGTCACTGCACTATAAAGATTCACTAATAACATCATTATAGACAAAATCGATTGAACATGAAGAGGACTTAACCCGTTCCTCTAATTTCACGTGCAATAGAAACGATTGATTTCCCATGGAGGATACATCACAAAATCTTTAACCTTCTCTCTGTGTATGGGATGAAATGCACTCCAGGCTGACAAAAACGGAAATAGAAAGTTGACGAACGAAAAATTTTCAAAAATTTTCAAAAAGATTTTTGAACTTATCTTTTAAAAATTAGTAAAATTTCACAAACACTTATGCAGACTTTTTTCTTTCTTTTAGTACACAGTTAACATTAGAACAGCAGTACACAGAGATAAACAAACACAGGAAACTTCGAGACCTGACGCAGTTAAATGGAGAGTTCTCGATCAGACGGGGGGAAAGAAGTAAGAAACGATCGAAGTATAATTATGCTGCAGCGCATAGAAATAAAATTTCCCGACGTTTGACGTAGTCGACGGCGTTCGTGCTCTTATCCAAAGGATATCACATGTCACTTCTTGAGAGGAACGCTTATTAAAACTGCGGCAACCGCATAAAAATCTAAGCCGGACTCTTAACCGAGATCTGCTATTAGGAGCAGTCCTCGATGCATAAGTGACGGCGATTTAGCCGAGCAATCGCATGGATTTCAGCTAATTATTTCCTTACTCGTTGGCCCCCGTTATTTCCGATTTTCTTAACGTTGCACTTTACGGAGCATAACCGAGAAGCGGTATTAATTCAATAGTCGTCCTTACTCGCGAGCAACTGACCGCGGCCCGGAGTTGGTCGTTAATTAAGGGAATATCTTAATCACCATTCAGAATTCCATAAGTGGGCCCCATATCGGCCGAGTGAGATGTCTCTCGCGAGCATGCGGGCTTCGTCATTCATCGCTCGAGAGAGAGAGAGAGAGAGAGATTTTTACTTTTTCCTGTCCACCGGTGAATGGATCGAACGTTTGATGAGTTTATAAACACTCGGATTGCGGATGTTTGCGCAAATTTACGTTCTCTCGAGCAGAGAGGGGACTGGCATTAAGCCCAACTTCCTCCGTGAACGGCTTCGATAAACGAAAAGCAAAATGCAGTTCCGTCGGAACCTGCTGACTCTTAACTGGTCCGGAGGTTTACGATCACTTATTTTTTTCCGGTAGTTACGTTTCGATATTTCTTTTTAACGGAACATTTCAGCTAATTTAAAAGCAAACGAAGGCAGACTGAATAATCCTTCGATCCTGGCTCTTGCACATTCATCAATTGCAAGGAGCTGTATTATAATGCAACGAAACGTCTGTACAGTACCGCAAAATAATCTCTTCCTTGAGATTCAAATTGCATTAACGATAAAAAAATTGCAAAGAGCAGTAAACAAATAACTTTGCTTCTCTAACCGTTTTTTTCGACACCATATTTCCAGTTTAAAAATTTTTTAATTTTTCCAAGTTTTACCTACTCGTTTTTTAAATAAATGCATAGAACACGCTGTCTAATAATGAGATTTGGAAGTATGCGATCAACCGGTATTTCTGCGGATCTTGTTGTTTGGTATCCGGCCCAGTAACGGTAAGAATCATTAGCTCGAATATAAACGCGAAAAAGTTTCTCGTGAAAGCCAGAAATCAGTGCATCGCGAGGGAGCAGCGGATTACATTTTGCAGTCGCAGTTAGGCGAACCGTTTCCTCCTGATTCTTTCATTCTTGATTGTTTTCCATTGACGATAAAAGTCGGCGCGGCACGGATTACACACGGCCCGCTTTATGCGATTCTTCCCGGGGAGATAAAAGTGTTCGTTTCCGCGATGATGTTCCACGAGATATTATCCCGAGTATGTCCAGCTTGTGTCCTTCAGAATTTTCTCACTGGTCGACCCATTCAAACCAGACGCTGCCTACAGCACGCTTAGAAAATCCTACTCGCCTTAAATCGCAGATCTTTTTGCTAACTAGCGAGTTTTGCAACATCCTTTTCAATTAGTCCATGATTAATTGGCAAGACTTCGTCTGGACAGGTAAAGATTTATTCGATCTTAACATTTTTACCGAGTGCATCTTCAACCATGAACATTTAGAGAGACGTAAGATAAATAAAATTGACGACAAAAATGAAAATATTGAAAGAATTATCGAATTAACACGTTCGATCGCTCCAAAAACCCTCAATTTCGTGTGACAATTGCTGAAACTAATGAACTGCGCTAATTATAACGAGGCACAGTCACTGTCGCGTCGGCTTGTGGAGCATAGCAATGGCGAAAGAATTAAGTAAGTCGGCGACTTCCACGAAGTTGTTAACATGTGATCGTGATGCATCTCGCGGCTGGTGTGATTCAGTTCACTTTGAATATTTATCTCGTGTGTAATGTTTCTGGAGCTGTAAAAACGCGAGCGATGTGCATGCACGAGGAAAATATGCAATATTATTCATGAGTAGGAGCCGAGTACATTCTGAATCATTAAAACTCATCCACTGACGATACCAAGTAAAATGTAGATCGAAAGAATTAACGACGTAAGGGAAAGAAACGGTGGAACGTATTTTTCTCGTCGGTTTCCTTGCATATAAATTGCTTCTAAAATAAAACACGGTCGTTGGGTTCCTAAAATGGGAGATTATGCTTATGTTACGTGCAGCCGAGAGGCAGCGTAAAAACTGAGTAATAATTTTTATTAAAGCAATCTGAAAAAATTCATAGAGTACCTTCGAACATCCTAAATTAAGATTATCAGAAATATTTTGACCTAGACGACGAACACACAGACCAAAAACGCAACTAACAACCACCTGAGAAATTATCAAACGCGATTTCGAGCTCCACCACCCCGGCGAACTACACATAATTTGTAAATCGGAACGGCCGTTCGTATGCAGTTCGCGACATCGTCATTCGCTGCGCGAGCCTGTCCTACACCTTTGTTGGGCCATCGAAAAAACTTGCCAACACGTTGTACGTATAAAATATTCTATTACCCGCGAACAGTGTTTTCGAATGCACCTGTGGTTTACGAGGCAACCGGGGTTGTTTATGTCCAGAAATTAACGTCACCTCTCGGTCCCGCAGGAAGCCGATAATGCGAGTCCCGCAGAACATAATCGAGTCCCGGGGCAGCGTCTCGGTTTTTTCTCGAAATCGACGACGAAGGCGACACACGTTTGGACGTTCACCAGTCTCCATTTCAGGCATGCCCGATGCGGGAATACTTAATATTCCCGCGGGCTCCTGGAAACACACGCTACTACGATCCGCTTCTACACGCAAGCGGACGTGTCGAGATCAAGAAACGATCGGTTGGCAGCCGAGCGATCGGAATTCCGAGAAAAGAACGCGCCTCACCCCCTCCCCCTTCCCACTCCCTCGATAGGATCTTTCTCTTTTTCCCTATGTCGGCCGTGTAATTCTTTAGCTCGCGATTGCTTTTTATATCCGACGAGATAACAGTCACTGTTGTTGCACGACCGCGAATAAATAATCACGGAATTCGCTTGCACCCCGCGTCACCGCGTCGCCGTGTGCCGCTCTCCAGAACTGACGTCTGGTTTTCTACGGCCGTCCCTGACGTTTCATAAAATTCTCCGGGGTGACGAAACATCGAGCCGGGGCATAGATCATTTCTGTCGCGAGTATGCAACACCGATCGATAGATTGCTGCGGTTCGTGCGCTCGGATCCAACTTTCAAGCGCATCGATCGAAATTATGCGAGTCTGCAAAACGTTTCGTTACTAGCGCAGATAAGAAAGTTGCAACAATCAATTTTACTATTTTCTTGTACTAAACTTCAAGCCTTACAGAGAAATTGAAGTCGCTCGGTCCATTTATAAAAAAGTTATTCTGATGTTAAGTGTGTGCGATCGGTAGACAGCGGATCTTTATGCAAAATAAAATGTTTTTATGTGAATTACAACAAATTGGAGTGAAATAGAAATTTATTTCCTTTCTTAATATGTTTAATAGGTCGAAAATAATATAACGGTATCTTTAAATTTTTCCAATGTTCTTACCGTTGTAAATTATACCTACTAATTTTTGCCATAAATGCATAAACATCCGCTGTCTAGTAATCGGTAAGTAACTGTATGTAGCCGGGACCGTTTATAAATCTCAGCCAATATGTAAATTGTCAGGAGAGAAAATAAATTTCTACATAGCTTCAGTTATCTTACCGGTGACAGTTTGATGTTTTGCATAAGAACCGCAGTTTAGTTGCGAGGCTGGTCGAAGAATGGGAAGTGGGAGTTAATTGAAACTCGTTCTAATAATTTCAGCAGGATAGGTGCCCTGATCAGAGATTTTATTTAATGCTCATTTAATTGCGTACGACGTTTCTGTTTCGCCAAGGCTGTCGGGGTTCCAGTGCACCACGATTGATATCTTTTTGCCGTGCCGCGGTTCTTCCTTTCTTTTTGCGCGCTGCCACTCGTTCTGACTCGCCCACGCTTCGAATATAACCTGTACACATGTAAACCGACCGGTTAACCACGACAGCGTTGCTCGGAGGGGAAGGTATCGTACATTTCGTGTTGTTATATCTGCCGAACCTGGCGTACCTGAGCTCCTCGACCATGAATGGTGCACGACTCGCGAGAAATTAGAGGATTCCGAGTCTCGTCGGGTACCATTCCATGGTTCTCGCAAATATTTTGTAATCGGTGCTGAAAAATCCGTGATTCTCTACTGGACCGTTTCTACGAAGCAGGTGGAATTAACTAAAAAATATTCATGTCATGAAACAGGTTAGGTCTTTTCATAAGCTAAAACGTCCAGGTCGCTTATTAACACTAAACGCCGGTCAAATGACCGTTTCCAGATTATGTATTTCACAATTATTGAATATATAAAGATTAGGTGGTTCGGAACCCACCGTAATAAAAAGTAGGTCCCGCTGAAATTAGGCGATAGCGAAGAATGGAAAAGGGAGAGATGTGGTAATTAGATTTGAAATCCACATTTGTTGAGATTCCACACGATTCTATATTTAAGTACACATTATAATAAAAATCGCGCAAAATCCAAATAAACTCATATGGCAACGCGTAGTAGCCATTTTTAGTGCTCGATAGCTTTGTTAACCTTCTCCGAAGATTTCGGACGAAAGAAATACTTCCAAAGTATATCGTCCTTTTTCTGAACGTTGGTTTCGAATGTACGAGAGCGGTCATCGGTGATTTCAGGCGAAAGCATAACGCAAATTGCTTACCGCGACAGAAAATATTGTATATGGGAGCACGAAGCCTAATGCTTGCATATGTGTACGCGAAACCACTTGCCGCGTCCGCTCCACTTCCACCAGAATTCAAGTGAAAGTCTTCGAAACCGTTCTCAGATCATCCAGTCTCCTACAGGATACAGATGTTTGAAACCCTTTGGCCGTGATCGCGCCAACGCTGAATGAAGCGAGCGCGGGGCAACGTTTCACGTGTCACGCGATCGCCTCGTACCTGAACAACAACGTCGACACGCTCCAAGACCAGAAAAAAATATTACGGTCTTCTAAACGTTTCCTCCCCGAGAGAAAGAGCGGCTGTTCCCGTTTCGTTTGGTTGCTGAAATTTTTCGTCACCGTAGATCGTGTTTGTACGAAAAATTAGCGGCGCTATCGTGATTTTGTGTATTAAAAGTAAATGGAAAGAGACATAGGTAACAATCGTGTGCAGACTGTTATTGAGAATTGTAGGAAATCGCGGTAATTAATGATACATTATTATTTATTTATTACTTATACCATATAAGTTTTATCTTCACCGAAATACTATTTTACACTTATTTACAATTATCGTTAGACAATATTTTCCGTATAAAATGTGTTAAGAGGAGTCAGCAAAGGAATTTTAGCAAACGCCCAAATTGACGGTATCGTTAATGAGTATCCCGAGTGTGAGAATCGTGGCTACGATCTAATGGGACATCAGGAGTAACGGAATTCTCGGGCCGAAGCTCGCTGATCCTCCTCTGTCAAAACACTGGCAACTTGAAAACTAACATTCACCTCGTTAAGGAGCCACGCTACGTTCCTCGGAACTGGTCTCCGTGGATTTTAATTGTCTGCCTGCGGAACATTAACCGCGTCTTCTCGCGGACGCGTGTTATAATCATCCCGGGCAGCCGCAATCTCGACCTTGGATTAACGATCTTCGCGGAACGAAGAATCGTGTCGTGAACAGCGAAAACGGTGACTTCATATGCAAATTGAAACATCGTCGGGAACTAGGGACGTCGAATCACTGATTTCAGTAACGATACAGTTTGAAAACGTCGTTCCGAGAGCGAACAATAATTTTATTAACACTAAACTAACGTTTATTAACACTAATCATAGATTTTGGGGCGAAAAGAGCGAGAAAAATTAAGTAACATTCAACTTATAAAAAATATATGTATTACAACAAATATATATATTCTTTACATAATTTTACATAGAAAATCCCTGCAACAAGTTATTTATTCATTTTTAGTGTAATTTATTTTTAATACAACTTTCAACGTACAGATATACATTACATATCTGCATAAAATATAATTAATACAAATTAAAGAAGGCAATCATGATTACCGATTTATTTCAACGGGGACTGATACTATGATTACATTAAATAATTGCGATTACAAAAGAATTAATTACTGCCTCCGATCGAGATAAGGGTTGAAACTTGTGCGAACAAATACGTAAGCCAGTGTATTTAAAAAATGAAGGATTCATTTATTCCGCTTCCTGATAACGTCTCAAAAATTGTACGATGTCCATCGTTGTCTCCGAAAGTATTCGGCCACCAGCGTCGAGCAAACGGACATCGCTCATCCAGCACATCCTAAATCGCTCGAGGTGTGTCAGGTAATAAGCAGAATCGCGGGAGAGTCGAGTCCCGCTGAGCTTTTAAGGGGAACAGTTTGATCGCGTTCCGTTAGGGGAGCCCATCAGGCTCGGGCCTTCTTTCGCCGTGCAAAAACTGTTTTACAAGCCAAGAGCACGAGCTGCCGGGACTTGCGCAACGATATCCTCTCTTGCGATACTCGGACCGTGTGCAGCGTTAGAGGTGCATCAGGTCGAGCAGTTGCGAACAGGTTCCGCTGCAAATTTATGGTTGCTTTCAACAACGTGTCCCGATTTCCGGCGAATAAACAGATGCCGCGAAGAACCGATCGATAGTCTTGTATCCCGAAATTTCGGGTACCCGTTAATAATATTCCGATTAATAATATTAACAAATAATCGATAGAAACCAGAAGTTTATATAGAAATCCACTGCTTCGCAATTGCTCTAAATAATCGATAAGAATTTTCTAAAAAATTCCAACCAATGGTCAAACAATTTTTTTACGGACCAGGTAATTCGAATTACAGTATCCATAGGTGAAAATAACGAAACGGTAACGAACCGTAACCGCAATCGTCTCGTACACTTGCGTATCGGTGATTAGCAAAGCTCGCGAGAGGTTGACGTTAATAAACGGCCGATTTGTAACTGTAAAAATAACGAGACACTGGCGCGCATAATCGAACCGACTAGTTACCAGGTGTTCCGTGAAAGCACTGCGCCTATTACAGACATTGTCCAAGGATACTTAAATCAGTCGCGAAGTCCACGCAATCGGATCGGCCGCGGTAACGTGCATATCGCGTTTTTCTTTTCCGAACCACGCAATTAGCATAAAAGCGACGCTAGACATGTTGGCCACTCGATCGCCGGTTGCGAAATGTGGCGCTCGATCGAGATACGTAGCTGCGTTTTTATCTTGGCGCGACCGGACCAACATTTTTCAACGCATTATTGTTTACCGTTCGAATAAATGCGGAAATTCAGGAAATCTGCTTTGATTATTACGAGGATAAATAAACGCGTAATTATTCTGTAATGTTCGACTAACTGCGGAAATGTGATTAGAAATCAACTTTGACTTTTACAAGTGCGATTAAATGCGTAATTATTCTACAATGTTCGAACACTTGCGGAAATTAAATTGGAAATCTACGTTCGCTTTTACTACAACGACTGAATATAATTTATAAATACATGCTAACGATTAAATGAAAAGATAAACGTTATCTGGAAATGTCTCGGGGGACAAGTTATAATCGGAAATGTTCTATCTTTTCTGTCGTTATCTACATATATGTACATAATTAATTTTTGAATGTTATTGAATATCTTAAAGAAGTTTAATTAAATTGAAGAATTCGTACGTTTGCTGTTTGTGCGATATTAAATGAAAACTTTGCTTTTTTGTTTACAGGTAAGCGAAGCCAAAAAGCTGGAACAATTGTTATCCTGAATCGGGAGAGAAATTATCACGCAAGTTAAAGTATGTATTACGAAAAGCATATACAGAAAGAAATATTCTTTTAAGATCGATTCACATTCGACAGGCCATCTCTCACGTTCTCTTTTTATCCTTCCGTTCTTTTCACGTGGACAGCTTTGTATTCCAGAATTGTACGTGAACAATTCGCAAAAGAATTCAGTGGACTCCGTGAATTTCGCGCCATGCTACTTTCGGCGATCGACTTTTTCTCCCAATCGATTCGCGAACCTCTTTAATTGACCGCTGCATATCTTGTCGCAGGGAACGCATTCTCCAGCGATCTCTCTTACTTTACTTCATTTGCATTGTGCAGTTCGTTATCAATCCTAGAACTGCACCGTGGACCGCAGAGCGTCATTAATTATACTGTAATGCTTCTGTTCGCGTAATATGCTTTCCTCTCAATTTTGAAAGAAGTCGTTTGTTGCCCGGAAAGTTAAAACAATAATTAACTCTTCATCCACATTGACTGCTATTAAACGCAATAAATCTACTTCGTAAGATTGGAGAATAGAACTAGGAAAGTGAAACTTCGTTTCTATTCGTATAGAACTAATCTTGTTCAATTAATCATTCAATTAACGATTTCTACTTCTTTATTTATTACCGTACAGCTTCTGCTTCTAACGCAACGGCGAACCGTTCTTTATTCGTTTATTCATTTCTACGACATCGTTTCCTTTATTCGTCGAGTGAGCGAACAAGGTAATCGCACGAAGCGAGCCCAACCCCTTTCCTTATCTTCATAAATACGATTTTAAATATAACTAAACCTCGAATATCAATAAACAGAGTTATCAAACGCGTCGAGATCGATATAAAGATTGCTCGAATCCTTCCTGGAATGAACATTATCAACTATTTACGTATCGGATATTTATTTGTTAAAATGTGATACCGGGTTCGCCGAATTCTGTGAAGGGAGCCATAATGCATATAATACAACGTCATCCTGACTGCTATTTAATTTTTTAACTGCCAAATCTTCGATAGGGTTGCAGTTCGAATGTTTAAATTAATAAGGCAGTATGCACATATTGAACACGTTAAAATAAATATTGGAAATTTCAATAATTTTTATATTTTTGCTGGGTAAATGAACATTATAATGTGACTTCATACATCTGGATCATTATCAAAATAGAATTTTGTCCAGCTACATCGTGGAAATTGCCCACTGTGCGACGCGCTGACGAACTATTTAACGATTTCACCAGTGATGCGAGCACATAAAAACTATCAACAGTAACTCAGACCAGATGTGCCATGAACCGCGACATTATGTATACATTCGACGCGGTGCGAATCGACAGAAAAGAAGAAATGTAAAGACGCTGACGTACAGAGATACCGAGAATCGATTAAACAGGGGGATGATGAACGACCAGCTGCGTAACAAGTGAAACATAGCGATGCTCATTTAAAGTAGTTCAGATTCGCTCTGTGGAAGCTTATAAATTTCAATGATTTAGATTATCGGTGGATTGAATTATTCAGGGATCGTGCTCAGTTAACAATCTGACAAGAACCAGATTTTTAGGAATTTTCTTTGACAAGAATTTTGGATACTATATATGACTACAATGTTCAGTAGTTTTTCCGCTGTAAATTTTTTTAAAAATACCTGAACACAGCCTCTTTTCCAGAAGGCGTTACTGGACGTCGAATATGATTTTTCAGAATTGGATCAACTGAAATGGAAAGTTCGAGAAAATTTTGTTAATATATGATTTTATCTAGTAGATGAGCCAAACATGGTTTCCCAATATTTGTTGTTGGGAAACTTTTAATTGCAAAATTGCTTAAAAGTTAAAATTGGATCGAACCTGTAGGGCTGACATTACGAATAATTGATTTGTTGTTTAATTCGTGATAACTATAAAAGTTGAAAAATTATGCTCTCTCATCAAACGATATTTAGGCAAGTAAATTTGTTAGAAAGTCCTTTGTTTATCTGCTAAATAAAATTATATGTTAACAGACTGTTATTCAGAAACTATCTAAGATTTTTGCAAATTTGTACGGTGTCCCAAGCGACGTTTCAAATCCCCCATCGATCTGTAAAAGTCGCCGAGTCGCGGGTCTTCGAGAACTGCTTAGAGGTGATTCCACGAACGGTTATTATTTGATATACCAGAGAGGCGTATCATGGTTTTGCGGACGCTGTAAATTCCATCGTGTTGTAGTCAAGCCGTAGACACCTGCTGCGAGCTGCACAAGCGAAACAAAGAATCTGCTTTTACTGCCCTTTCAGTTCTGATCGAAAGCTTCTTCGATGTCTCATGGAAGTCTGTTGCTACTCTCCGCAAGTATCAACGCTATATTCTCGAGTACCACGATTGAATACCTCATGCAGAATTTGTACAAAGCATCACGTTACAAATTTTCTATGAATTTTAATACACCAATTCATAACTCCTTGGATAACCGTCAATGCTCCGTCACGCAGTTAATTTTCAATGCTCGCGTCAATTCCACCGCGAAACGTTGAATATTTTACAAAGTTCTCGAGCAGTCGCCGCTATTTCCCAAACATCCTACGTCGACGACAATCGAGTTTACATTATCGATCGCGATCGACCGGGCGAACTCGTGAAACACAATTATTCTCGTCACGAACGAACCGATGGAACCATGACTGTCCAGAATATTTCCGTCTTTGATAAACATAAAAACGTGACCCGACCCCTGGCGTTCGTCGGAATTAATTAGAATGTCGTAAACGCGCGTGTTACATTTCGCGACGGAATCGCGACGGAAACGCGAGCCCGAGCGATTCCCCACGGCTCGGCGTTTCTCAACGTTTCCTCGGGCTATCGTGGTGAAAATATCGACAGTGCCGACCGCAATTCACCTACGAACGAGTAAAACGAACACCGTGCACTCGTAATTCGATACGCGACCGATGTCGCGTCGAATTTAGCTCGATCGGCAGATAACCGATCGAACAGTTTAACCGAAACAGGGTTTGCGGATAATCGATTCGTTCCTCGTATTTCTCGCCGCGAAATATTCCCGGCGAAACCATAATGCCGTGTCATATTGGAAACTCGCCGCCCCTTCTTTTTATTGCCACGTAATCCGTGTCCTCTTCGCTCGGCAACTAATTGCAACGAGTAATTATCCTTGGCGCTCGCGGCAGATAAGATCGTTATCTACGTAGGAAGGCGACTGGCACAGGATAAACAATTATTCGGTCGCATAGCGATCACCAGACTGCTAATTCTTATGCAAAATCAATATTTAGTAATTCGTAAAACACAGACATTGTTTCAATTAATTTAGATAAATTGAAGATAATGGAACAAGAACTAGACCGCAGTCTAGTTACAAGTGTATTAAATCTGAAATGTAATGACGACTGAACTGTGAAATTTTAGGTGAATAGACAGAATTTCAAGACAGGAATTTCTGATTTCGGAAACGACGTTCATTTTACTCATGAGACGAGTTAATATTTTCTTGCATGTGTCTGCATAGTTTGAAGATTTTTTACGCTTTTGCCATAATGGTAGGGTCTGTGTCATGCTCGAGATTTCCGGGGGTAAAATGCTACACAGATCCCTTCGCCCCTTCGTCCGTTCCCCCATATCCCTCGAGAACTTCGACCGCGTCAGCTCTGTCGAACTTCCGATCGGCGCGTGCGGATAATCGACCGGAAATCTTATCGTCCATTTCGATCAGGAGGGACAAGGTGCGCGTGAAAAGGGTTAAACGGTTGTCGATCCATCCTGCTTCCGATGCTACTCGTCTGGCTGAACGAGTCTCGTCGCTTTCATGGGAGGAAAATGTCATCCGACACCCTTTTCTCAAAAAATAGAGGCTGGAGCGCTCCTTAAAATCTGTGGTAATTATTATCCGTTTAATTTTCGCAAATGCAACATTTTATGTCACAAAAATATTTAGACGCTTGGTTGGTTCAAGATATAAAATTTCATAAATAACAGAAATTTGACATTTTTGAAGCCGTGGATTCGAGGAACCCTCTCTTAGAGTGCTTGTAGGGTTGAGACGCGCGACGACGCTCACGGAAAGGGTTGAAGGGTTAGCACATCCTGCTTCCTAGGTGCAGAGCGTTCGGCAGAAGCTCGCGACGGCGTTTCCATGGGAAGAAAGTGTCATCCGACACGATCGTCTCGAGGAACGGGTGCCCGTAGCCTGGCTGGAGTGGCGCAACCTCTTCGGGCCTCAACCTCTTGCGACGCTTAGCTTTTTTTCCCTCATTACTATGCCGAAGACGGCGAGGGGAGCACGCCCACTTTCGGCCCGGGCGAACCTGCCGCGTGCACCAGACGAACAGATGGCCCTCGAGTTTGGTCGATCGGTCCGTGCGAAAGCAGACGAGGAAGCGAAACGAAAGACAGAGACCCTCCTCTTTGGGAAAACGGGCGAATCCGCGATGGAAAAACGCGCGCGGCCCCCTCGGAAACGCGGGCCGCTGCTTCTTCTTTTTAGTTTCTCTTTTCTTTCTCATCCAGCATCCCGCCCTCGGCTTCTCGTCCCGTTCGCATCCGCGTTCTTTGGCTCACGGATTTTCGAACACGCGATCGACCAAGGTGTAGCCTGTCTTCTTTGCCACCGAGAATTTTAATAGCGAGACTCCTCCTTTTTTCGGTACCGGTTTACCGGTGAGCACGCTGCGTCGCCTGGACGATGCTCCGCACCCGAGACCAGTTTCTACGCGACAGTTTTGCTCGGGATAGTTTCACTTTACGCGAAGTTGTCTAATAGACCTTTGCGAGTTGGAGCAACTAAGACAGATTCGGTGACGGACTACAAATTTTTGGCCCTCTTTTTTCCGTATTTTTATAGGATTAGGATTTTGTTTGTAAATTGTAAAAATTCTGTATTTTATTAACTAGGAACTATATACTAATCTTTTGTTATGTATATCATTAAATTACATGTTTATAACTCCGGGAGTTAGATTGGTATGTCGAAGTCCGTCCTGAAAGGGTTGAAATTTATGATAGCGTGTCTACCGTAACCGCTTCGTATTGCACAGATCTCAATGAAACTCGGTTTGTCCGAATATAATGCAATAAAAATGAAATTCTAAAGGTAGTCAAAGATTAGAGACCCACGCACAGAGAGACACGCGCGATTGACATAACAGTTAACGTGCTATGCGCGCAATCGTTTTCGATGAAACAGATTGATACGAAGACAGGAATGTAGTCTTAGCGAGTTTTCGCGGATCCCGACGGAATTCAATGAAGGCTGAAGATAACGGGTATTGGCGATCATCTTCCGAGACATCTGGGTCGGTCCTGAGAACGTTTCACGCTTGTACACAGTGGCCCCGGGTATAAGACACGGGGAATTAATATGCATAATTTGTCGGAACAATGGCGAGAACGAGCCTCGCTCTCGAAAGCGGGGTCGTGAACGAAACGAGCCAGCTATAACGTGGAAATAACGAAAAGAACAGGCCTACATGGAGTCCGCGTCCGTCCCGTGGAAAAAATACGCCTCCATTCGGCTCCTGTTGAACAGTGGCCTACGGAATTGGCAGTTGCCTCGCGAAGCTAGCCGAGATCACCAAAGCGAATCGAAATTCGTATCGTCCCTTGATAAACGCGATCTGTATACTATCCGTCGCGCCGGTGGTGTTCTATTACGATGGGTATTCGATAAGCAAGTGTCAGTTTCGTTCGAATACGCTTGGCCTGCAATACTTATCTCGATGTACGTGTTCGTATTACTGTTGATCGACGCTCCGTGGATGATTATTATTATTAACTCTTTACCCTGCAAAGCCGGAACTCCAATTAGACATTTTTACAAAACATGAATACGGATAGCGTATTAAGGTTAATTTGCCATATTTATGCTGCCGCGTCGTTATCTATGCAGACTGCTAGGCGTTCTCATGAGATTGCCCAACCGCATTTTCATTTTCCTCACAGCATTATGATCAGTCCGAGGACTTTTATGCGAAATATTCTTGTCATACCCTGGCGGAAATACGAAAAGGAATTTTATCATTTTCTTATTTAAAAGCTGAAAACTTTATTGTACAAGGATTTTACAGTTCGTCCGATCATAGCGGACGCTTCTTGTGCCGGCCATGTTGATTAGGAACGTTCCATAGATTCGCGCGATCTCCACACCGTTGATAATTTCCCCGGAGTTAACTATGAATGAAATCGCCAGTTTATCAATGAAAGTTTGAGCCGATAAAGAGTGATTCTTTGTATTCGTTTGCGCACGCACGCACGCACGCAACGGAGCTCCAATTTTGCCCGGAGCCGACTCGTTTTCGACACGCTTCGTTTGCCGCGCGATGGAAAACGCGTTTTATCGTGTTCCACCGACCGCTCGTGGCACTAACAAACTGTAGTTAAACATTTTCAGTTAGTTGTCCAAGAAATTCCTACGCTCGAGCAATATTTAAACGTTTACTCGAAATAAATAAGCAAGATACACTCCTATACCACGTATTGGCGACAACTGGAGTTTCTAGATTTCAATTTCCGAATATTAAAAAAGAAACAAGTATTGCAGCAACACGCGACACTTGGAGTTGTTGTATAAAAGTGAGAAAATATTGTATTTTTTAACAATGTTACCGGTAAATTGTTAAATGATCAGTTTTATTGCAAACCAACGGACTCGTGGTAGTTTTAAAAAATTGCCGCCGGCAAAATGTTGAAATTCGTCGCCGTGGAAAATTACAAACGTTAAGGGCGAGTGATTTTTAGCCAGTTTGAATCCAATGACTAACCCGTTGCCGACGCTGTTTATACGAAGCGACGCTGATAGAGTTAACCCGCTTCGAGGTGGCCATATCTTATCCACCGGCGCGGCGGCACGATCGCCGCTTTATGAACCGAAGACAATGAGGTCGCCATGTTTTTCTTATGTCCTCGCATGACGACCGAAACGACTCCGAGACTGTTGGTGCCGTATATGTTCGTCGTATTTCTTCCTTCTACTCGTACGCCCTCATCCATGACGCCCTACCTTCGCTCCCATAAACGTAAGACTCGGAACTCTTGCTGCTCTTCTCTCCAGGCAAATGATTTACAAACAACAATTAGGCTCACGCTGGGAACCGGGATTATGCAGATAAAATATTAAAATCGGAGACGGGGTCAGACAAGTGAATCGAATTAATGTTAGCGGTGCAACTTCACTTTTTTTATGGGAATATGGTAATTTAATCACACCACCGGGTACAAACACTTTTCACCGGTCAGCAGAAACGTTATGGTTCAGAAATCGTTGTTACGTTGCGTGCCGAAGGTGTTGCATGATTTTTGCGATACGCGATACCGTTTGATCTATTGGTCCCTTCAAGTGGAATTATTTAGGGGATGTCTGCTTTGTAGAATTCTTTGTGGAGATGTCCTTTACGAGCGAGGGATTCGAAAAGCGGTTAGCAAACGATCTGTCGCTTTCACTGTTTATCAGCCATTCGCACGTTCCAGAAATTTATTTTCATTACCCTGTCGGTAAAGTGGAGTAAGGATCCAAAGGATCGATGGATCATCCGGAGGTGGATTCTGATATCGGTAAAGTGGATACGCGATGGGTAAAACAGAGATCTCTTATGTGCCGGTACAGGATCTACCGTCGATAAAGGAGGAATTATCGTTACGATCTAATCAGTTCTCTTTCATGGAGTTTCCGTCGCTCTACGATAGAGGGCCGAGAGGATAACGTGAGAAACTACTTTATCGACAAGAATAATTTTTAAAATGTTTTTACACTAATATGTCTATTCCCTAAATATAAACATTAAGTTTACATATTCTGCTAGAATAAGTTGATATCTTTATTTGAAAGTGGTACACAATAGCAAATTTATGCGATCGCGAGCAAAGCGTCACAGATTTACGGGCTTCTGTGTCACGCAATCTGAAATACCTTGCGCGTAAAACGACTTCATGATTTTTTATAAATCTGAATGTCCACGAAAATGTAACAATCCGAGACTGCGCAATGGGTTCATTTTATACAGCAGTGATTCACGAGACGCAAACTTTAACAAACGCTACAATCAACGTCAGCTCTTTTTATCCAACGTTTCTATAATTACAGTTTCAGCGCAAAAAGCGCATTACCAGAAACGTTGGTTTTATTATCAACTAACAGTTGGGCAAAATGTTCAAAAATCTAATGCAATCTCAACGGTGTAAAATAGCGTTTCTCGTAAAGAATTCTAGGAAGGAATTTTTTCATTAGGAGAAAATGAAACTATTTGATGTTTGTGCAACGGTACACGGTAATGGATACGTTTAACGACCGTAGCGAGTGAAGATATTTCCTTCTTCCGTAATTCTTGCACTTCTCGAATATTTTGTTATCCACCAAAATGAACTTCATTAGTTATTTCATCTATCAAAAGGTCACTCGGTACTTATTGCATTTTATTTCTTTTCGAGTCAGATCATAAAAATCATAAATTGTTTGAAGCTTTCTAGAATGACTGTTTGTTATAAATTCATTGCAATACATTTTTAACGTCACTCGATCGAGCATCAAAAGTAGATGTAGAAAGTATCGATACGGATTTTTCTACTTGTTGAAAAGCCTGAACAGCTTTAGCTTCGGACCACTGTGCGGCGCGGCGCGGCACGGCGCGGCGAGACGATCCCGCCTGTGCAGGTGCGCTGGTCGAGGTCTCTGGGCTCGGCCCGATCTACGACTATGCGAATCCTCGCGTGCGCTCGCAAGGAGCCGAGCACAGGGCAGAAGACGCGAGGAGAGGAATCTTTTCGCTGGTCTGCCACTCTGCCGGTGCATGGCCTCTCCGCACGCGTCCGTTCTGCGCGTCTACTACCGTCTCGAGGTCGACGTCCTCCTCGAGGATCGGGCTCCAGGTTCAGCATCACCTATCGGACGGGAAGCGAGCCTCTCGCCGCTTATACAGGGAATTCACCTAACACTACCGTTTCCTATACCTTTGAACGGAGCGACTTTTCAATCGCAAACATCCGTCGAGACGGACCGTAAGACACATTAGGTTCCTGGGTGTCAAGGTGCAGAGCTGATCTTTAAGGTCGTACCTAAAATTTTTATCTTGGAATATGAGTAGAAAAAAACATATTGGCGGTAGCATTAATGTTTAAAATTAAGCACAGTGACGATACATTCTACTTTGAAAATACATTTCTTCCGATTATCTCGATTACGAGCCTGTTAATGCAAATTAGTGCAATTCTAAAAAATTGTATACACTTCAAAAATGAAGTCTCGTGTGTTTGGGACTAAGAGAACATTCAACGTGAACGACGATTAGAGACCCGTTAGCTCCACTGAGATCCACTGCCGTCGGCTCGCGTCTCCGATTCACCTCTTAAATAATGTATTCGATTTATGAACAATCCTTCGTATTAATTATCCGGCCCGCTTCTTGTCCCGGCGACAACGCGCCAGGTAGCCAGTGTCGCGGGACGCATTGTCGACTTGTTACGCCACTGGACGGCCACACGGACGAGATAATTAACTTTCAAATGTCAGCAACGCTGCTGCGTTTCACCTTTTTTTCGCGTCGTGCCCGGGAATCGGTGCTTCGCGAAACAGAGAGAGGGAGAGAGAGAGAGAGAGAGAGAAGGGAATGGAATGTTTTTACCAAGCGGATTGAAATTTTCTAGTCTCTTTTTTGGCTCTACCTCGATGAACGAAGAAAGAACGGGGGGGGGGGGGCAAACTCGGGTTTAGACGGAGCCGCGGTGTGGATTGAGCGGTTTAGCGTCTGCGAACCGTTATGAAGGATATTTCGGTGGGTGAGTTTTTGTAACGGAAGTATGATGGACTTTGGAACTCATCAGGGAACGGATTAAGTAGTCCTTCTTCTAGACGTATTGTGGAAATTACGGCTGTAAGGATCGTTTAAAGATTATTTACATTAAAACTTAAATGGAATAAGGGGTGCCATCCCATTTGTAATTTTTTAATACCATTTTAGTTGGTAGCGAGTGTGTACATATTTTGGTTACCATACGATTCGCATGAGAAACCAACGGGAAAAGTATTGAGCGTTTCAATACGGTTTGATAATGTAAGGAAAAACCAATGGCAAACCTGTAAAATTGTGGTTACCGTTAATATTAATACTTCGGTGGTTAAGTTCTTCTGACGAAAACGTAAAGCGCTTTGGAATCGATTAGGAAAAGAAATACATTATACAGACATTGTCGAAATTACCACTATAGCGCAGCAACAATAAAATTGTGGTTACCGTTAAAATTAACCGTCTAAGAGGAAGTTGTTAAAAAAAAACCGTGTTGCGTCGATTATGTATAGCCAACGTTATAAAGGTAAATGATCTCGAAGCAGGTAGGTAGTCGTAGCGTTAGCTTTTTCTTGTTGGTTGATTCAATGTTGCCAGGCTCCGATGGACTTTCCCGTTTCATGTAAATTCCAAGCGGCAAGAGTGCGAGGATGTGTGCAACCGATGCTCGGTAATGGTATCACTCGAGAACTAGTTTCGAAAGGAGGTCTAGAAGCTGTTTGCATCGCTTGAACGGGGATTGCAGATCCTTCGAGCGTCCTGCAAAGAGCAGAGCGATACCGGATGAGGAACAGTTGGAGAACGGGTGAAAGTCCAATGAAGCTCTTAGCGTTTTGCTCAAGGTCACCTGCTTCCTTTCGAGAAACGAGGACCGATACTGCGTAGGGGTAACGTAGAAAATAGCACACGCGTCCTGGCATACAGAGGTTTCGAACGTCGCAGCTATTTTTATACGAAAATGCCTCCTTTGATAACGTTTAAGAAGATTTCAAGAAAGTTCAATTCGACATCGAGATTGTCGGAGTAGTCCAGTCCAAGATTTTCACTTTCCAGTTACAGGAATCATAAAGGTGTTCGATCCCAATAAACACTCCCATAATACTCCGAAAAAATGAAAAATTAGTCGTTTGGCGTCCCTCCTGGAGCGGTTATTACCATAATAAAACCGAGGTGGGGGTAGATGACGGATATCGTGTGCGTACAAAACAGTCGTCGGCGAGTGTCTTGCGGCGGCCGAGAGGGATACGTATCACCAGAAGGCGAGAAGGAGGCCTCTCCTCCGGCCGGTATACCATTACGACAGCCAATGACTTCTGGCCATGTAAGGCATTCGACGTTACAGCCTATGATGCATGCCTAATTGCCCCTAATGGCTGGTTTTCGAAAGCTGTCCGTCCATGTTGGCCGAGTATGTGCACGAGTATGCGCACACGCGGACGCGGGAACCACTGGAACCCTGTGGTAGGGATGTTCGATTCTGTTGGAGTTTGAGAAATAAACACACTTTATATAACTAAAAATATAACCGTTTATTTCGACTGTGGCTCGTGTTAAAGTAGCGATCCGATAGAAATGTCCGTTAGCCTGCTGCTCTCTCTTTTTTGGTGACTGTCGACGGAGCGAGGGCTAGGCGGCTGCATTCGTCCTTATATACTTAAGGTGCCATAAAGTCCAGGTAGTCTGGCTGTGCATATCATCGGTGTATACCAACAGATTCATCTCAATCGATTTTTCAATCCTCTGGAAAAAATCAGGGACAAAAAATCAAGGAGAGACATACTTTGCCATTTATTATATTATATTTTTCTTTCGTTCACGATGAGGAGGACATTTTGGTTTCCAAGGCCGTATTTTCACTAATTTTTGGGATTGCTTCCCGGAAGAACTATTGAACTTTTTGTAATAGGATTTTGCATACATATTTATGGGCATTTTTTTATTATATGCTATTTTTTCAAGCAAAACTAATCAAAGTTCGTACGTTTTGAACAACATGCATCGACCGTTGCCCATGATCCTTCTGCTGATCGAAAAGAAGAAAACGAGGAAGTACATTAATCATGCGACCGTGGTAGTTCCGAAGGATCCGATCGGAATGAAACATCCCCACCTCGAGGAAACTCTGGCGAGGAAACGGCTGGAGCCTGAAGCCGGGGAGCTGTCGTCCGCCGTGAATTGGAGTTGTTAGTTATCCGCTCGGCTGTCATGGATCAGATATATCCGCGTGTGTCTCGTTCGGCGACCGATTTCTCTCTTTGCCAGTTAAGTCGCGTGCGCGACACCGGGCATGAATCCCCTCGCCATCGTCCCCTCGATCTTCCTCGCGCCTCCTCGATCCGGACTTCTTCTTTCCAGGTTTCACCGGGCTCGTTAGGGCTCGACTCGCAGCCGAACAACCGACGATTCCTATCCCAGCCGGCTTGGACTATTTATGATCGCAACTGTAGCGAGTCGCCTTTAAACCTCGACACTTCGTAAATCCGCCGTTCGCCGAAGCTCGTACGTGTCGCGTTCCTCGTTAGGAGGGATCAATCGATTCAACTGCGCCCCCTCCGTGTCCCCAGCTTCTACTTCTTCCTCGGACCGAGCGTCTATGGCGGTTTTTACTATGGCACCGTGCAAGCAACGGTCTTGCCCTCTTCACCACTATTTTCTTCCGAGCCTTTTTAACGAACGGATTCGCGCTCCGCGTAAACGTAATTGCGAAAATGGCTTTTCACGACCGTTGGAGACCTTTGGGTTAGAGTTTCTTTCCTGGCTGTGGTTATCGGAGCTGCTTGCTACTTTCCATTTAATGCTAACCTTTAGAGGGCCGGGGATCGCTTTACAGTTACTCGCATAATTGATCGCGCACACTTTAGATCGAAATACACTTTTCTCGAGTCTGAAGATCCTAATCCGTCGAATCTGAAACGCGTCGCGGCTTCCTACGTTTCCGCGAATTCATCTGGCGGGTCGATGTTAACAATTTTGCCGGGGCGAGTGTTGGGTGGAAGAGGTTCGCTCGATTAGCGATCTGACCGGGCAGCCTAAAGTTTTACGACTCGGAGGTAAAGAGGCTCTCCTGTTCTCCTTACTCCCCTCGCGAAAAGTCTGGCCATCGCGACGCGTCGAATGGAACTCGTTTACTTGGCTCTTACCTGAACAAGAGGCCACGACAGGGGAGCAGAGAACGCTTTCGTAGAAACCCGACACGGTGCACCGAGTGTTTGCACATTGTACGTACCCCCGGCCATCCTCTCGTGCCACGAAACTGGAATATTCCAGCCGAACGAGTTTGCCGAGCGAACGATCGATTCGGATTTTTCGCGGTTCGACGACAATAATTGTCCTCTACGATAATGATCCGGTGAGTCGGGATCCGTGAAACGTTACGCGAAATCGTTCGCTTCAACTTGATAACCCAAGGACGATGCACCTGCTATTAAATGTTGCGTCTTCGAATTTTTTGGTTTCACTGTTGGGTGGAATTTTGAAAAAGTTATTCGTTTTTTTCATGCGTCAACCGAATTCATAATAAACTACAAGTATGTCACGAATAATAATTACATTATTAGTATGCTAATGCAGTTGAAAGGAGCATCGAATAAAATCCATCAACCACCACGAAGGATTCGCACAATTCGTTCAGTCAGGAAGCGGTTGAAAAAAAATTTCTCGTTGAAGTATCGAGAAGTTGATAACATTAGTCGAACGAACCAATTACGAGGCGATGATGCACTTTATTAAACTCCGCGTCTGGTAATGATTCTGCCGTTCACTTCGCTTGTTAGAAGTATATAGATTGCTTTCGAACCCATAAATAACAAATACCTTAATTTAACTGTCAAAAGATAGGAAGTTAGATGAAGCTATCGAAATGGATCAAATGAACTCGGGCACCGGAGTTAATCAATTCAAACAAGGAAATGTTAACTGAATGGCTCGACGTGATTAGATGCCCAGTTTTTATTTCAGAAATTACAAAAAAGATAATTCAAAAATGTATATTGATATTAAAAAATAGTCGAGGATTTTTAAATTTCTGTGTGAAGGAGCAATAAGAATATAGTATAGGAAGGGTGTAGCGCTTTTAAAATTTTTTTTAAACGAGGTTACCGTTTGAAGCTACTTTATTTTTCAATACTGTTTAGCTAATCGTAAAAATTTAGCAATCGTATCTTCAACATTATTGATTACCAACAATTATAATGAATTACGTTTTAAACAGATTTAGTAATGTCACTATTACTGTCAAAGAATATTTGTGAATAAAATGTTGTTGATAAATTGTTTAAATTGATGTAGTTGAATATCAAGATGAACCGCTCAGTCAAAAAGAAGTAGATCTCAGTTGAGATTTGAAATGCTTAAATAAAAAAAACCTCCACGAAAGATTCCACAGAGAATATTCCACGAAAATGTCTGCCGAGCAACAAACAAGATAAAAACTCGACGGAATTATATTAAATCCGTCGGTGGACTAAACGTCCATCTTGCGTGGTCCACTTTGGAAAGTGCTCGCGTTAAAAAGCGCTCAGGCGCACCTAATCGCTATCTGTCATCGATAATGAAATACCGAACGCATTTCGGCATTGCGTTTCACCGAGAACGAATCGCGTCGAGCATTGGCCGGATCGAACGGATCGGCTTCAAGAAGAAATACAAATATTTCACTCGGTAGCCGTACATCACCACTAATCTATGGTTACACATCCATTACGAGTCGCGCGGGTCGATCGTCCAAAAACGGACGAGCGTCGAGTTCGTGTAATCCATTTAGACGGTCGATCGGCAAAAGAGAGATCGAAGGGAGAGGGGAGGGGCGGGGAGGGGAAGGAGAAGGATCGAAGGAGACGGGCTAGGTATACGACGCAAATTAGGCTACCTGAAAACCGGCGTGCAAGAGGTATCGCTCGCGATTAGCAAGTCGTCTTACCAAATTTAGCGAGCCGCCGAAAGCGCCGCGAGCATATCGCCGCACGGGATCGGCCATGTCACGACCCTTTCCTCCGTTCTTCCTTCGTGTCCGGTGAATGTTTCCATGTGTTTCCAGGAGAACGGACCCGGTGATCTTTAAACTCCAAACAGCGGCATTACGGCCAAATTTGGACCTTAAGGGCCTCGCCGTCTGTAAAACGCATTAATGTATTATTCTTAGCACGGCTGCCACGGCCCTAACCAAATGCAAGAATCGCAGGCGTTTCAGAAATTTCCGAGACATGCGAAAAACTACGATTTCACCGGGTCGCCACCGATACCCGAGCATAATGATCCGAGGCCCGGATGCTTATGGTAATTTAGAATTTCGTAGTTCGAGTTTCGCTGCTTTTTAGACTATTCCGTTTACGCGCGCTCGTTCTATCTATCGATTTTTCCATAAAACTGGATCGATCTTCTCGTTACTTCCTGAATAGTAACATCTCAGGTACCGCAAAGACGTATTTCTGTTGTTGGACATTGAAAACTAATGGATGTCTTTAAGAAATATTTTGGACATCTTCAAGACGCATTTAAGATGTCTGATTTCAGACGTTAAAACGACCTCTCGAAAAGGGACGTCTTTTTAGCGTGTTATCTGGGAATGGGCCTATGGTAGGCACAGATTACGTTTTCGCGGACGAAGCTACGAGTACAAGATGAATTTTATTTATTATTCTGCTTGGAAATCCACCGATTAATTTATCAGCTATTACAGTGCAGGAAACGTGTTCACACAGGAAATGATAAATGATAAACATAATTTGAATTAGTCCTTGTTATCTTTCTGTTACGAAGCGAATAATTTTGCATAGTAATTGCGAGTGTTTTCCCAACAACTTGTAATCGTAATCGAATGTAAATTATTCTAAAATTCAGAGACCGTAACCAAGGTACAACATACGGTGCACCTGCACCGAAAACAACACTCGGAAGCAGAAGCCAGTTGCCAGGTACTTCGATGCATCGTGCAAATTACAGGGCGCGAGACAGACATTAGGGAATCAGGAAACCGGCTCGAAATCAATTTTAATCAACCATCACCGTCATGGTGTAGCGTCATTATCGGTAGCAAATATATTGGGGTAATTAACCCCTGGGGAGTCAGTTTTTGAGCACGCGTTGGTCGGCTGGAACATCTCCAAGATCGTGATTGGAGCAAAAAATGTTGACTCGAAACTGTT
Source organism: Lasioglossum leucozonium (assembly GCA_028454225.1). Classification (NCBI taxonomy): domain Eukaryota; kingdom Metazoa; phylum Arthropoda; class Insecta; order Hymenoptera; family Halictidae; genus Lasioglossum; species Lasioglossum leucozonium. The sequence continues at coordinate 562,211 of CM052217.1, read as the reverse complement.
TTCTAATTAGAATTCATTCCCGAGAATCTAACAAAAATTTGAGTTGGGGAAAAAGTTTCTTCGGATCCTCCAGATAGATGTCTTACCGTGTTATAATTCTGTTAATATTTACTCAAAAGTTATTATGTCTTGAAAATGACTGAAAATACAGAAGAAATTCGATACATTTTGAAATTTTATTACCAAAAAAGAGACTCAAGTTGCTAAAAAAAGTGATGTTTATGGACGTAGTATCGGTACGCGTGGCACAAAATTGGTTCAAGACGATTTTGTTGCGGTTTTCCGGCGCATACGGCGCAGTATGGTGCACGCAGCCGATCGCAGGCTTCTCTGAACCAAATTCCGCTTGAACTCTCGTTGCTTCTTGTTCGCCCATGATCGAGCAACGATGCTCTATCGTTCGGGCAGAAATGATCGATCGATCGAGTGTCCGGTTTCACTGGCTAATTACCGTGCACTTTCCTCCGTCGTCGGCTGGTAGCCTTTCCATTAAATTGTACTTGCACAACTTCCGTGTTTAGCGGCGCAACGTGCATCGAGACCGCGATCATAAACCGTGCGCCATTGCACGCGCGATTGGGGAGAACGTTTAGAGGCCGAGAGCCGATTGTTCGAGCTCAATGAACCACGCCGTCATGGTGGTTTCGCGACAGAGGGGTTCGTTACCACATCTTTTGCAATCTTTTACGTCGGCTGGGAGGTCGCAAGGTTGACGTCTTAATCAAATTCAGACGTCGCACAGTGAATTGGCTGTTGATTTGCTAAAAAATCAACTTTCTCGCATAGACTTTTATCGGATGCATGTCACTTTATAAATGATCAGCACATTTGAGAAATCGATTGAATTTTTTAAAAATTGTAGTCACACAAAGCGTTCGAATATGAACATTTCATAAGGGCCATTTTTCACCGTGAAAATGACTCTTCTTATTGATCGAATAATGCTAAAATCTTTGTGAACAGCTAATTCGTCGATTGGGACCACTGTGCGCCATTTTTCGCAAATTACCTCCTATCAAATCCGCTAAAAAGATTATTAAAAGAATAAATTATAAAAGCGCAAAATATTCTTAACATATTACTTGACAATTTCAATGAAAACCGTCTGAGAAATTAATTGTTAAAAGCATCAGTTTACACTGTTGTACAAGAAGTTTTCTATGCCGCTAGCCACTAGATTCGGTACGCAAGCTGTAGCTTATTTACAAGATATTTAATGACTGGCCATGAACAATTAGAAGGTCGTAGATCGAAGGAGCGATAGGAAGCGCTCGCGAGGAACATTTTAATCTGTGACAGGAAGGGAGACGATTACGCGTGGGTTAAAAACGACGGTAAAAGACCGGGCCGGTTGATTGACGCCGCGGCGATGTGGATTTCCCAACTATAATCAATTTCACCGGCAAATGAATGCCTCCTAACGGGACCGGCCTCTTTCGAAATGCCCCCACGTGAAATCCTCGTGGGTCTTGATCGCGATTTCCATCGACGTTGCAGCTCATCGATTAATTATGCCTCGGTACGCGAGGGATTATGTTTCCGTCAGGTCGAATCTGAGCGGCGGGCGTGCATCAATTTTTCTTGTCCGACGCGAAACAAACGCATTCTAATGTAAGCACCTTGTCTACAGCGATTACGACGATGATGAATGGACATTTGCACGACAACCGATTACTTTGACCGAGGAACGGGTAATTGAATTTAATTACTCGTTATTAATCATGAGGCTGCCCGCCATCCTCTAAAACAATTAGATAACGGGGTCACTATGTTCGCGTTTTCATAAAATCATCACGCGTCTAATTGCCAGCCATTTTTTCCACAGCTTTCTTATGCTGACTATTAACGCGTTTACTGCCGCACTAGTCACCATAAAATCGCACAAAATCGAAACGGTCATGATTTATTTCATTTATTAAGGCAGTTAGTAATCTTCTTGTTACTTCTAGTAAAAAATAGTGTGAAGCTTATGCGACTACGCGGTAATCAGGATATTAACGAATGTTGATTTTGTCGTGGAAAATTTCAAATGAGCTACTTAAGGTGAAAATGGACTTTTAATGTGGCACTTGTTCAAACAACGTACATAGATGAGAACGTTCTAGACTTTTTGTAACTGAATCGAGAAACTTGTTTTAGGGCACGTCCCTTATGGAATTCTCTCTTGCCTTTTTTTGTAATATGAACAATAGAAATTTTTTATTATAATTTAATTTAATCGATAGTGTAAGCCTGGTTAATTTTTGAGAAAAGGAATTTTTATTTTAGGTGTAAAAAATGTATTTATACTCCCATAAAAAGTACGCGCAAGTACAATATTTCTGTGACTGCACCGAGATGTTTACTCAGCAGGGCACACAAGTGTAAATATGTCACGAAATTTATCTAATCTGCTTCTTCGTTTGGTATGTCGTTATCAATGAGACTTTGGTTAAGCTATTTACCTTTCCCTAGGGCCGTTTCCACCGAATTACATTGTCACACGAAATTACCTTTTTCAGTGTAGCGCGTCAAGTGTATGACAAGTTACTTTTTCAACCTGTTAGAAGCAGAATGATCAATCAATGGGGAAAGAGAAGAACATTGGGGGTTCCAACACGGACCAGCTGCACCGGCTGTGCTAATATTTGGCAGACATCTCCAGCCAACCCTAAAGATAGTTGTGGAACAATCTCACCAGTTTTGAGACGTGTCTTGTTCCCTCCGAACTGCGTCCTGAATTGCAAGATGTCTGGGCTATTAATTTCCGTATCCTTCCTTCCTTGTTTAAATATTCGGGTAGTATTAACTATGTTTCCGTCACCCCGGTTAGGTCAGCGCGTTAGGTGTTCGACAGTGGACTTGCTTTTACTAGGTCCGCGACCAACGTACGTCTACCTTTTTTATTATCTAATAAAAGACATCTAAAAGACGTCTAATATACGTTTTCAAGACAAGCCGTTCAATGACGTTCGGTGAATGTTCGTAGGACATTCAGGACGTCTTAAAGACAACAACAGACGTTTTCGTGCTATCTGGGAGGAGTAGAAATGAAAACCTTACCTTCGTTTCGAGTTATTGGGACCGATACACCGCAGCCGAACGACACGATAACGACTGACTACCCCAGAATTCGGGGTACCGCGGCAAAATCGACGATCATCGATATTTTACCGTTCCGGTCTCGATCTCGGTGGAATAATAAATCTCCATTAGAGGCCACAGGAGGATCGTGGACGGTCCATCGACCTCGAGGACGGTCGTCCTCGACGGGACCGCGGGCTAACGAGCTAGATGCGAAATTCATTCCGATCCAGATATGATCTGCGTCCGTTTCTCGTCGACGAATCGTCTGGATCGCGGTGGCCCCCTATGTTCGTCGTCGTTTCCCCCGGGGAAACCTCTTCGTTGGAGGGGGAGGAGGTGGAGGAGGTGGAGAGGAGAAAGGGAGCCGGTCCCTTGGATCTCGGGCAACACGGCCGAACATCCTCCGATCGATTATCTCTCTCCCCGCTGGTCCCCCCTCCGGCTTTCGCTGTAAGTACGTTAATTTATCGGGCCGCGGGTTCGCTACTAATTGCGGGCGCGCGGTAGTACCCCGTTGGACTTCCGAAAAGTCGGAATTAATGATCGCGGGACCGTTATTTATTAATTGAACGGGGTGCTCGCGTGCGATCGCACGAAACGATCGCGATGCCTTTAAAACACTGATGGCGAGGACGAGGGAAGAGCGGGGAGGGGGGGGGGGGACGCGTCGACGGGGGAGCCTTACCGGATCGGGGGCCCCCGAAGTCGTTGTAAACTCCGACGCGGCAAGTGGCGACGGCAACACGGCCGTTGTATTACGTGTGCTCCGGCCTGAATTATGAAAGCAATTAATATGGACCGGTAGCCGATACACGGGCACCGTGAACCGGTACGTCGTCGTAGATCGGCGGCGAGGCTTGTCCGCGTCGAACGGTACACAGAATACGCGTCTGTAGAACCAGAAGAACCCTCGATGGATAGACTCGGCCTGGCACCGACCGTTTTCTCGGTAAACGTCCTCTCGCGATCGTAAAGAATCGTTTGCACTGCGCGATTTATGAAGAGCGGTGCACGGCGGGCACAACGGGAATCGCAAATAGCTGGACAAAATTTATGTCTCTGTTAATTATACATTAGTAATAAGACAGCGGATTTTATGCATTTATGACGAAAATCGGTAGGCGAGACTTAAAACTGTAAGACTGTAAAAACGTTTCAGTCAAATTATTTGCACAAGAAATAAATCCTCGTTTAGCTTCATTTCTATGCAAATGATGAATAAACGTTTCATTTTGCATAAAGAGAACAGTTTTAGACATTTTTGTGGACATATTATAATCGTACATATTATAAATTGTACATTTGACAAATACAAAAATTGTCATTTAACTGTCAATAAATCTGAAATGACACTTGGCCTACAGTGAATTCTCTAAAAGCGAGCACCAACACGGCCAAGCGCTCGTCATCGTAGTAAATCCATGAAATCAATTCCTCGACGCAAGTAGACCGTCTTAATTTACATAGGCTTTCTCTCCTAGCGCTTAAGGACGCGGAAGATAATTGACAGGACAGTGGAGAAGGTATCCGTGTCCGTCACTGATAAATTAAATGTCATTCTATTTGGACTTGGGTTGGAACTCGTGATGGTTTCCGATTAATTTCGAGCTTAAAATTCGCCGCGTCTCGATCGTGAAAAATGTATATTCGAGCATCGAACCTACCAGTTCCGGTTCCAAATTTTCAATACGGCCTAGAAGAAATGTGAAGAACGTATTAGGTACTATTAACGCACGAATGCAATTCATCCAGTTTCTCTCCAAAATGACGTGGCCCCTATTATTTAACAATATTAAATACACACACATATTGTGACGAAATTACCATTTTCCAAAAACGTCTTTTACGCGTCATGTAACAAGCGAATACTTCCAACTTCTCTAATTGTAATTTTGAAACAGTTATTATTCTACTGTAAAGAGTTTCCGAGTATTAATATGCCGGCCACTGGGGTTGAGAGCTCCGAGAACTTTCTGCCGAAAAAGTGGTAAAAATATCGGGTTTCTCATGGTCGGATGGCCACGATTTTCAAAGGCCGTGTCGTTCGTAGCCAGCGATGTGGAAGGATTTCTTGAAAGTCCGGGTTAGGTCTACCCGGCAACGGCAACACCCCGTCGATCGTAGTAACGGGCAGCACGCGCGGCCGACGCCCACGTAAAAAGGCGGAGGAACGTTACGGTGCACCTTAAATTAAATCGAGAGCCCGTGGCGTTACGGTGGCGTAATATCATCCGCCTCGAGAGTGTCCCATAAACTACTATCGTCATGGACAAAGTGATATCGAAACGGCACGCGAGGACGGCTTCCGCTTAAATCCTCGCGCGCTGCGTCGTCTAAATAATGGCCCGTCTCGAACTCACCGATTCGACGGATACTTTGTTTAATCACTGTCTTCGTTTCGTTGACAAGATTGCTTTACGAGGAGGGGATAGGTTACCACCTCTGGCTTCACCGTATTGGGTGATCAACGGATATGGATCTTCTCTGGAAAATTTATCGGTATACCGATTTCTATCTTCTTTTCGGAGACCGCTTTGCCCTCTTCGTTCTAAACGTTCCGAGACGGCTCGAAGTTAATCCTTTGCGTCCTGTGAAGCAGACTCGACATTGACTCTTGCACCAATAGTTATTTATTTTATTGGCTTCCATTTAGACCTGAAGTTTAGTCAAAATTTTATGGCATTTTCATTATAAATATAATTAATTAACAGTGTAAGTTCATTCATATTCCAAAGTTGAAATATGTCAATTTATTATTTTATTTAATAAATTGTATCGTATACGATAGGGTACCCAGATAACACACGACGTCTGAAAGACATCTTTTTTTACATCCATTTTAGGTCTAAACAAAAACGTTTCCGAACAAAAGACGTTCAGGAGACGTTTGGAAGCCGTTGGAGACGTCTCAGTGCTATCTGGGTAGGTCTGAATGGGTTAAAATCGAAAAGGTGCATAAAACAAACATAATAAATACGAGTAAAAGCTTGAATGAAATAAGTAAAACAAAAATAAAGCAAGATAACTAAATTAATATGTAAAGAAATGAATGGTTGAATGACCGTAGAGATGGGTAACAATAACCATAAAAATGTACAAAACACACTGTATTTAAATATATTACGACTGCCGCGTGGACCCAGTATCCATAAATCTCCAGTTTTCGATTTGACTGGAGCGTCGACCGCGGTGTAGCTACGCAGGATGAAACGCTCGTTTACAAATTCCTGTAGATTGTCCCGGGCTGAAAGGGGCAGCCGACGCCGGTGTTCTACCTGGTTGAATGAAATTCAGAAATTTCGCGAGTTGGCCGGGTTGCGGAGCGCGAAGACAAGGGGGCCCCGCGATATCGCAATCTCTCGAAACGGATCGGGCTGACGAGGGACACGGAGGCAATCGATAAGGTCTGTCGTCCTCGGTAACCACAAATCAATGCGGACGCGCCGGAGAGACCCTTCGATCGTAAGGGCCATTAAAGCACGTTCTCCATAAAATATTTTATCCGGTTTGCGGATCGATTTGAAATCCGTGGTCTCTCCGGGGCCCGGGAGAACGCGCGCCCGAGAGACTACTACTCTGCTGCTCTCTCTTCGTATCTGCTCCGGGCCGCGGCGTTTCCTCCGGAGCCGATCTCGGGCTCCGGGCCAGCCTTTTTCGGCGCACCAAATTCATAAATAATGGCTCAAGATCGGCCCCTTACCTCGTGTATCACGGCCTGAATTTGTAGTCTTTAAACCTTTTAAGGTTTTTGCGAACGGGACGCGCGCCCCGCTCCTTATAATCGCCTCCTCGAGCGGATCCTCCGTGCGGATCGACGATCGCGACCGGCTTGTCTTCGGAGGCTAGAGGATCGTCTTCTGGCCCCCGATCACTGACCCCCCGTTGAACGCATTCCTTGACACAAGTACTGGCACTTGGCCAGTCTTCCTCGCCTGCTCCGACAATGAAATTTCATTGTCTACGCTCCCCGGACTCGGCCGCGATCGACGGAATCCGGCAACCGCTGCTGTCCCGACGTTGATCCTTTGGATCGCTCGCGGCCCGACGTCGTAAAAATCCTCCTTACGCCGTAAAAAAGTTGATTGAAGCGCGTAATTCCCCTGGCAGAGATGAATTTATGTAATGAGCACAGTTGCTCGGATGCTGACTGACCGATGATACCCTTGGACGGATATTTCGACGTGTTTTCGAGCAGGCGTCGGTGTTTTGTTCGGTGCTGCAGTCCGGTTGACCATATTTTTCTAAACAGTCGCCGTTTTCGAGAAAATCTTTTAAGCGGTTTTACTTGTACAGAGGGAAAACGTTGCGGGATAATTTGAAGTCCTACGATTTCATTTTTATGCATGGTTAACAAGATTTGCACGTTTATGGTTTAAGAATTGAACGAGCCATAATTAGCATAATTGTTCGTGTTAAATTAATTTATATTGTTTTCATAGAAAATTACTATACAAATGTGTCCATTCAGGTACATATTGAATGAAGATCGCATGAAATCTAAATAAATTGTAATTTTTATAAAGCAACAGGTACCAGTTGTAATTTTAAAAATGCGCAAGTATTAAATAACATTAAAAATTGCATTGATTATCACATTACGCGCGTCGAAGTATCATAACCCAACAACAAATTTCCAAAACAAAACCTGGCGGTGTTTCTTGCCACTGGACACCGGCCGCCGCAAAAAACTACCCTCTCGCATTAACACTCTTTTTCGAACACTGATCATTTCACGGGGCAAAAACGTTCTGTACGAACGAGAAGTAATTACGATAAAAAAAATCTGCTAAGAAAATCAATCTTAGCAGATGCTCAAAAGATGATGTCTACTATTAATTTCGATGCATTGTTGTAGATTGCAGAGCATAAACACTGTTTTATTGTCTGCGAAACTAGACTTTAGTACGTATGATGAATGAAATTATAGTACTGTTTTTATTTAGAAGATATAAGCAAATAGACAAATATATTAGTAAAATATTCATCTTGCGTATATGGGTGTGACTACACCCCCGGACTAATGAAAATATGCACGAAAAGCAACCGAATGGAAAATTTTCAGTATTCTCTTAGGGATGTTATCTGTGACATTAGATTTCATAAAAAAATTAAAATTATTAAATTTTGTTATTTTTATTCATTACCGCCATGGAAAAGAAAAATATTCCAAAAATACCCACGCAGTCGACATTTTTTTTTACCCTGAAAACATGCAGGGGTGCGATTGCACCCCCGAGCGAAGATTAAAGATCAAAGATGTGTTCATTTACCCGTGTACACCAAAGTGTTAACTTACTTTCCGACTGGACTGTGTATTAATCTCGCAGCACAGTTGTAGGCCAGAAACAAACAGCTTTATTATCCTCTCGTACAGTTTGCCAATGTTGCCATTGGACGATCGGCCACTCGCCAACCGGTCGCCGTAAAAAGCCACCCTCTTACATAACCACCCTTCCTCGGACGGTAAAAGTTCCCCGTGGCAAGAACGTTCTGCACAATTGGATTCAACACGGATTCTATTAGCGTCCAACGGCGCGTCGTTTTACATAATGGCCGGCAAACAGTTTCTTCCTCCTGTTCCAAGGGGAATCAAAGCGCGCACGTTCCCCGCGTCAAAACTCCTGTCCCCGGCGCGGTGACAGACTTTCTACCGTCATCGGCCGTCCGTCTGCTCGTGTCCCCTGTTTTCCTTAACGTCGAAACAATTTCTTTGTCGCTCTCGGTCGCCTATACTATACTACGCTATACGCCGCGCCGCGACCCACGACGCATTGTACGCGGAGGCCCCGGGACAAGAACAGGTAGAGAGACTAGAGAAGAGATAACGGTAGTGGCCACTGACAAAGCTGACAGCCATTTCTTTCATAGCCGCGCGTTCTCCTCCTTGCCCTGTGCTCCATATATTCTATTGTAAATAGGAACCGCGTCGAAACGTTCACAGCTGTCCACGAAACGCGCGAGATATCTCTCCAGGATCTCGATTCGACAACTTTTCGAGTTGAGAAGCGTTTCACGTTCGACTTTCCTCCCGTTTCGTTCTGGTTCATGCCGGGATTTCGTTATTATTTCAAACGTCGTCGTCGGCCCGACACCATTCCTTTCTCGTCGCTTCGCCAGCATCCGTCGTGCGTCATTCTGTCACCGAAATGTTAACTCTGAGAACGCCGAGATTTTTCGTGGCACGATTTTAAGCAACAATTGAATAGACAGTAGGTGCGACATTCGACTTGTTCCTTGCAATAAGAGCAGTTGTTATTTTTTATCTTTGTCGCGGTGTGTATCGATTTATTCATGCTGTTCTACTTGAGCCTTTGCGGACGTAAATCACGTAAATTAAATTAACGAACAGTGATAGTATTTAACCCTCATTTCACGAACCGAATCTGTCTCTCGGTGTAAAATTGACAGTGGTAAAAGAGAGATAAAATAACAAGGTAAACAGTTATTTTTCGATGTTTTTTTATTCACGAGTTAAAAAGGTAAAAATCACGAAGTTTCGGGCAAAACCTACAAATAACAGAACAGTACAACTTATTTCGGGAAAACAATTTGTTACTGCTACAATGGTGACATTTGTCCACAAAGTTAAAAAATAACCGAGGTTAATGCAAAAATCAAATGTTCAATTTTTGAGAACTTCCAATAACTTTGTAATTGTGTTATATTTTTCATTTTACAATTATTGAAATTATGAAGTTACTTTATATAGAAATATATATGGAAAAATTGCACAAAATCTAAATAAATAGAGTCATTTTTATATGCTAAAACATTTTAATCGCATTTAGTGCACGGTAGGTTTACTGTTAAACAGAAAAACGAAGAAGTACTCTCCACAAACCGCGAAGCCATTTTTTTAATAAAGTCTTACAGCTTACGAAAAAAAGAAATTTCCAAAAATTTTTCGGCCTCCTGACGGGCCCATCCGCGTACGAATCTTGCGAGGATACCAGAGTTGGAATTCGAATACTAGAAACTCGATACGTATTAAAATTTGATATCCCTACGGTTGTTAGTTCGAAGAAGAACAGCGTGCCATCGGCGTGTTAATTGTCCGCTACAATTCATAAACGTCCCGTGTCCATTTCGCTCGGAACGGACGAGTCGAAAATTCGAGAAACTGGTTAGGAGATCGGCCGCGATAAACGAACTTTCCGTGGCGGTTTTAAGAGCCGAGAAGAGCTTTCGTCGTGGTAGCGTTAGTCGTCCGAAAGCTGTCGGTGGGTTCTTCGGGTCGTGCCGCGCGGTAATCCTATACGTCTTGAGAAACTGGTTTCCGCACGACGTGTTGCGGGTAGCGCGCAAAACAAATTAATAACAAGAACATCATAACCGCGGCCCCAAGGCTGCCCAAGACGATCACGAGCCGCTGCTGATATACCGGGTGATCCGGATTACTATTCTTCCGCAAGAGGGAGCCTTCCGCGATTGCTACCGGATCTTCTCGTAGTTCAAACGCGTCTTCTGTCGTAGAATAAGAGCTGTGCAAATATGTACCATTTCTTCTATTTTTATTTTGTAACTATCAAGTATACGTATTAGTGGACACTAATTTCATTTTGAACCAACAACGTAGGGATACGTGTTCATCCAGTGGCGGAATGATGAATTTTCGGCCCCCCCCCCCCAAATAATTTTGGCTCTGGTTTTTCTTAATCCAGTTTATTGTTTATTATTAATGTCTACTCAACTAAGTAATGAAATATTTATTTTCCAACTCTCCTTGTCCTAAACATTTTATTCCTACTGTTTTTAGAGTCACTTGAAGGTAAATATACATTGCTACTTAAAACTAAATCTAAAACGAAATATTATTAAACAACGACTTCATTTTAGTATTTCGTCAGTATTAAATAGCATTCATAAAATTGTTCAAGCGAGTACAATGCATATTTGCAGGAGTTGTTCGTTAAAAGCGCATAATACTTGGCGGACAGTGACGCAATAGTGATCGAAACGCGATTATGAAACACAGTTATTATTATTATTATTGCGATGCTGGTTCGAGAGTTAGACTGATCGAAATGCTGTCGCTAACCGAAGTGACAAGCTGTATGTTGGTGCACATCGCCTTAGGGCTTTGCAGGTATAATGCGAACAGTTTTCCGATAGCGTGTACGTACAGGGGAGTGCATAAATAACTGGATCTGTGTACGCGCATAATGCGGAATAGGCGTGTTACGTGACCTAGTGGCAGCGTATCGATAGTCGAGCATGCTTTGCGTTACCTCATCGCGCAAGAAGTCAGCTGCCGTTGCTTTTTTTCACCGTAAAATGTGTTTCGCCAGTGTATAATTGAGCAGAATCTGATAATCGTTATCTCGGCTGAAATTAAACAAGTAACAATTCCGTGAATTAAGTTTGATCTCGAGCAACGCGCTTTTAATAGGTAGCGCGATCGTTTAGCCACAGGGTGGACTTTATGTCTCGCTGCTTCAAGGTCAGCGGTGACCGGCGATGGCAGGTCAAGACGATCTTTACTTTTCAGGATAACAATGGCTGAGTCATGCGATATCGTATCTGGCTGATACACGACTCGCGGGACTCTTAACGGCGGGGATACCTATCATGATCGAACGTGCACCACGGTTGTGCTCTTCGATCTTGCGATCTTTGCCTGCGGTTTATTTACTCGTAATGACTCCGTGTCTCGCAGCAGCCCTCGCGCGCGTCCTGTATTTTTTTTTTATGCTCACTGAAATTCGATTATTGGATCCATTAGCTCGCTATGGTGTTCCGATCCTAGGATTATTTTCATAGACTTTGTTTTTCATCTCTTTTCATTTACGGGATTTAATTTTAATGTTTTATTTTTTAACGTACCAAGCTATGAAAGTAACAGGCTTGCGTTGCCTTATAAAAATGACAAAACTTAATTTATTCTGTCTCATTTCTTCTGAGAGCATCTTTATAATTTCAATAATTGTAGAATAAAAAATCTAGAACCGGTCATTTGACCGGTCGTGGCTAAGTGTTAAGCAATAATAATTTATTATAATTCTAAATCATTAGCTAGTTGTAAGAGTGTAAATAATAATATAGCAGTAACTGATTTTGAAAGAAGAGAACGAGGAACTATTTCTGCCACTATCTGAAACCGAACGTTTCTACCACGATCCTCTGCGATGTACATTACAGTCGGTAGAAGATCGAACTATTTACGGTAGCGAGTTTTTCAAATAAAGCCTCAGATACGGGAAAAAGGTGACCCAGTGTGGCGATTTGCATATGATAGATTCGAATCTGGCGTTTATCAGCAGGGGGAAGTCGCGTACAAATCGAATTTTTACGCAGATGAACCGAGGTCGATTTGGTTTGAACCACATTTATGCATACAGCAGACTGAACTTAACAGTTTACATTCTACCGTGTAGGACGCGCCCGGTGAAAACAATATATTAAATATGTATCGATGCGACTGCAGCAAAGTGAAAAACGTGCGGTTCCTGAAAATAATCCTGCCTCATCTGCTTTCATATTCTATCGAGGTTGCTCGACTTGCGAAAACGTCATTGAGGCAGATGCAACCTTGTAATAAACATTGCAGTTTTGTGCGTACTGTCAAAGATCAGAATTTTGGTGAATGTTACAGAATTTTATTAGTTTCCGTGTTAAGATAAAGGTACCGGTAGCCGACCGTGTGCCAGTAGTTGACCAGTTTTCAGAAAAACATAAAAAATAAGGTTTCTATGATTTATAATTTTTCTAAACACCGTGCAACATCAGGTGGGTTATCTCGGGGGTCAGTCGAACAACCTGTAAAGTGTAAAGTATTCGAGGAGTCGGTGATCGGGAGAACAGGCTGGCTAATTTCTGGCACTCGGGGACGTTCGTTAATATTTTAAGTTGACCATCTTCGCTCGGAACTGCGAAGAAAGACGGAGGAGGGCTGGAACGGGGAGGCAAAGGGCGGCCGTGGTGCGTGCCACCTGGAACGAACAGTTCTCGGCGGATATTTGCATGCGACACGACGCCAGAATGCGGCACTGGCCGCTCCTCGATACCGCGATTCCCTTCCCCGTTCTCCGTTTTGCTCGTTTTTACGTCGTTTGTTTATCCCGCCGCGCCGCGGCCAGAGGGGAGAGCCGGCTGAATCCTTTTAAAAGCGATTTTTCGACGGCCACGGGATTCCAGTCGCGGGGTACGCTGTATCTCCTTATGAAAATACTAACGATAGAGCGGATTACGGCCGGCGGCAATGGACACCGGACGATCATCCGTGTCGGGCAGCTTCGTTAATTATTCTAATTAGAGACGAGCCGGTCTGCCCTCTCGGCGACCCCTTGTTCCGCGACACGGACCCAGCGAATCGGAGAATCGGACGGCTCCTACGGCGAAATTCGAACGAATGATTCATCGATGATCGCCGACGTCCTTGCTGATATCGTATTCGTTGCGACATAACTGACACGACCCAGAATAGCGCAGGCTGTCCCACGAAATGCGCTTCAACAGCTGGCTAAGTAGACTGCGAATTTTTTATGACTAAAATCAGCCGGTGAAACGTTGAACGGTAGGAAGATAAAAGAAATTCAAGTTTGTTCAAGTTATCTTTAGGCAGAAACAGATTTTCATTTAGTTCCAATACCTCGCGATTGATACAGGCAATTTTTATTTTGCATAAACATCCGCAGTCTAGCTATCAGTAAATCGCTATGCAAAATAAAAATTGTCTACCTGAATTGCAACAAATTGCAGCGAAACAAGAATTTATTTTCTTTCTTAATATGTTTAAGCAGTTGATAATAACATAATAGTACTTAAAAATTCTTCTAACGTTTTTACTGTTTTAAATTACACCTACTCATTTTTCTCATAAATAAAATCCGCTGTCTACTATTCACCTAATTCTCATTAATGGACCATTACCGTATCGACGACGTCAAGTCTATGTATTTAAGTTTTAATATTGTAAACAAATAATTTAATTAGTGTGGCAACAAAGTACGTACAGATTTTTCAACCATGAATTCTCGTCGAACAGTGTCCAACATTCTCCAGGAAACCTCCTAAACCGATTCGATCGAGAACAGTTCGAGATTGACGAGACAAAAGAATCGAAGACGAGACTTCTCCCAGCTTCCAGCTCGGAGGAATACGCATGGTGGAAGACACCGAAGCTCGGAGGAATAAGCACGCGATAATCGCAGCGGCCAGATCTCTCCTCGATATCGGTTGATTCTTTCCGTCGTTGCAGTGGATTCAACGGCAGCAGCCGCCGTAGCCGCAGTAACAACGGCAGCATCGAAGAAGAAGAGATCGTCGAAGGTGAACGAAGAAAGAGAGGAGAGAAGAAGGAGCATTATGGAGCGTACGCGGCGCGGCGATTCAGCCGCGATAACTTTAACGCACGTGGAATGTCGGACTCGCCGAGTAGGCAATTATAACTCCGCGTCTCGATCTCGGGGCCTCGATGCACTTTACAGAAGAAAGGGAGGAGGAAATAAGAAGAAGACAAAGGAGAAATCAACGACGTCGAAGGGTGGGGGAGCAGAAGAGCGATGTTTTTTATGAGAACGCCGGTAGATAGGCAGTGAGTGTTCTCTCCCGAGGATTAATGGTTGTTCTCTCTCCCCGTTTTCGATAGCGAACCCCATTGACAAAAGCTCGTAAGCTCGGCTCGACGTGGAGAACACGCCGCTTTCGACGCTCCGTTGAAAAGCATTCGCGCTCTCGATCGCGCCGGGCTAATTTATTCGAGAAAATCTAGCGGAACGATCTCTTAATTAACATCGAATTCCTCCGTGGATACGTAATATCGAACAGTTGCGTTGCACCTACTCGCTCGGTCGATGCGAATTGGAGCTGCGTTTTAAATACCTGAGAATCTTTTTGTCCTGCCGTTGCGAAACGCTTCAACCGAGAAAGAATGCTGGCATGAATATCGGAATTGTCGCTCTTGGCTTGGATCTTGTCACGATTCTATTCGTTTTACGTCCTTTGCACCTGTGTAGGAATGTCATTTTTAATCATTTTTAGCAACATTCGATATCTTAATCAGCACAATCCTCACTTCCAATAGCTCAATAAATATCTAAGATGGAAATTCTTTGAAGAATTTGAAACAAGAAATTAGCATTCGAATATCTAGTAAACACTAAACCTACCGAGCACACTACAAGCGATTAAAATGTTTTAACTCATAAAAATGACAAGGCTCTATTTATTTGGATTTTGTGCAATTTTTATCTGAATATGTGCTTGGATAAAAAAATTGTAAAATGAAAAATATAAAACCGGTCATTTAATCGACAACAGTAGGTTTGGTGTTAAATAAGAATTGAAGTACGCCGTCTGCAATTTAAATCACAAGTGTCGGAACACTTTTCCCGAATATTTTAGAAGAATCCCATACAGCGACGCATGAAAGCGCGTTTCGACTAAAATCTCTGACTATACATATAAACGTTGGAAGTGAACTCCGAATTGGTTCGGGGATTCCATGACCAGGATCCATTAGCGAGAAGACAGCAAGGACATGGAAGGAGGCACTGGACGAAATGAGCCGGCTCGGAATGTTTTACTCATGGTCAGCCGATAAAATCCCACTGCCGAGGTCGTTACGGCCGCCGATTACCGTTAACGTCCAACCTACAATGCTGGACAAGCGCTTCTAAACTCGCTTTAAACACTTAGAAATACGATCCTGCGGACCAAGGATGGTCCGCGCTTAGGATCGGCCGTGAACCGGAGGACTGGGGCTCGCTGAGACAAGGATTATTCCATTTCTTTTTTCACCTCCAAGGACATCGAAACAGTTTTTGTTCTCGGCCACGGGGCAGTCCCCGGCCATTCTTTCGAGAGCTTTTGCTAAATTCGCCAATCCGCTCTCGTCCGAACGAGGAATCGCGGATTTTCGCCGAATTTGATGAACGTCTGCAAGGTTGCGAGTCGCACGAGTACGTTAAAAATTCAACGCATCCCTGTTTATTTATAAAAACGTATTTTCAAAGAGCTTAGAACAATATATGCGACTTTCTATAACTATCCACAATGCTGTATATTCGTATCGAAGCTTATAAGAAAAATGAATATTTTATTAATACTCCGACAACAATATAAACATTACACATTTTCCTGCATGTATACTTAAAGATTTCAGCATCAGTCATCGGATAATACTTTTTTTTTTTAATAATAATGTCCATCTGTTTATATTTACGCTTGTACAAATTGAACCATTTTCAACTTTTTCATTGCACGAATTAAATTTATTACCGACACGGACGATGAATTGATTTCGCAGCAGTCGTAGAAACAAACGAGGAATGTTCTATTGGTAGAGAACTAACGAGCGAAGATAAGACGTAATTTTATCAGCAACTTAGGAAAGGATATCGGGCAGTGCTTGCATGCTTGCAACTTTCTTGAGGGTAATAACTTAAAATTTGAATAAAATATTGCTGCGGCGAGAAGCTGTCGGGCGACATGCATTCTGTATACTTAGCAGCGAAGATTTATCACCGTCTGCCATCTTAAACTTTATGGCCAGTGCACGGAATATCAACGTAAAGGCAATTATTTAGCTGTCAGGGAATTATATTTGCGAGTAATTTGAAATTATTAAAAGCCTGCATACGAGAGTGGTGCATAGTTTAATGTGATTTAATCGTATCTGCGTCAGCCGCGCCAAGTTTCCTATGGGAAACTCGAAGAATGTTTGAAACAGTGAACATCTCGGGAAAAACAATTTTTCATATTTCTAACGCTAAAACTAAGATTAAAAATAACCAATATGAAATGCCTTATAGAGATGACAATATTGAATTAATTTTTTTATTTTAATACGAGATTGAAGCGGTCCTTATAATTTTAATAATTGTACAATATAACAGATGGTGGTAATAACTTTAATGTGAAGTGAAAATTCTTTTGAAACTCCAATTTAATTTATACGGTGGGTGTAAAAAGTATTCGTACACTTTTCAAAACCGCATAACTTTTTTAAAATTTGACCATACGATTTGATTTTTTTGGTGATGTTAGAGATGTGGGGTTTGGAGATGTTAGGAAGATTGATTTACTAGTTAATGTATAAATAATTGTTTTTAAAAATTATTATTGGTCACATTAACTAGTAAATCAATCCTTCCAACATCACCAAAAAAATTCAAATCGTATGGTCCAATTTTAAAAAAGTTATACGGTTTTAAAGAGTGTACGAATATTATTAATGAAATAATGGTACAAGTCGATATAAATTAGAATTTGTTTTTATTATCGAAAAACGAAAAAGGAAGCAGCAAGATAGGGTAGCGTATATAAAAAAAAGATTAGAAACTATAGGGAAGAAATAAAATTTTACAAAATAATATTATAGAAAGTGTTTTGGTGATTCAACCTATTCAAAATTATAAGAGAGAGAACAACGTGGCGGACGTTAGAGAAAGTGCAATAAATTATTTCGCTAATCCGAGGGGTTGGTTTGTTGAGACCGATGGGTGGGACGAATGCTCCAAAAGTTAGTGGGCAGATGAATGAAAGGTTAATATAAATGTTAATGTTACCCGTAGACACCGGAGAGAATGGGCCGCCGATCGATGTGTAACAATCGCGGGTCGTTCGAGTTCCCAGGACGTCGCAACCTGCATTTAATTAGACAATATTTCAATGAAAACGTCTTTTTAAATGTTGCTGGTTTTATTATCGCGATTAATCATTTCGTTACGTAAAACAGGTACCTGTTCTTACGGAATCGCTCCAGAGAAATTCCAGTGCAGCTTTATTCTATTTGTGCTTCGAATGGAAAGCAGATAAAACTGTGAAATACAACAAATTGGTGTGAAATAGAAATTTGTTTCCTGTCTTAATACGTTTAATAGGTTGAAAATAGTATAACAGTATCTTTAAATTTTTCTAATATTTTTACCGTTTTAAATTACACCTACTAATTTTTCTTATAAATGAATAAAACCCGCTGTCTAATAATTACAGTGACTCGCGTTAATATTCGGACGCTGTTTGTAAAAAAATACAACGGCTAATTGCAACTGTTCCAGAGGGGTGTCGCCACCCTGACGGACAGTATTATGACAGTGTCCATGTAGGAACGTTGAGTTGAAGCGTGTTGATCCGGTAAGGTTAATAAGATCCTGTTCGCCCGTTTCACCGGGCAACAGCAAGACCTTGCCGGTTATCTCTCATAATCGCGCACGGCCCCTAAAACGAGCTTGCTAACAACCAATTAAATTAGGCCAAAGGTATCCGCGATTATTCGCCGACTAAAATCCGTTCCCCCGATTCTTTTTGTTTCAGGTGAGTTCACGCGTCCGAGGCTCTCGACCGCAGGCCGGGGCCTGACCTCAAGGAAGGACGGTAATGCACCGGGGCCCGAGAAGATAACCATCGGTGTTCGTTAGCGGGCCCGAAAAACCGGCACTTAAAAACAAAACGGGTCTCGGTGGGGGCCGGGGGCCTGATGGCGGTGGTCGCGCGAGAACAGCGTTCGTGGAACGGGCCGCGCCGAATATGCCTGCGTATATACATAATATACTCCGTGGGCCCCCGGAAAGGGGCCCCGCGTCCTCCAGATAGGTTGGTTCGTTTGCTTGTGTAATGGCCAGATCGGGAGGGTAGATTAACAGGGGGATATACACGTGTCAGGCCCAGATTGACGCGATTCCATTTTAACGAATTATCCGGGGCCCTATCGAGGCC
Source organism: Lasioglossum leucozonium (assembly GCA_028454225.1). Lineage (NCBI taxonomy): Eukaryota > Metazoa > Arthropoda > Insecta > Hymenoptera > Halictidae > Lasioglossum > Lasioglossum leucozonium. The sequence goes on along the minus strand of CM052217.1, from coordinate 543,488 downwards.
CCGAATGGCGGAAGGATCGGTGTCGTTTTTCCCCCTTTTTCCACGGAGAGTAGTTCGGTAGGTGACTTGTCTCCGTCCGGGAATCTGTATGGGGATTCCGATGGAATCTCGAGGGGTGGATCTTTCTCTCTCTCTCTCTCTCTCTCTCTCTCTCTCTCTCTTTCTCCCTCTCTATCATTCCGACGAGATGCATAACGATTATAAATTATGACTTACCATTAAACCGTGGGCCCGATTTTGGACGAAAATTTATTGTGGACCCGGACTTATGCTAATCCACATTCTTGCGGGCTAGTCCTGAAAAATTAAACCCCGAGATTTATCTAATCCGCTTATTAATAGATTTAGCGAGTTGTACATTCTTTTTTTTTATGAATCCATGTAGATGCTGCTTTTCGTTTCAACAAACTATGTAGCAGTATTGTTTTACAATTTGTAAAGTGTAGACACGCGTAACGATACTTTAATGTGTTTTGTTTTAACATTATTGACATATTAACAGATCAGTTTTACTACGTGCAATGCTTTTTAAATGCAATTAAGAATTTTTAGTCCTTCAGATTATTTTAATAGAAACACTATACTTTTACAGTACAAAAAATCGAAATCAATTTTCTAGCTAACAGCAGAATAATTTAAGCTGATCACGTTTCGTGGTTCACCCTGTACAGTAAAGATATAATGTAGCCAAAAGTTCGTAACTCAGAAAGCTGTAATTTGTATAGAAACTAATTGGATCGATGCTTTAACAAAAAGGAGAACAGCACATCTAATGATAATTAAAGTGTTAACTACGATCGAGTTTGCAGGACTCGTTTCCGCAAGAGATCGAAGTTGAGGGATTTGGGAAGCACGACGTCGAAAATCAATTTATACATATGCACGTTTATAGAGCACGTTTGCGTTAAAGCCGCGGCCAGCGTTTATGCAAATGTAAAACTGTCCACAGGCCGCGACATGCGTCTGCACTTAATTTATTTTTCCCGCGGCTATTTTGTAGAGCGTTACGGAGCCGTTTGGCTTGAAACGGACACCGCGCCGGCGCGGGAAGGATTACCTATGAAGGAAGGAGGGTTTCGTGAAAAATGAGTTTGAATAATATTAATACGATAAGTGAGACTCGGGCCGAGGAATAGTCACGGGGAAGAAGATTGATCGGTGCTCATCGGTCAACCTTTACCATCAAATAACTCGGCAGACGCGAGAAGGAGCATTGTCTTTTAATACAATTTTTAAGTCGCGTTCGGAAAGATCCTTGCTTCGTTGCAAATGTGAAAATTCATTAGATACGTGGTTACGTTATTTTCAAGTTCTGTTTTTTCCAACTGACTTGAACAATTTTTTACTTTTCACAAAGATCCGTAGTCTCTTCGGTGGCAGAATTACAAATTTTCTCGCCCCCTTCCCTCCTCCGAAAAATATAATTTTGGGCCCCCAGAAAAAAACAATTTATATTATGTATAAAGACATGAAACTTATATTATATAATTTACGGGATAATAAATGTCAAATTTTTGGGCCCCCTTCGATTACGCCCATGAGTCTATTCATTATTCTTTCAGCTTATATTTAGACAAAAAATATAAAAGCTAGACGCGGATCTTTATGCAGATCTTTATGATTTTTCTTCCAATAATTTCCGTGAGTCCTTAATATAATACTGCATCGATATTCTTAAATTCTTCTAATGTCCTCACGATTTCGTATTATACTTATTCAATTTTCAACTGCCGAAGAATGAGAATGTTGCAGGATCGAACTTCCTTTTTGCGAAGCTTGAGTTACATTTAAATCCCCGTTGCCTTCCGCTTGGCAAATATCAATTTCGTCTACGAATTTATAAAGCAGTAAATAATCCCGTCTCACGGCGGACTAACCGCGATGACATAATTCAAGCCGAAAGCCGCTAACGACATCGGACAAAAAGATTAATAACCCGCCGAAAAACTTCAACTTCCAGCCGGTTAATTAACATCCAGCCGAGCGAATCGCATTTGAAGAGGCGCATACTTCATGCTTCCTTAACATGGTAGAGTGATCAGGTTGCAATAACTTAATGCGAAACGCATGCATGTGGCGCAACATTAAGAGGATCGATCGACTGGCTGAAACTTGAACTTCCAGTTGTTTAATCGTCTTTCGGAAAGCCTAATGCTCCGTAGATTTGCTCAGTTAGGGATTCTTTGGTCCGATTCGTGTCTTGCTTATCGGTCTTTGAAAATTTTTATCCTCTTCCGCCGCTTAACCGATTTTCCATTACATGCAGAATGTTTGTTCAAATTGAAAGTATAATATTTTTAAACAAAAGTAATATTCAGAGGAATATTGAAAATTAAAAGACTTTTATTATAAAAAATTCTTCCACTTTATTGTGTTCTTAGCACTAAATCACTGTCGGTCAAATGACGGATTTTATATTTTTCAGTTTGATGATAATTTTTTTTTAATCAAGCACATATTAGAATAAAAATTACACAAATTCTAAATAAATAAAGCCTTGCCATGTTTATAAGCTAAAACATTTTAATAGGTTTTAGTGCTCGGTAGGTTTAGCGTTAGGAGGCTGTAAAAATTGTGAAAAAATAAATTTTGACATAATTGTATGCTGCTGATACGCTGAAGATACAGAGACAAGAGACATCTACGAGTTAGACTAAATGGGCCGTACCTGTTACAGTAGAATGTTCGTTTAAAACGAAGTCAGCGGCCAAGGATCAGCTTCTGAAAGCTAAGGAAAGGGAATTATTTCGGCCACCTGTCGCCATAGTGGTCGATATTTCGCATAAATCATGGTCGCGCGAGATTCGCGTCATAACTCGGATCGGTGTCCGGCTGGCCCAGCGTCCGTTTCGCCGGGTACGACGTAGATTCGCCTTGTAGATAGCCGACGGCACCGAACCGGAGCTGACAGAACGCATCTCGGCCGCACGTTTTACAAGTTGTTTTACAACCCGGGGATACAACGCCACACGCTGAGAGCCGCAGGACCTCCCTCTTCCCGTGGTTACCGCGTAGAAGCGAGAAACGCCGCTCTCTTTTGTTCGGGACACGGGCCCCGACTTTTCGACCGGGCCCCTCGTGCCCCGAAACGTCCTCCTGTCGACGCCTCCGCGAGTTTTAAGTGCCCTCGAACGGTCCACTGTTTTACGTGTGGCCAAACGATTGCTCTCTTTTTCTGGCAAGGAACACTGTTCCGTCGTGAAACTGCGCAAACCCGTTTTTCATCGATCAAAAATGTTCATTGTTATTTCAATCAAATAATTCAGACAAATAATTGGTCGGCCGACTGAAAAAATTATGCAAAATCGATTGGTAATTCCTTAATCGAACAGAAACTTATTAGTCGAAATTTATGACAATACTAAACAGGTTCGCGTAAAAATCATTTATTAACCTTTGGAGTATTAAAAAATTTCAAATATCGCGAGAAAATATAACATCCATGAACATTTACGCTGCATCGAACGAGCTAATATTAATTCCCCACAGATGGCGTTATTGTTTGATCAGTTTGTCGATGCAAGTTACTAACGTCGCGATTAACGTAGCATATACATAAAGGGGTTCCGAAGCCGTTTATTAAATGTTTCGTCTGTGCAGCAGCTTACTCAAACGGCTAATTAGAGTTGGTCGAAGTACGAAACTCGAGCGAGCACATTAAAGCCCATGCCTTCGTCTATTAAGGCGCTTGCGAAACGTTCTAGAGCAAGAGACACGAAGACGCGTGTTCTCTCGATTTTTCACAGAGATCGAATAGAAAATGCGAAGCTATCTGGGAAACCGGTTGATCGGGTCCATGTGGATATGCTTTCGCAGTTTTTGCAGATCGTTGCGATATCTTTGAATATCTGGTGTTTCCTTAACAGGTGGTTCATAAATTAGGCTGGTTTCTTGTAATTAAACATATTAGATGTAGGGGATATCATTTACTGGGAGCGTTTCATTATTTCTCACCCGATCTTTATCTTGTGGTACAATTTCATACACGAAGAATCGACAAATAATTCATACGCAAACATTCAACAAAAATTTTATAAACGGTATAAACACACCGATTTAGAAGACAGCCGATTATTAAAAGTCGTTCAAACAAATTTAAAATTGTTAAATATTTTAAATGAATAGGAACAATGGTATCTGCAACAAATTGGCGATCACGCCACGCATGGTCCGAGAATCTTTCCGCAGATTGCTTCGAAGGTTGGAATTTACGACGGCATGAAAAAGACAAAAGAACCACCATAATCACACCCCATTTGAATAAACGGCCGGCTTCCTGTCACTCGATTGTCGCAATAATAAACGTTCCATTACTCTCCGCGCTTTGAACATTAGAGTAATTAAGCGATCACAGGTCTTATATAATCGCGTCGCCGTGTTTGGAATTTATAATCGATCGCGCGGCGCCAACGGTCGATACTGGAAATACTGGATATTCCGGAATCGACGCACTCTCACTTAGCATGTCGACACTCTTTCCGCGATAGTCTAGCTAGTAGGCTGATAAGAGCGCATCGGTTACCGGGTCTAGAGTCGTCGATACACTTTGTCGAACCGAAAGGAATCAAAAGGAGGACTGGTAAATTGCATTCGACCTGGAACAACCATTCTCGAATGCTCGTCCTGAAGTCTTTAAATGAAAAGAAAATGTCGTTTCATTTATTTCGCTCAGTATCCACCAGCTTTATTCGTTGTTCCATTTTCATTTTCAAAGGATTCCTTGAAAGTCAACGGTTTTGCGTCATCGGCATGTTACAGGGACCCACAAAGACGTCTGTTGTTGGACATTCAAGACGTCTTTACTTCTAATTTTTTTTTAAAATCATGAAATCAATTTTTATTGAACACCTTCTTTTCGCAATCGATGCAAAATATTTTTATTTTGATCCGCAGTCTCCTTATAACAATATATCGGTACTGTAGAAATCTGGATCTAAATCTTATTTCAAAAGTTCTAACAGCGTTTCTAAAAAGACGTCTTTTTAGGACGTAAGACTTTCAGACCTAAAATTAAGACGTCGCGTGCTATCTGGGACTATTTTTCATCACAGAATTAACTTAAAAATTTCAATTTATAAATACAAGCCATATAATTCACCGTTTAACACAATTACATAACTTTGTAATGTTACGACCTGAACATGAAAACAAGCAAACGAATTCCCCTAGGCATTTCCGTCCGCTTGCGAGAGGGAATGGGGGAGAGTTTAAATCAAAATCGACAAGTTTACAACAAACCAGGCAATTTCGGTGCGGACACGGTCCCGGCGCTTCATCGCGTAGTCAAGGAATTACGACGCGGCCGAACGGTACACGTGTATCGGGCATGCGAGCGAAGAACCGCCTCAATTATCAAGCTCGTTTGTAGCAACATTGTTTACAACGTCTGCTCCGCTGCATGCGTTTATTCCGGCTGGGCTCCTCGCCGAAGGTTTTACAACCGCGTGCCGCATCGCGCCGCCGCGCCGCGACTTTACGCGCGGTATAAAAGCGCCCTTCCGTGAATAATTCTTCATTATTCGCGTGCGAGGACGTATCATTTCGTCCACTAAATAAACGCGCGGCCAGAATGCTCGGTTACAGGCTAGTATTTCATTAAGCCAGGTAATAATAATGTGCGAGTGGGAATTATTACGTTCCGTCCTGGCGAAATAGTCGCGTCCACTCCTCACGTACCGGGTGTCCAACAATTTTCTGCTTGAATTTTTCTACAACACGAACTTTCTTTCATCGATTGTTATTAAAACCTGGTTTCAGAAACCGTTTGTTAAAAAGTTATAAGTAAGACGAGAAGGATGCACTGCAAAACCGAAAATCAAATTTTTTGCGGTTCTGTCTTGCTAAAATGTTTATGTAAAATAAACTTTTCTTATTTGTATTATTCGTAGAAAATTTTCACACTCGCCCTTTAATTCAACGAACAGTATTTGCACTGCCACATGTTGAAGAAACACATATTATAAGTAGAAGAATTTGAAAATATTGTTATATTAATTTCAACCTATTAAACACGTTAAGAAAGGAAATAAATGTCTAATTAGAAAGTAAAAATAGAAAAACGAACATATGACGGTATTAAAAAACAAAACCCGTGCCAGTCCAAGTGCCTCTGCCAAATAAAACGAAGTGCTTAGCAACCTCGCCAGCCTCTTGATTAAACTGTACATCATAACTCTGCGTACAACTTTTGTAACAATACGGTCCCGCTATTTACAGGGCCCGGCGGTTTTATTTTTAGCCGTAGAGGCGCTGTTAGATGTTACCGGCGATGTTTTACACGAGGACCTGTCAGCCACCCTCTATATTTCACATACGTTTAATGCCGTCGTAATAACATCAGAAATGAAGAATAACGATCACCGTCGGCCATAAAAGTTCCTTTCGAGTTCGAGACATCATAGAGCCCGGTCGAACCCATTGTCTCATATCTGTTAACCGTATCGGAGGAAAAAACCGCAGAAGGGCTAGGTTCTCAGGATCCTTAGCCAGGACCCTTGCTCCGCCAAGGTCCCAGTTGCCGCGGTCGGCTGTCGTCCATAGGGAAACGTGAAACGCTGAGAGAAACAGAGAAAGAGAGAGAGAGCCTGTCTCGGAATTCTCCTCCCCCTCTATCTTCCCCCCTCCGCCGCTGTACCCTTCTCCGTCTCCCCAACCCCTCGGCTCGTATCCTTCCATCCCTCTGGAGGATTCTTTTGTTTCCCGCCGCGGAACTCCGGTCGAGATCCTATCTGACGTAAATAATTATCCTGGATCCCGGCAGATGCCGCGTTCGACCGTACCCCCGTGCTCGAACCTTCGGATTTTCATTTGAATCCGGAGTCCCGTTCTACGCGATCGATTCTGCGCTACCAAATATTCTGGATTGTTGGCATCGTTCTCTCTGGTATCCTCTCCGAGGATATTCTTTCGCGTTCTAGCCTGTCCGCGTGGTCAAGCGAATTTGCGAACGTGTGCACGTTGACTTTATACCAGGCTGGCTGTTATTCATTATTAATAATCATTAGACTGCGGATTTTATGCATTTACGACAAAAATAGGTGGACGTAATTTAAAACGGTACACGCATTAAGACAATTTAAGAACGTCCATGTTATTTTTAATTTATTAAAATTGTTACAGATAGAAAGAAATTTTTATTTTGCATAAAGATCCGCTGTCTAATAATCATACTGTTATGCACATAATTGATCACGCACACTTCTGATCAGAATAACGTGTTTATAAGAGGACCAAACGATTTCAATTTAAATACAATTTAAATAACGTTTCACAAACACGAAGAAATGCATTTGGTCGGAATTGCGAAAAGAAAATAGTAAAAGTGATTATTACAACTTTTTTAGGTTCTTAACTTTTTTTGCGTAGATGCTCGATTTGGCATTATTATCAGAAAGGCAATCGTTTCGATGAACTGGATACGAACGGTTTTATGACCACGGTTTATCGAGCTGCTGTTTACACATTTTTTTCGAGACTGTACTTTTTCCAGGGTTGTAGGTCGATGAAGGCGATGATTTTTGGAACGTATTACACTTGTGGATTGTTTCAGATTGACTGGGAATAGCTGTTTTAATCGTGACAGCGGAGAGGAAACTTCACATTTTAAAAAATTATCTGGAATTGTTAGCTATTAACACTAAACCTACCACTGCCGGCCAAATGACTGGTTTTATATTTTTCATTTTGCAATTATTGAAACACGCACATTGGAATAATAAAAACATTTTAATCTCTTTTGGTGCTCGGTAAGATTAGTGTCAATAATATTCATGAAAATTAGTCAATATTCTATTTTGAAAATTCACTATTACTCACACTTGCTTAATTGACTATCTCGGAAACAATTACACAGAAACCTATTCGTCGATTCGTTCAGTGTATTCATTGAATGGGAAATTTTTTTATGCAAGCACATTTGGTTTATCTTAAGAATTATCTGATTGTTGGATGAATTGAATGATAACACGATATTACAAGGCGAGTGGTTAACAAAGTGTTGGTCGGTTGTATCTTCCTCGAGGAGCGTTGCTCGAGGGCTGTATCGCTTGAAAAAAACGTCGAAGGTAACGCATAACGAATTTCACATAAATTGCCGAGATAATTTCCCAAGTTGTTGCTCGAGGGCCCGCTCGTTCCCGATCCGATAAACAAATTACACGGCAAACGACGCGTCGCCTGTTGCGCGCAAGAGAGAGTCTAATTTCACCCCAGGCGGAGCAATTTTCAGTGTTTCACTCGCGACACACGTACCACGCCTCTGGCCCTATTGTCTATCGCACCGCGGGCAATTTGTCCTCGGGAACGCTGTCACGATTAAACCCAAGGAAACCCGTTTACGTCCTGTTGTCGCTGCGGATCAATCGGACGAATTCCCACATTTTTATGGAAGGATCCCTCAAGATGGACGCTACGACGACCGGTAAGTCCAAGCTGCTTGTGTTATATTCACTTAATCACCAATCGTTATACCTAAAACGCGACAAAAGACCCCAAAAAATTCTCAATAATCAGGTATCTCCTTCTATTTTGAGTTTAAAATAATAAAATATCCTCCTTCTTAGGTAATCCAGCCGTTTAGTGTAAAAGTAGTGTAAGCCAATATTTCTCTGTTCGATTTAACGCTACGTCTCAAGCGTTCAATCGTCGTTATTATGAAATAATTGTAATATAATTTTAGCACAGCTTGCATAAGACGAACGTAATATTATTCCTGCGATATTATTGTGTTTCACTGTTGCGTTTATTATTATGTTGAATTATAAATTGTTTTAACCCGTAATCTCACGTGTACTGTCTGTGAGACAATTAAGTGGTGCAGAATGAACTGTTTTATCCAGTAGAGGAACTACAAATTTTCAGCCCCTTCCACTACAAAATATTGGGCCCCCTTTTTTCTTTGGATATTTTTATAGAATTGAGATTTTTTAATGCTTTTAGGAAGGGGAATCGTAAGAATTCAATAAACGCAAAAAGTATGTTTCTTTTTGTTAGTGTACTTTTAATTTAATTTAAATTAGGAATAATTTTAGGAAAATTACGAGATAATAAATTGTAGTTTTGCCACTGGTTTTTATCCCCATTGTATCACTTTTATAGCACAATTTATTATAAAGGATAGTTGTAATGAAAATTTACATAGCAATACCGCTAAAGCGATAATATCGTCTGTGACTATTGGTTAAACTAGCTACATAAGAATGCAGATCTGAATCACGGATAGACAAGAACAATTACATAGATGTAGAACATTGGTATTGGCGCAAGGCTTAAATGCACACAGTGAAGTATCCAAAACTGCGCAAAAATTCGCAGTCTATCGCAAACGACATTTCGTCGGGTATGTTTTCTAAATGGAACTCGACGGTTCGTGTCGAAATATTAAAGAGCCCAAAGAGAAGAAGGTTTTGATGCGCCGTAAAGAAGCTACCTCGCCAGTTAGAGGTAAATTCGTCGGTTTAGCCGTAGGAATTCGCTGAAACACATTTCCACATTCCGCGAGCGGCTTTTACGCTCGTGTTGGTGGTTCGCGCACGGCGCAGCTTTTTTTCGCGCGTCAACATCCCGAGGAATGCTAATTCGGGATGAGCGCGCGGCTCGTAAAGCTGTTTTTAAGCGCGTATCTGGCCGCGACCCGGGTCGGGCCCGGGTTTTACCGCGAACGTTCCAGGATTTGTTTGATTCATAGCCCAACCGTTGACCTGTAAATTACTCGGGACCGTTTCGGGGACTGTTCTTCCCGATTGGCGATAATTTATCGGACACGCGGCGCGAACGATCGACCTCGTTTCCGCGCGACACTTCTACCGATCCTCCTCCGTACATACATACCGTGTACCCCGTTCTCGCCATGGATCCGGAATCGCGTACCTCCGTCCGGCTCTTGATTTACGATCATGATCGATCGTTGAACGCGTCGGGAACACACAATCTACCCGCACCGTGCTGTCACCGGATTCCTCGATCCACTATTTTCTGCTATCGCGAGACGGAAGTGTTGCTCCCCGGCGCGACTGTTTCGCGACTTTTGTTGCACAGGCCCTACGTTTCTCGGACCAGTTTGGTCCCATGCGGCGAGGCCGGGATTTTAGAGTCTGCATGGCCTGCCTACAGGAACTCCGTAGACCCTAGACTACCGCTGGACGGCTATCGCCCGCTGCGTATTTTACGGACGCAAACAAATCGGTAACAAAGCACGCCTTTTCCGACAATGTATCTCTCGCACGTATCGTATAGTTATTGGCTGAAGACAGTGACGGAGTTTGAGTGACATAGAATGATCATCGGCCGATTGGCAAGGGACAAATGACTACTTTTTTCCCGTCATCTGTCGTGGAATCGTGGAAATCTTGCGAACAAATGAAACATCAATTTTTACGATATAGTTCGCCATAGAAAATGTGTTATCAAGAAACCGATTTAATATAGCGGAGGAAAATTCAGATGAGGAAACTTGAAAAGAATTTTTGGAAAAATTGCGATTAATCGGAATAGCAGAGAAAATACTAAAAGCTTATATTGAAAATTTAGGAAACCTTACGTAGAAAATACGAATCCCTGCAACCGTGAAATAAATAGTAGTGCAAAGGCTCGAACGACTTGGTTTCAACGAAACGATCAATGTTAGGATATTCAACGATAACCCCTCTACCTTTTTGTTCGAGAAACCGAGGTCCTTCGGGTGCAAACGGCTGGCGAGTTTCGCACGTAGCTGGCCTTTTAGCGGGCGTCGACTAATTAACGCGAGCTGCGCTCGCCGACTTTGACAGTCGCTGGTATTGTTAGCCCGGCCGCAACGATAATTACGTGGTCCGTAACGATCCGCACAGGCCGGCCATTTATCGTTTCAACGCGGATTTTCGCTTTTCTTTCGCCTGGCCGTTCCCGGTACCATTTCTGTCTTCTGTGTTCCTCCGTGAACACTGTAGCGAACGGTTCCGAGCAGCTAGCTCAATTCTCACCCCGGATGCAATTGTTCCGGGAAAATCGACGAAACCAACCTGCAGAAAGTTTGTTACTTACCCAATGGAAACGTGACGGTAAATTATTTGGTTCAGCTCCGATGATCGAATCGGCTTCGCAGCTTCTGGGAACGCGTAATGGATATTCATGAGGTTCTTGAAAACCGATCGGAGAAATTCGGTGCTGTTACGGTTATTATGTTTTGGGGACCGAGATTGCTTTCTCTAAACCTAAACGATGGAGCATGCAAATCTTTTTCTTGATGTTCTTACTTGTTTTCAATAAAAATTGAAGGTAAAATTATCCCATTTTTCTTTCAATAAAAGATGAAGCCTATTTGTTACCTAAGGTCACAAGAAGGTCACGATATAGATTATTGGTTTCGTTTTAATCTATCACGCGCAATATACTAGCAATATAGAATTCCACATTAATAAAACATTGACGACCTTGAGATTTCTAAAAACGTAACCTTGAGAAACTTTTTCTGCTTTCCACAATATTTGTCCCCTCGAACCTAACCATTCTGTTTAAAAAATGGTTCCAATACATAGTTTATAAACGATCGAAATCGTAGGACGAATCAAACGCAGCCGCTATGAAAGGCGACCGCGCGTTAGACTGTTTGGGCTGCGCTGCGAGTTCAACGAAAGCTACGAAGAATGAGCTGACGTTCTGTTTCCATGAGTCTCACGTACCGCTCACGGTGAAACAACCACGTGTACGCGCTTTTCACAAGTAATCGCCGTGATCCCCATTACCGAGCTTTACAAACTGTAAATAAAACATCTGGCGTGCTCGTGTAACACAAACCCGGCTGCCCAAGGTGTTTCGATGGACGAATATATTCGACAGAGTAGCCTTTATTTATTGTCAGATTAAGAATTCAGATACATACCACCGCGTGGTAGAATTTTTCCTCGAGCTAATTAACACTGAACCTACCGAGCTCTAAAAATGGCTGGCATGTATTGCCTTATAAAAATGACATTATAAAATTTGTATAGGCTTTCTGTGATTTTTATTATAATATGTGCTCGGATACCGAAATGTGTATAATCATTTCCGGTGGAAGCATCATTATAATTTCAATAATTATATAAGAAAAAACCAGAAACCGGTCATTTGATGTGAGGTGGCAGATACAGTGTTAAATTGGTCACGAATAGGTTACAAATTTGAATTCATGACGTTAATAAATTTGTAAAATATATTCATGATAAATTCAAATAAACTGTGTACAGCGAAATTTACACGTTTCAGCCCCAGTCTACCCCACTCCACCATTTAGTGCTTTGAGCTCAGCGAATCCATCTAATTAGCACGGATAATGAACACAAAAAAGAAACGAGTATCAGTAAATAATGTAAATTTAACCGTGCAGTGCCGTACAAAACATCCCCACCCCCCGCACCCTCGCGAGTCCGTGACCCCGTTCCAAGAGCAGTCCCCTCTAGTAGAATGTTTGAACACGTGACCGGGCCGTGCCCCAACGAAAGTCACTTTAGACAGGGAACAGTTAAGCGATCGCACTATTTGTTTTCTCCATCTGGCACGGCGCGTAGGTATTAGGTATATGCACAGGACGGGCCCGGCTCGGCGGCCTGACATTCTCCGGGCCCCGATTCTCGGCGCTGCGGGGGGAACAAACCACGGGGCCCTTGTACTGTTACAACGACCCGTAAAGAAGCCGATATTATTCCTACGTACGACGGTAGTTACCGTTGACATTCCACGGACGAGGGTTACGAGCGGCGCTATGCACGTAATTCTCATTCTTTTTTTTTGTTTTCAATTACAACCGGCTCCAGTCAGTCAAAAACAATCACCGCAAGCGAATTGAGTTGTTGCAGGAACTTTGAAGAATCGGCTTACCACGTGACGTGTAAACAGTAAACATCGATTTCTTAGCTTCTTTATCTGTAACGAGAGTTTCGAACACACGTTTTGTATGTCTCGTTTATCCCCTAAATTATTCGAGAGAATATTTCAAATACAATTTGTTTCAAGGGAACGTCTTATGTTGGTTAGTCTTTATGTAGAGTTTCAAGGTGACCTTTCTCTTCTCAAATGGAATTGTTTGTTTCTATTATTCAGGGTTGTGGCATATTCGATGAATAATTTTTTGATCTGAATATGTATTTTAATATTTAGAGGTCATTCAAGGTAATTAATATCTGACCTTCGTTAAGTGTGCAGAAATTGTTTCTATATTCGAAAGGGTGGCTCTAGTATAAAAGAATATAATCTTTGTTACATCTTCGTTAGATTTTTCAGAAGAATTGCAATACATTAAATTATTAGAAGTGTAAATGAATTTTGCTTGTGAAAATGGGGAATAATTGTTATTCAATTTTTAATTGTGTAACGTTGATATTGTGTGGCTGTTAGTAATAATTAGAAGCTAAGTCCATTCGATTATGGAGTTATAGAAATAATTCCTCGCGTCTTTATTTCGAGCATCCATTAAATTTCGATAGCATCGGAACCAGGAAAAAACTGATGTTAACGATATGTAGAGCAAATTAACATGATTTGGGTGAACCTGATAATCTGGAAACTCGCAGGCACAGCTGCACGCTGGCAGCACGCGTTATATTTACCGTGGAACTACAATACGCATGTTTGAACAGAGTGTGGAGTACAAATTAGCAGCGGCGGCAAACACCTGTTGTGCTACAAATATTGGTAGCTATAGCTGGCATCGCTTCATTAACTCTAATTCGTAGCGGATGGATAATGAATGTGTTCAAATAAAATAGCAGGCTCCGTTTCACTATTAACTCGTTTCCTTCGGGAGGAAATAAATTCATTATCGCGGGAAATCGGTGAAAAATCGAAGCAGATTATGAACTCTCTTCTACTGCGTGGTTCAGATAATATCAAATCATTTAGAAATGGATTAACCCTTTTATTTTTTAAAAATTCACATTTATTCTTTTATAAACAAATTCGAATTTTATATGGTCTAATGACTTTTGGGCCAGTCTGTATTAGCACCCATCGCACTCATACATACTATTTTTTTTTTCTTATTACTTATTGTTTTTAATATGAAAAATAACCTCCTTTTTCTTCTTACCCAGCACCCATTGAAAATTATTTTTGATTTCATTAAGTTATGCTTTTATAGTTGTAACCTAACAAAACTAATGTAAACTAATTGTAAGATACGCACTAAGTCTTATTGTAACATAATCATATATTGTACAATTTGTAATGTATATGCTATATAAACTTTATATGGTTTGAAGTAATAAATAAATAATAATAATAATTATTCAAGAATTTGGATTTGGTATTAAAAGCATATAAAAAATTTTGAAGATAAATTGAATGTAGGTACCCAGGTATTGCTGTAAGAGTTCATTTGTTCTGGTGACATAAGGAAATTATAACGAGTCTGATTAATCAGTTGTGTCGAAGCGGTTGAAACAATAAAAATTGCTATCAGTCTTATCAAATTACAAACTCTAGGGAGTAATACAAGTTACGATTGCTGTATTTACGGTCGCAGATAAAAATGTAACTCGTATCGATCGTGAACCTACAACTTACAAAATATTTTCTCAGATAACCGGGAGACTCGGAAATCAAGTGACGTAAGCAGTCGAAGGTAAACGGTCAGGCGGAATATTATCTCGAAAACGGGAGTAGTTATCCGGAGAAAATTTCATTACACATTTTTCGTTATCGTTTCTTACATTCCGTCTTTGCTATATTCGTAACACCACGAAAATCGTCGGTATCGTGGAGTCGAAGTTCTTTTGCTCGATTTGACAGTATTAACCCTTTGCGCTCGGAGCTATTTTAACTGGAAAATTGTTATTATAAATTATTATTAATTTTATGGATATGAAATTTATACAAATAATACCTCGTAGAATACTTAAATTTCTAGTAATTGTATAGTAATTTTGTCAACAAGAAATGTTTCCAGAATCACACCCACAAATCGAGGTCGACTTCCGGCGGCCCAAGGTCCCTCGGGACCGATAACCACGGTCGAGGAACGTGTTTCACGATTCGCGAAATGCGCCGCGCCGATCCCGATCGTCCTTAGAGCTTGTTTACCTGCGCGTTGGAACGTAGCACGAACGATTTACAATTTACACGCTGGCCGCGGGTAAACGAAACCGTATCGGACCAAGCGATTCGCAATATTTGAGTTGAACATACGGCTGGCAACATCGATATCGGGCCGCGATAAGGACCACCGAGTCAGCGACGCCGATTGGCCGGCCGCGCCGTCCCGATACCGATGCAATAACCGTTGCAGATAATCGAATTACACACAGATGCTTTATCGCCAGGTGTACTACGACGCATTATTCCCGCGAACTACGACGTAAATCGCGGCCAAGTCGATATTTCGCGTTTCGGACGCGATCGCGGGAACAAATCGCGTGGGACGCTCTGCCGATAAGGCAGGCTCCTCTTCCTGGTGCTTTTGTCACCTTGAACTTATGGCATTGGAAATTACAGTTACTCCGGAAAGTATTTAACCGCTAAATTTGAGAAAATATTTAATGTTCGTCACGATAAGGGGTATAAAAACATGGAAAAAAATAATTTTATAAAAAATCGAATTGAAGCACTGAATTTTTTGAATACGTGACAGAAGGTCGGATAAAAGTGTCTATCTCGGTTCTGTGCATTTAAGGTTAAATTCGTTCGGTAACGTATTATCTTGGCGACGCTTTTTATCGCGTTCAAATATTGATGTATATTGATTGTAAACGTATATATATCGATGTGAAGAAAAGTCACCGAGCTTCGTATCTTGTCTCGACACCTTCTCCTTAAATTCAAGAAATCTTCGTTCTATATTTTTTTTTTTTTGCTGAGAAGAAACAGTTGATTCTCCGTAAATCAACGTTGATCGAAAATATTTGATAGAACGTGTTAACACGACAATGTGAGAATTATTTGTGTAATACCGGCCGAAAAATTCGTGTCAGTGTGTGAATTGATAGAAAAGGGAGGTATACTTTTTGTGCCAACAATTGAGGAATACTAGGCGTAACTGTGTTAATTTATGGGAGGTCTAAACGTACTGCAGTCAGGATAGAATAGTATAATAAAAACGATATATTTTTACGAAATTTCATAAGCGATTGCAAACTTTTCAGCTACAGAATAACGTACCTGTTCGAGAAACATTGTTCTAAATTGGGTAGAAAAATTTTCTTTGAAAGAAATATTAGTTGGATTAATATTCGGACACTTAAAAAGAGCAAATTCCGAGCAATTGCAATTTCCTTCAAAAATTCTTTTCACGTGACGTAAAAAATCAATTGCAAAAGTCCAATATTAAAAAACTTATCGTCTCTTTAAGAGTATCCGAATATTGATAAGATTCACTGTACGTATATGTAAAATAAAAATGTTCTGCATCGATTACAAGAAATGAAAAGCACAAATACCAAATATTCTCTGTCCTCTCTGATTGAAAATAGAATATTGTAATTTTTAAATTTTTCTCCATAAAATCCACAGTACCAAGTTATACGCATTACGTAAAAGTATAACACGACTAAATATTAGAATGTTCGTTCTGTTTTGGAGGTGCGCAAACTGTAGAATGCTTGACCAAGAAGGAAGACTGCAGCACAGGGTACGTATAGCTAGAAAAAAAGATTTTAGAAAGTGCAGCATTGCTAGAAGTTAATGGTACAAGCGTAAAACATTATTGGAAAGGAAAGGACGCCCACGTGCTGCCTATCACGGAGCGGACAGCTTCGTTACCCCCGGATACCAGTATTTTCCGATCGCGTTCGTCAATCGACAATAAAGTGCTAAACTATCGTACGAATAAAGACATGCCCTCGATACAGTTCCACAGCCTCGGCGGAAATGTTTCACCTAAACGGGCACTCGCAATTACTGCATTTAATACTGTATTTTTATTCAATTCGTTAGGGTAAGAGTTCAGCGAAGTTCCTTTTTTCATTGATAATTGATCCACGAGGATAAAAAACCAATTCTGTTAACGACACCTTGACCTCGTTGGTTTCTTGTACTTTATTCTCAATTCTCATTTCAAGAAAATAAAATAAAAGAGCCTACTAGATTATATTTACTATAATGTATGTAATAAAGAACTCATCTCCAAAAATTCAACTTTTCTTTCTTTAGAACTATTACAATTAGCAATAGCATTAATTCTTATCCAAACCCTAAAACATAAATCTTATACGATTTGAAGCAATAAATAAATAGTAATAACTAGAAATTACAGGACGTATACAATTAAATAAAGTATTCGCCTCGTAAATTCAAGTTGAAAAATGACTTTTTAAGGCGATCGCAATCTTTCTTCGCTAGACAGTTGAATATACAATTGGCGGACATAAAGCGTATACGAAATGGGACGAAAAAAAGGATCGGAATACGCTATCAAACAGCATTGCAACACGCATATGTGTTTTAATACTCCGTTCCTCTCGTTATCCTGCCGCCAAGGCCTCCGAAGCAGTTCAAGAAACTCGGTTGGGCTTGGAGGGGGAGGGTTTTAAAAGAAACGTGCAAGACTTTCCATGACAATAGTGCTCGTAGAGCGTATTTGAGGCGTCTCGAGTTTCACTCGTCGACTCGAGATCTCTCGAGACGGTTTCAATCCCATCGCAGTTGTACACCTATGCGCCGACGACGTTGCAGGATGGATGTGCGCCGGGTACAGGGAGCGATAAGCCGCAGCTGAGACCGGGCCCCAATCAGCTATGTTTCACGGTGCCCCGCGACATTACCACTTTATATCACCTATCGTTCCCCATATATATTTGGCCGAGCGTGTGCGCGTACACCGTACACGCGTCTTCCGTCGTAGAGGCGCGCATACTTCGGCATCCGCCACGTACAGGAATGTAGAAAACGTAAACACGAACGGAACGATATCGGAGCCGAGAACCCCCTCTGCTTTATGGTGTCTCCGGTTCCGTTTCGAGGCCCCCGCTCTTCGCGTTTTCTCCGGGACTACGATAGCTCGGATTAGCGTCGCGGGATCGGGTCCGTCCGGCGACGCTAACAATAAGCCGGAGTGTCTGAACTTGGCTCTTTTCTCGCTAGTGGATAGACCAGAATGTAGATGAAATTCTTTAGAAAGATTTTTTACAGGATATACGATCATTGAAAATGTTTCCCTTATGGATTTGCTGGAATTTAATTGGAAAATAGTTATACAAGTCTAATAAGATGAATCGATGTCCATGTAAGCAACTTCATAATTGCAGTTAATTGTAAAATGAAAATGATAAAACAGTGGTAGATTTAGTGTTAATTGAGTACCTTTTGTGCCCCCTCGTTTCGTATAACGATAACGATGCATGGATTATCTTAATTTTAACGGGGCATTGCGAAACGGACGATGCACGTGCAACGACGACGCTGGGAAGCAACATAAAGTTCCCATCGAGCGTTACAACGAGAGACTCGCGTGCGCGAAATTCGATCAGCGTTCAGGAACATCCAGGTACACATGCGTCGCGAAACCACTCACGCGCGTGATTAAAATTAATCGCACGCATAACGACACGCGATCCGTTTGCCTGCATGCTCCAACTTGTGTGATCGTAAAGTACGTCGCGCGATTTCTATGTAACTTTCGACGCGTCGAAGATCCGTTCTCATGTTGCAATCAGATAAACATTAATGTATACGTCTACTTTTTTACGAGTCCTTACGACGAATTAAGTAAAATCAAATATTGAGTCAAACTCAGTTAAACTGAACACTTGAAACTTTCTTCGAAGAAACGTCAAGCCTGCATAATCCAATATTTATAGGTTTTATGGCAGTTCTTTGGCCGGAACCACGTTCCTACTTAAGATCCTGCAGGTTTTACGCATTTTTATGCACGCGACTCATGGTGTTAAAGTCGTGTAAAAATTTCACGTTGACTTCGCGCAAAGTCAGCTTCGGTTTTTAGAGTTCCCCGTGAAGAGAGGCTCTCGAGCGAGAATCGATCGCGCGAAACGCAGGTTCCGATAAACGGGCGGCGTGTGTTGAAATCGGCGAGCACGTCGGTGGAGAACAGCCGGCGCATGCCGAGGAAACAATTATAAAATGGCGAGTATTGCCTAATCGCCGATCGTTCTGGCGCGTTCCCGGGCAATTGTACGCCTAAGCAGCAGGCGTAGAACCGGGTCTGATGTGGGCGAACTCGGCTAGACACTCGGAGACACCTCTCCCAGGAGAGTTGAGTCAGCGGTTCCTGACGCGAGACTGATCCGCTGAAGCTGCGCTGCGACTCCTGTGTCCTCGGTTCATCGTGATACGTTGCTTCATAAGATGGTAAACAAAATAATAAAACAATTCACGTACGACGACTCCCGTAATTGAACACCGCACGAAGGACTTTACGCATTTGTAACTAGAGAGCGAATTTTATGCATCTATTGGACACAGTGAAAACATTAGAAGAATTTAAAAACATTGTTATATTATTTTCAACCTATTAAACAAATTAAGGAAGAAAATAAATTCCTATTTCACTCGAGTTGGTTGTAAATCGGGTAGAAAATTTTTATTATGCGTAAAGACTCGCTGTCTATTTATAACAAAACTGTGACGACATTGGCGGAATTTCAAAAGACTGCGCTACTTCAGGTTTATTAAAATTATTAGGAGGAAAAGTTCAATTTTATTTCATTTTCGTTCCTCGCACTTGACAGAATATGTCATCGCACACATTTCAAATGTGCGAACAAATTCATTATCCGATTAAAATATAAGTCAGTATAGCAGCCGGCACAATCACGAATTAAATAAAATATTTACGTTGCATTTTACGCGCGGTTCGGTATAAGAAAGTTTGTTCTCTCGCGAAGGCAATTAGTCGAATGAAATTGCAATAAGGTAACGGGGATTTTTGCGAAAGCGAGATGAAATTTATTCAAGGAAAAGTCGAACAAATTAAGGTGCAATCAAGAATACCTCGGCAGGCTGTTCGTATTCCCCGTACCGAAAAGGTTCAAGCCATGCTTTCGGAACGACTCGTGCATGGGTAGCTACGGGGCAAACAGCAATCATATCCATAAAGTTCCCGTGATCCCTTCGTGCCAGAGCCTCGCATGTTGAATAACAGCAAGTATTAATGGCCCGTCGGTCATTTCAATCTGTCGGTCGAACGTACAGTCGTGTTGGTACGCGCAGGTATAACCTCGTGGCCCGACATGTGCAACTTTTGTCTCTCGTGGATGTGCTAGCGCCTTGAGCCAGGGTCAGTCACTCGAATTCGCGAAGAAGAGCATCTTTTTTCTGTTCCCAGAAGATTATTAACCCTCGCGCACACATTTGGTACACACGATGAAACGGTAAAAATCGATGCGGAGCTGCGAGAGCCTCGAATCTCCGGTGTCGTTCGTAAATTTTCCAAATCGCGTTTCCGCGACGAGGATTGATCGACGAGCACGATATCCTCTCGGAAACGCGCGCGCGCACTCGCGTGCCTAATTGGCTATTTATGTAACGAGATACGGCGCGGCGGTGTTCGCGCATTGAAATTTATGGAGTTTCTTTCGCGATTTCTCGCCCTCTACCGAATCGTTGGAAAGATCGCGAGCTTGCGTAACGCGGACGCGCGAAAACATTCATTATCACCGTAAGCAAGAAACATGGCCGATTAGAGTCGCGAGGACGATTAATAAGGAGGCGACCGGAGGAAACCTCGAGGTCGTTGCTTTTCCTCCAGTGACGAGTCAATAATGTCTACCGAGAGGAATCGGTGGGATCGGGGGAGGTCTGCCGAATTTGAAACGGTACACGGTGGAGTATTACCCTTCAAATGTTGGCCAAAATAAGATAAAATTCACAGCCGATAATCTGGCAAAAAAATGTTTCGGGAAAAAGTTAATTGGTATTCGGTCATCTATAAATCCTAATACAAAAGATTATAAAACATTTTGTTTTTTAATAAAAAAATATGATCAACTTAATTTTTTAAATACCATTGTGTAATTTTTATTAGAACTTAGAAACTTGGTTGTCTTAGTTGGTTCAAGAGTCTTCGACGCTTCGATCGATTTATTTCTTCTAGTCGGGTGGTCGAATTCTGGGATTTATCGTCAATTTCATTTTAAAGACACTTTCGTGGGTCTCGCATTGCGTCCCAACAGCGGATGTACATTTTGATTCTTAAACTAACGTTGAATGCTGATTCTTCGAATCATCGAAAATTTCTTCTACCTTGCGTTTCGCCATGGATGGAGGGATCTCTAGCCCCATTTTCGAGGTAGCCGTGGCCTCCGAGCGAGGCGAGATAATCGGCAGGTTTGAGTTCTGGGTAGGTTCGCACCTCCCGTGCTCGGAGGTAACGCCAGAGGGACCAGGGATGGTCGGCTCGGTTTCCGCGCTCCTTGCGAAATTCCCGGAGATAAGGGGCAACGGCGCGGTGCGGCGCGGCGCGGAGTGCCTCGGTGCGGCACGTATCTCGCTTATATGCAGCCGCATCGAACCCGAAGAAAAAGAGGGAACGAGGGGAAAGGAGCGAAGCGGAGTGAAGCGGAGAGCGCGCGAGAGTACGTGCGTGCTTGTACACGTTGGTTCGTGCGGAGCCATACGCACCGCGGGCAAAAATAAGGACAGAAATAGCGGCAATTACCGTCGGGCCGAGAGAGACGGGGATATTCATCATCCGAGGTCATTTGAATACCGCGGTGCCGAGAGGAGAACGAGACAGGCGGATCGACGAGCATCGCCAGGATCCTCTGCGGCGAACGAAGACGCCGAACGAAGAGGGGGAACGAAGCACGAGAGACGGAGAGGCGAACAGAGAAGGTTTCTACGTGAGGCTGAACACAGGTAAACGGTCGCCGGCGGAGAGAGAAAGACGGTCGGCCAGGTGAGAGGGAAAAGGGAGGCAGGAGAACCGGTTGCCGAGGAGGTAAACACGCGAAGGTGATGTACCCTCCGCGCCTCTCTTCGTCGCTACAAAGTGGCCTCCTCGGGGATTTCGAGCGACGTTCCCGAAAAGTCGGAGCAGAGGTCGCCCGAGAGCAGCGTGGAAAAGTGGTCCCCCCCTCCCCCACCGCTGTTCCCGGAAACGAAAACGGGGAAGAGCAATTGTGTAAATAGAACTGCGGGCGACCTCGATTGGGCAGAAATAATCGCGGCGCGGCTGTCGAGAAGATGAGAGCAGGTCGCGTGATGGATTTAATAGACGAAGGAACAGTCGATACGCGAGCGAAGGACGCGAGGAGAAAAAATTACACGGATTCCTGGTTCGGATGGCAGGTGTACCAACTTGTTATTCGGCGATTCGGTTCTTGCGCGGGGCCCCCGGCCCAGAAGAAAGGCTAATGTTTTGATCCCGGCTGGACTTTACTCACCGCACGTCGTAATCTCGAGACGTATGCTGACTTTTGCTCCGGTTAATTCCCAAAAAAATCCCGGGACCGGCTGTTTTTCGGCGCCCGGACCGGGTGAAAGTAGCTAGCTCGCTGACTTTTAAACTGCCCTCGCGGCTTTCCCATAAAAAGCCGCTCCGCCGTGATTCAGCGTTGCACCGGCGAACATGTGTCAAGAAATTGGCCGGATCGCTGGAAAAAAGCGATCGGCGGGGCCCATCTGGGGTGGGGGGAGGACGGGCCCCGCCCCGGACCGGAACGTACCAACCGCGGCGATCCCGCGCGGAAAAAAACACAACAATCGAATCGATCGACGATAGTCCCGCGCGTTTCGTTGTTATTCGACGCGGCCCGGTCAATTATCCTGCCGTTACACGCGAATTGTTACCGCGGTCGCCGACTGGCTCTGGCTCGGTGCATCGGTGCAATTTGTCTTGTGCAATATCGTGGTCGTCTCCAGGGGACGACCTTCGTCATTCCAAAATATGCTACTAGTCCAAGAATTGTTTTAAGAATAATTAATAACTTCATCGATATTTAGTTTTACGTTTACGTTTTCACGTTTACCATCCGATGAACAAAAACATTAAAGTTGACCTTAAAAACTTACTTGAAAAGGAAACACATAGATAAAAAAAATCAAATGTCATCACCGTGAGGGTTCTTCGAAATCGTAACATCTATGACAAACAAGATTTTGATCGGTCTACTAATAACGAAATAATTGAGTTGATCGCGTTAGGTGGTGCATCCTGTACAAAGAAGGTCTATGATCATGTTTTTGTACTCCGAAAATATTAAAGAAAAACTAACACTACGGATTGTATACAGAAATAATGTTTATAAAATATGGAGTTTTATTTTACTAGTTTCAGCACAATAACATTATTGGAGAAATGTTTATGTGGCTCCTGTGTTCCACGATTAGCGCAGACTAAATTCCTATTTTACACAAAAATCCGCAATCTACTTACGAGATGACTTAACAATATAACGTACGTCCGACAGACACGGTATAAAAAGTTGAACCTCGGTGACCGTGGTCCGAGGCGACGCAGCGCTCGACTCGTTAACTCGCGAAAAAGTGAAAAACTTTTGCAAGCGCATGATTTTACGCGTGCTGTCGAGTACGGTGCCGCGGTGAAATCGCTTTATCAGCGGCCTATAACATAGAATGTTTATTGACACGTGTCAACGAGGTCTAGTTAAACACTTGCAGTAAGGTCTTCCGCGACGTGCCGTCACCGGCGGTTTTTGCCGCGTTTATGGCGGTCGCCGGAGTTGGAGTGGGAGCCGCGGTGATTTTCAGAGGAATGCCAGCTATCATCGGCCGGCTTACACAAGTTCCGACGTTCCGAGTAATTTTTAATCCTCGAACCAACGATGCTGCCGGCACTGATCCGCGGAATGCCGATTCCGCCTCGGTAATTGAAAGTAGTCGCGCTTCTTGCCGCGTCCACATTCCTAGGCCCCGACGTCTAATCCTCCTATCTAACGTTTCTCGAACTTACGGCCCGATTAGTCACGGAAGCTACCGGTAACAGTCGTACCCGAGAATCAAACCTGTCCTCGGGTACAACATCATTTTCGCTGGAATAGCGGACAGATGGTGCAGGGTTCGGACCATTCGTTTCGACGTAATGCATTCCGTGTACAAAAATACCCACCTTATCAATTTCATCCCGAAGTTTTAAAATGCGGTGTAGCAGACAGTGCTGTTAATTACACATTGCATACAAATTCTATCGCTGTAACGAGTACTCGCGTTTACAACCGTGAATTTTAAACGATTCGTGAGACGACACACCTCGGTGGGCCAGGAGACCGCTTTTTGTGGCCAAAACTATCGTAACGTTATCTCAAGGTTTAATGTTATATTATAGGTCGTTGAATTCGCACCGATACCAGTTAAAATATTATAAAGTAGAAAATATATGTTAATGACCTTCATTTTTTATTAGAAAGAAACAATTTTTCTTTAAATTTCTTATATTCACATTTGTAGAAAAGTGAATACCGATCAACTTTTGTTGGAAACATTTCTTTGTCAGATTATCGGAAACATTTGTTAAACGATGTTCACTTGTGGCCTAAAAGTTGATAATCAAGGGTTTCGAAGGTTACTGATAATGAATCTGAAACAAAAAATTAAAAATTTTAAAGGCTGTTAAGTGAAAATTAAGAGTACAATAGTAGAGAAGCGTTGCTGACAACGGAGAAAAGAGTTCGCAGCCCGACAAATCCTTCTTTGCTCGTCCCGAGCCATGCGCCTCCCACGAATCGTCCCACGGTCGCCAATATTTGCGGAAACGGAAAGGATCGGTAAACACGAGGAACCCACCTCGTCTCTCTGGCAGTCCTGCGGCGAGTCAAAAAGATAGAGACACAGAGAGAGAGAGAGAGAGAGAGAGAGAAGTAGAGGAGAGTGAACAACGCCTCAACGAAATACGGAATACAATTAGTATACATTTTTATATTTTGAGACGCTTCTTCCATGTAAGCCTTCATCTTTCCATAAAATTGACACAAAATCGGTTTATCGAAGTGTAAATTTGCACAGTGCATGGAAATTCTGAAATGTTGTTCGCCAGCTGCCGAATCATTAACTAACGACAAAGCGCTGTTCAAACTACCACTGGAAGGAGTCAACTTCGTAAGACGGGGGTTGAAGGGAGACGAAAAAATCCGAGCGAACTCGCTGAACCCCGAGGAACCCTTCTGGAGGGACGAAAAAGTCTGACGATTTTTTGCGCGAGACGTACACGCGGACGGCCGTTCGATTTTCTACGCGGTGAACAATAAGCTGGCGACGCTAGCAGCGAAGTAAAATGCGAAGCCCGGGACAAAGGGTGTATAGACAGGAGAGAGGAAGAACAAGAAGACGCGTTCGCAGCAGCAGCAACAGCAGCAGCAGCAGCGTGGCGAGTGTGGAAGGCGGGAAAGGCGGGTGGTACGGACGAGCGGAGAAAATAAAAGGACGATTGGCTCTCTCCGGACGGTGTTATCCTCGCGGCGCATCTTTTGCACGGCCCTGTAGCTCGGGCCAGGCAGGTATATTCGGTCCGGGGCCCCGCGAGCCGTTGTAACTCACCGGCGTATACGAAGGATTCATTACCGGCGGCGTCATGCGCCAAGACGGACTCCGAACGTGCAAATGGACTAAATAAATAATTCCGCCGCGGATTATTATTAACGAGTTCCTGGAACCGGCGCTCGATCTTTCCTGGTAAACCGCGTGCTCGACGCTCGTCGATGGCCACTCGGTCGCGAGAATCCCTCCGGACAGATTTACGCCTGGCTCGCTCCGGTCTGACAGCGTTTTCGAAGGTTTCTCAATTTTTTCGCCGGCCCGAGCGATCGCCTCGATCACGTGCACGCGATGCCACAGCTAGAAAGTCCAGTTTTCGAAATATGAAATCGAAAAGAAAAACTTTTCTCGTGAAACTAGTAGTTCATGATACTACCCACAATTTTTACTAAATATACGATTGCATTGTTAAAACTGAAGCGTGAATCCTGAATGTTTACTCGATTAATTTGATTTTTACAAGATATATTTAGTATTATAAGGTTTTTCAAACTCCACAAAATGTTCATTAAACATTGACAATTTGTCCCCATTTTTCATATTAAATGTTTACCAATTTTGATTCGAGTTTTAAAAAAATGTTCCACCAATAAAAGTGACTATTTTTTACTTTTTTATAAAAGTAACAAGAGCGCAATTTATTCACGGGTTGCGAAAATTAATCAATTGTTTCGGTGCTCGGGGAAATTAATGGGGGCAATTCCGGAAGAAATCGGAAGGACGAGGGGACACGATTCCGAACAAAAATCCGCACGACTGTTCGATGTCCGGAATCCAAGGAACGCGTTGCGAACCAACTCGTCGAATGAGCTTTGCGACATGGAGCTTTATTCAAATCTGGCTGACCCGTACGATTTTTTCCAAAGGCGAATTCCTCGGGTAGCGGCGCCACTGCACTTTCCGAACCGGTATTCTCTTCTGGCCAGCGTTATAGTCAACGTTCTATGCCTGTGGTATACTCGGAACCGGAGTCCCCTGAGGAGAGACCGAACAGATGAGAAGTTCACGGCGAGAGATCGTCCGAGGGTGCTTCGCCACTATTTTACTCTAGTCCTAGTCGATTCTCTCAGTTACTTAATAAACAATCTGTGGTTCGCATCCTTTAACTTATTAGTCGAAACAATGAAATTTATTCCATTTACTTAAGCTCGTTCGAAAATAATGTTTACTAAATTTTTAGAATGAACTACTTCAGCGATTCCGGTTTAACCTTCGTTTCATTAAAAATATTATATTAACATTTTCTGTTGAAATAACCTCGAGAATTTAGCACCTATAGAATATCGAATATACAAGGAAAACTGTTTATACGGTTGTGTATGTGTCGGTCCTCCAATAACTTTTGCATTATAGTCTCTGGGGTCTCGAAATGCGCCTCGGCTCATTATGCCTCGCTAATCCAGTTGAATGTGACTATTTCCTCCATTTTTTTTTTGTTAGATGAAGTCGGATAATAAAAATAGTCATTTTATACAGTAAATCCAAAATGAAGTTCACCATATCGTAATAGAATTAATTCTCCCTCGAGTAACATGAATTTTGTTCCAATATTACGAGAATGGATTTTTAATCGCTGTCAGATCGTTTCGTCTCACTGTGCGGCGGCGGTAAACGATCGGGAACAGGAATCGGTGCATCGGATCCGAGGGAAATTTAATGCCGGTCTGTCCTATCGAAAATCTCGGTTGGGCATAACGCACCCGCGTCCCGGCGATCCCCGGGGATCGTTCCGCCAATTCTTCAAAGTCTCCGAGGAGTCCGCGCGTTGTATACCGTATACTGTATACTTTCCAACGTGCACTTTTATCTGATTCGCGTACGGCTCGGCGCGCGGCGTTGCAACTTGCAACAGGAATGCGAGTTCAGCGTTCCTCTCGGCGAACCGTCGACCGAACCAACGGAGAACAGGTTGGCGAATAAAGCAACGCGCCAGCTGTAAATCGCGCGTCGAAGCGCGAGATACGAGCTTGGCCCTGCCCCGCTCGACGTCCGCTAGCCGCCATAGAGATTGATCTCGCGCTTCCTTATGACCGTCATCGTCGTCCTTACCGGCGGAATGATTGTCCTCGATTGGACGCGTCTCGAAACTGCTCGATAACATCCTCCTTGTCCGGACATCGAGACACCAACGGTCAGTCAAAAATCTCTCTGTACGCGCTTCATAACGGAATAACTTTTTCAAAATTAGTTCGAACTACCCAGATAGCACGTGACATTTTAAACGCGTCTTTTTTACGTCCCAAATAGAACCATTTAAGACCTCTTAAGACGTCTTTTCGGAAACGACGTTCGAACGTTCAAAATAAAATGTCTTACAGATGTTTTCGAAACGTTTTAAAAACATCTGGAATAAGACGTCTTAACGATGCAAGTTTCATATGGAAGTTCCTTATTCCCGCGCACCACGCATAAAAAAGCAACCCAACGCACTTCCGTCGATCCCACATCGACTAGGGAAAACATTTATTAAGTCACCGGCAACTTTGCGTTTCTTACATCAACGCCAACCGAATGGAATTTCTACATAGCTAATTGGCTCGCGATTATTGTCGCCCAACCGCGCCTCCCACTTCCTCACAGCGAAACTTTCCACTTAATTGCACGCGTCGGCCGCGATACGATTTTTCCAACCCAGCTAAACGCATAATTTCGCAGCGTTAAGTATCGAGGAAGCCTTCGGTTTTTGTGGGGAAAATCAAAATTAAGGAGAAACGGTTCCTCATTTTCTATCATTGGAATTTTTTACTTCAAATGAAAGACAGATATCATTACTAAATATTATTAGAAATTTGACGATAAACATTTGTAACATCTGATAGAGTTATAGCAACAAAACTCGTATAAAGTTTCTGATTAGTTAGTTACACCTTTTCCCAGTGGACCCATTTACTATATCTTTCAACAATTGTTTTGGATTTCCAAAAACTAATACCCGGCCTCAAATTGTTTATTTTAGAATTGTTGTAATTATAAAGACTCTTTCATAGGAAATTACTGAATAAATTTCTTAATTCAACCATATATTATTTTAAAAAATAGCGGAAAGTCTATATAAACTTATCGTTTTCATAAAGCTACATGCTTTTAACGCTCGGTATAAATTATTCCATCGATTTATATTTCCAAAATAAAAATTACTAAAGCAAAATACATTACATACCGAATCGATCTAGTACACGTTTTGGTTTCCAACACGGGATAAAAAGGCTTAAAAAGAGGCAAAAAATGAATTATTTTTCACCGAAAAAGAAGAACACTTCGACCACTGAAACGACGGTGTGGACCACTGCGAGACACCGAAGGGCGGACTACAGAAAGAGACAAATTCGACGACAGAGGGGGAGTCGAAGAAAGGGAGTAGGAGCGGTTATGTCGCGGCTAAATTTAGGCCCACGCGCGCATAAAACCACCTGTTGATTCCTGGCGGACTCGTGCGATCGCCATTATCGTCATGAGGCAATCTGCCCGGCCGACAATTAGCGACGCTGTGAAAAGTGCATTGCCGTTTCTCAATCCGGGACAATATCGAGAGACGAAGAAATCGTTTTAGCGTGCCTCTTTTTCTTCACCCTGCATTCCGCAGACTCTGGCGAATCCCGGTAAATTTATTTCGTCGAGCTGCTGGCTGACAGTATACATTAGTTGAGATTTTCCGTTTTTCCGAATTTACGTTCCGTTCTTGTCGGAATTTCGTACAACTATGAATGAAATTTTAATAATTTTTTTAATTCGGTGCTGGTATTTCAAATTGTTCTTTAATTTCAAATTTTCTAAAAATGTTCGTTTTCACAGATTATTATGAGAGAAAACGAGGTAGGGAAACATTTCTCTCACCGTTTAGACAATTCCTTATGATAAAAATAAATGAAAAATGTTGACACATTTCAAAAAAATTGATTTTGCGTTGCCTTACTTTCAACACACATTTACAAAGAACGAAAATTACATTTCTATGTATTTCTTTCAAGTTCATTCTGCTCTAATTTAAAAGAATGATTTAATTATCGTACAATGCAAATCCACTTATCAAATATCAGTGTCTCGAAGATTAATAAAACGACAAAGCGGCTCGGTAAAGGATTGTGAAAGATCATCGACTAAGTTCTAAGTAAAAGTTCGAAGAAGTCGAACGGAAGGGAGAAGACAATTCGTAGGAGGTAACCTCCGCACAATGACAAATGGAATCGGACCAGGTTGTTCCGAAATTTTGCGGCATTGTTCGGGATTGTTGCGCCTGTTACGTCGGCCGCCTCCCCGCGGGGACTCTTTCTGTGGGGGCGAAGATCCCAATGGCAAATAATGCCGTGGAAATAGGCAAACCACTCGAACAGAACAATACACGCGTCAGTGGTCGAGTGAAAAATGTCAAGAGTGGGTTCGGTGTGGTTTCTCAGGGGTTCGGGGCTTCGCGTTGGATCGAACGGAGAATCGACTGGCACCTGCCGAAAGCGGAGAAGTCACCCCCTCCTACGTCTTTTCAAATTTCTATGGGAAGATGCACAGGGTACTCCAGAAACCTTTTTTCCATTCCGAAAATTCCACAGATTCGGAGACACTTCTCGCCTCGATGATATTAGCACCCGAACTACCGAGCACCGAACGTGACTAGTTTGCATTGTCTTTTGATAATTAACAGATTGTCTCAACAAATAATGTATACAATAATTTTTCACGAAAACGTCTTTCCAATAATTGCAAAATACAGAATCTGAATCTGCCATTGGCAGTTTTAGATTTCGCAAATAAACGTTTTTTTTTCTTTTCTATTACAACGATCTCTTAAAACTTGATATACGATCTCTATTGCTCGTTTTATAAAACGTTGAATGAAAGGTATGCTCTCAACAGGTGTGCACCCTGAGGGCTTTCCACGACTGAACTCGTTCCGCATTTCTGTTGCATAAAACAGATGAAAAAATTGTAACAGTTTAAAACAAATACTTTTTTGGGCCCACTGTAAAATGTTCACACAGAATTTTCTAAAATATAAAATGATCTTCAAGAAAATATGGACTCGGTTAAACTTACCAAGCACTAAGATCGATTAAAATGTTCTACCTTACAAAAATGACAAACCTATTTACTTGGATCGAGTGCCATTTTTATTATAGTATGTGCTTGGAATAAAGAAATTTATTAAAACATTACCCACGGAAGTAGCTGTATAATTTTAATAGTTGGAAAAGAAAAAATATGAAACCGGCAGTGGTAGGTTTAGCGTTAACCCATCGACAGCGGAGAACGACTCTATTTTGACCCAGTGTATAAAAATCATCGTTGAATTGCTCGTAACTTCAAAAAATTGGTGAAGCGAAGGTGGCGGAGAAATAAAAATGGGTCCAACAAGACCAAACGAACGCGGTACGGTTAAATAGAAGAAGTATTGACAAGCGAGTGCGTAGAATTTGTTCGGGACGCTTGTATTCGGCATTCGTATGCAACAATTGGGGTGAGTTACTGTTGACGGAAGAGCTCGCTCGCGAATGGCGAGTCCTAAAACTGTCGGTAAGCTATTTTAAAAAGTGCAAGGCGGTCGGCCACGATGCCGCCATCGGCGGGGCGAATGTTTAAGTAGCGTCTCGAGCCTCGGTACCCGGAACTACGGCCGTTTATGTTTAACATTCGCGTTTTTAAAGGAATCCCCGTTATTTTCACGGCGGCCTGGTATTCCAGCCCGACCTTTAGTTCGACGGTACGTCCGCCTCTTTTTTCCGCTATTTACCGGCGCAGAATGTTCTCGCTCCGAGGCGAGGAATCGCCGAGGTTCTTCGTCGAAGCGGCGCGTTGCGTTATTACATATTTATGGTAAAACGGTGCCGCGTGGTTCACGGAAAAAGCGAATGATCGCCGCGCCGATCGCCGCGCCACGCCGCCGCAACTTTGAAAATGTTCAGCTACCACGGAACCGCCGAGTGGATTCTTCCTAGAAACAGAACGCGAGAGACGCGTTTTCACGCCTGGAGATCTCGAAGAGCTGGCTTTTACGTAACGCGACGTCACATTCTCGCGACTCGCTGTGCTCGATTAGGCTCGCCGCTCGCCGAACGTTTTCACGCTGATTATGTAAACAAACAATGGGACCAGCGCGATGGCGGCTCGTGCAAACGCTTGAGAAACTTCGTAGCACTTCGCGATACTTTGCGATGCTATTCACTAGGAAACATGTTACAGTCAATCGTGAGTCGTGGATGGCATTCGAGAAGACTTTCGAAATTTTCGATGAATCCTTTCAAGTTGACGCGATGTGTACAGACCATTGTGTTATAGGGACACCTCCATTTTTAGAGCGGAAGCTTTTAGAATAATTATTAGTTACTCGAAATCCGATTGCGTGTACGACAGCGTAGTCTTTTCGACTTACCGTGTGCAGGGTTCAGTTTAACGATCACGTGTATTGTCGCGCAAATATTTAGATTTGATTTAAGGTTTATCTGCAGCCTCGCATCCCCAAGGTCAAGCTGCCCTTCGGTGTCTAACAAGATCTCAATTCGCTACTCCCAAGCTACAATTCGATGGAAAATTCTATTTACTCGAGCACGATATTCAATAAGATACCGTTTCCGGGATTCCCCTTCGGACCTGCAGCTGCACGGGAAACCCCCGGTATCCACTGTGCGATGCCTCGTGCAATAAAGAGCTCCTTTCAAAGTGTAAACGTCCCTCGGTCGAGGATCAGTTGCGATTTTTTTTGCAAAATCGTTTCCTGAAACAACCATGAGCCTTTCGAAACAGATAAAGCTTCGAGTTAATTGAATATTGCATTATATTAACTTGTTATATGTATTTTCATGAATAGACTGCGGATCTTTTTGCAAAATAAAAATGTTCTGCATTGATTGTGGGAAGCAGGAGTAATATAAAAATTGATTTCATCCCCTAATGATTTTGTAGCACTGAAAACAATCTTTTACTGTTTTATATTTCACCCAGCCAATTTCTTCATAAATGCATAAAAATCCACAGTCTAGCCATGAATAATAGACTAATAAAAAAATTTAAGGAACGATCCGCTTCTAATATACATATATTCTAACGATTCTATTGTTACTAACATTCCTCAACAATATCAATCACGTGTTTCATATTTCCGAAAAAGGAGGTTTTCCTAACACACCAACACCATTTCCACGTACTTCAAAGTTTGTTTTGGTCTCCTGGAGAACTCGGTCAGAAACACTTCGTCCACCTGAAACGACCTTTGAAGTTCGAACTCCAACCTCGGAAATCTCCGCGGCACTGGTAGCAGGGGATCGATCGTAGCACATGTTTTTTTCGGAGTGCAGATGCACCGCTTGCAACCCTCAGGTGTACAGAGCCGAGGGGGATCATGCGTGGCGATGGATCGAGCACAGGGAAGCCGTTCCTCGTAGCGACAAAGGCCGGCACTGTCTGTGCCCCTTGCCCCTCGCGTCTGTTCGTAGAGATACCTAGCCGGTCTACCTGGCTAGAGGAGCAAAGTAGAGAAACCGAGTGATCCACGAAGAAGGATTCTCGGTGTAGGAAAAGGAGGAGTAGTAGGAGGAGTAGGTAAAAGAAAGAGGAAGGCGAGAGAGGAGAGCAGCGCGTTGAAGAAAAGAGAGGTCGCCGAGTCGGTGGAGGGAAGAGGAGAGGAGGAGGGGCGAGGAGAGACAGAGAGAGAGAGAGAGAGAGAGAGAGGAAGCTAGGAGTTGTCTTCTGGTCGGTCGAGAGGGGTGGGAAGAGAGAGAGGCGAGGAAGTCTGACGGCGGCGAAGGAGAAGGTGGAGAGCCACTCCGCTCCGGTGGTGGCGACTCCAGGTACCATCGGTGGTAGTGGTGGCTAGGTGGATAAGGTGGTGGTGGCGCGGCGGTACCGTGCGCCTGGCGGTGGTGGTGGTAGAAAGGTGGAAAGGGAGAGGCCCGAAGGTGTACGAGAGGTGAGGAGAGACTGCTGCCCAGCGTGGACCTGTGCGTCGTTGCATGGCCGACCTGGAGACTCGCTCTCCGCAAGGTGAGACGCGCGGACCGAAGAGGAGGCCTCGAAAGATCGGCAGGAATTCTCGTGAAAGCCGCCTCTTCCTTTCTCGCGTGTGGATCGCCGGTCGGGCGCGCGCGTTCCTTCGTTCTCCCGTCGCGGTCGTCGGACGTACCCGTGGAATCGCGAGTGATCCGTGAAAGAACCGACGCTGGCTGGTCTCGCCGACACCGTCGTTCGTTTGGAAGCACCGAGGAAGAGGCGAGGCTCGGTATACCGGTCGTGGGTGGATACCGCGGCGACCCGCTTTAGCCAGGACTCTAGCGCGCAGCGCGGTCTGTACCGAGGGGAATCGGTTGACAGCGGCGGCCTAGCTCTCCTCGCGGAGTATTGTTGTCGGCAGGACGAAACAGGTTGCCCGGGGGAACGCGTCGACGATAAACTTTCGGATTTTATGTGTTCGAAGGAACGACAAAGGAATCCGTTTCTCTCTCCCGCGCTCGGCAACTCGAGACGGCCGAGAACGGGTTCGTGGAAGCGATGCCAGGCGGACGCGGCGGACTGCGCCGTCAACGCGTTTGACAGCGATAACAAGCGCGGGCCGCTCGCTCGCTCCTGCGCCTCTTATCGGCGCCGCGTAAACTCGATCTCGCGCGGTACCGCGATCGGTTGATCTCACGGACGCGCCCGTCCCGAGGCGTCCGCTGACTACCATCGCGCGTGGCCAAACCAGCTCGTGACTCTGTGCTCGATCGTGTTCGATCGTTCTCGATCCGCGAGCGTTCGCCTATCCAGTGAAATTCGATTTCCCTCCGACCACCGCGTGGACCCTGCCTTTATACCCGTGGAACGTCGTTTCTGTGAAAGTGCAATAGTTGTACCGAATGCTCAGAGTGTGGTGCACGCTAAACTACGGAGACACGGCAGCTTGTTTTGAAAGTGAACGTTCGTTTCCTCGAAGTTTCGTACGCGCGACGCGTCGAATGCCTCGCCTTGGATATTTCGACGGCCGAATGATCGCCTCTGAATCGGTGAGTGATTTTTATCCCCTCGAAACGAACCCACGCGCTCCGATGGAAACTCATGGTTCCGTCTGTCAACTAGCAAACTTGGAACGTGTTTCGTTCGCGAACACGTTCGGTCCAAGTTCGCCGGTTTCGGATGCTGCCGATGGTAACCGATCGAAGCTTCCGTTATTTGCAATTTGATGGAACCGATGGTACTTCTACATAGTTGCGAGAGCTGTCTGATACTTGGTCTCAACCGTGTTCACGCGAAAACGGTGAAGAGAAACGTGACACAAGTTTCTAATAGGAGACACATCCTGTACAAGTTTGCACCGATCAAAAGTTTTGGAGCTAGGACACCTGGGATGTTCGATGATTCGCTGCGGTCTCCTTCGTCTTTTACACGATGCGAGAGTTTCCGAAGAAAGACACAGTTTGTCCGGCTCGATAGCTTCTATCGACTAGAACGTCTGCGATAGCTTTGTATTCGTCGCTAGTTGCTCCCTTGTTTACCAGAAGCGGCGAGATTTCAATGCGCCGTTTCGTAGCTCAAGTAGAAATACACAGCTTCTCTGACAAGCTAATAATGCAACTGGAACTTCTTTATATCTTTTCGATGTTTCATTGCAACGTATCTCCCTCATTAAAAGCTTCGCTTCCTTAACCTTGTAACATCCACTAATTTGTTTTCAAACAATAGCATCGTTGGAACTTCTTTATAGTTCTTCATTGCTTCGCTACAGCAATTGTTTGTTCTCTAACTATATTTTCACGTACATAACAAAAATATGGCCCGTTGAGGGTTAGAGAGAGAGAGAGAAAAAGAGAGAGCTACTACACGATGACTATGACCGACTACAGATCTCGTAGAACAGAGTGTCTTGAAGGTTTTCCAAAGCTTCCGCACAGTCTAGTTTGGCTGGAGCAGAGTTTGTCGCTCGATCTGGCAACTCGAGCGCGTTCGCGCGGCAATGGCGAAAGTTTGTGGAGAAACGGCGTCGAGGGACACAGCCTCCGAGACCCGATGGATCGACACGCCTTAACTTTTCTTGCGTACATTCTTCCCTCGTGCAACACAGGCCGGGAGTATCCTGGCCCGAGACGTAGTCGTTTCTGCGACGCGCTTTGCGCCGCGCCGTGCCGCGCGGGTCGCGCGCGTTTTCGGTAAAAAGCCGAGCATACCGAGGCTCGCAGGCTTTCCAGCCAAAAGATTTATAAAGGGCCAGTCAGCCGATCGGTGCCGTGTTTCTTCGTCGAAATCGCTGCCGGCTAGAGACTTTCACGTGCGCGCCAGCCCGCGACGCACGTTCGCCCCATAAATTCTGACCCCGAACGTAAACAGATCCGCGGAACCATTTGTTCGCTGTCGCGGACGATACGTGACCAGATATATCGGTTTTTACCCCGCGGGACCGACAGCGCGCCGATCCCTCTTGATCATCTTGACACCGGTACCGCGGGTAAACGCGTCCCCGTGTTCCCGCGTCGATCGCCAGCGGAATTAGCGCTCGATCGACCTTACTCCGATTTCGCGTGGCGCGGCGGTTACCATCGCAATACGATCTCCTTGTCAGAAGTGTATCGGGCTCGAGGATTAACGGTGCATTCGATCCACCGAGCGAATGTAAACGGTTCGTCTACATTTCACGAGGATTTTCACGTCGACTAGCCTCCGCGCTGGCCACTTTAACAGGCGACTCACCTTTCAAGAATTTCGTTTCAGCAATTATTTGCTTCGCGGACGACTCGCTTGATTTTGAGAAAATTCTTTAAGCGATGCTTTGTCGTCCGTTTTAGAATCGTTCCACTGGTTTTCTGCGATTTTTATATCCACTTGATCGCTTTTGTACCCGACAAGCGAAATTAACATTATGCATTAATATATAGTGAAATCTCGGTGCGGATAAATGGATCGTACCTCTCCTGTGACACAGTCAAACATTTTGGTAATGGGAAGTTATATACTTCATGATTATTATAGCGCCTTCTAGAATTCTTTGCAGCAACGCGCAATTAATTCGATTATCTTTATGTACGAAGACGCTATCAGGGCCGACGAAAATATCGTTATACGGCCCTGCGTAAGGTCTACAAATACTTATCTAAATAAGAGATCATATCAATCCGAACCTTCTCAAGTACTGGTAGCAATTTGTTTCCATATTTCAAAGCTTACAAATTGTTCCATTAACGCTTTATCTACCGAAACCTATCGATAGGCTATCGACGGGCTATCGATATACTATGCTACGTCAAAAGAAAGTTTTGAAATCGTCTATGAAATAGCAATCAAGAAAAAGATCGTTAGCTTACATCGCTCGGTACGATTCGAATTAGCTAAAATATATCATCGCTGTAAGTTAAAGGTATGTCCACACTGGAGCAACATCGAGCAATTTTTCGTCGCCGCTAGAATGAAATGTTGCTCGACGTTGCTTCAGCGTGGACATAGCTTTACGCGCATACCAAAGTTCAGAGTCGCGAAACTCTGAGTAAAAATTTGTTCGCTGGTTTCGCACGTTTCTTTTACGATACGTTGTCCGTCACGCTTCGTCGGATATTTTCTTTATCTAGGTCTCGAGCGTTCCTCCGATAAGTTTCTCCTTTCGACATCGGTTCGAAGGAATACTTCGAGCATGATTTCCTCGTTCCCCCGATACGCCACGTTCCAATTGGTACGCGAACTCGTTACACATACGTAAATACGAAACACCGCGGCGATATACAGGCCTCCGAGCACACGAATTGCACAAGCCTGGAATTTCTTCTTGGCGCGGTCTTTTCTCGGGATCCAGAGACCGCCTAATGTTCGTTGGATCGTCGGTAACAGCCGGAGAGACTTGAATGCCGGGGTAAGAAAAGAAGCCGTTCGCTCGTGTTCCCGGCAAAACGCCCGTTTCAAAAACATCCGGCAGCCGTGGCCATGTGACATCTGCCACCTCGCCGGACCATTAGGTGGCTTACCTTTTCAAACCTTTCCGGCTACCGGGAGAAACGTCCACCTTCTTCCTTTCCCTCGGCCGCGGCCGGTTAGCTACCCTTTGCTCTCCGCGGAACGCGTCCTGGAAAATACCAGATGAATACGTGTCTCCGTTCCAGCGGTACATCTATCGAGCACCGGATGTCACCATCTTACATTGATTTATGCAAACTTTTACCGTAATCTATGTCCGATAAATTTATTAACGATAAACCTATCGAGGACTAAAAGCGATTAGAATGTTTTAGTTTAGAAAAATGACAAAGCAATTTTTATTTGAATATGTAAGCAACTTTATAATTTCAATAATTCTATAATAAAAAATCTAGAACCGATCGTTTGACCGTTCGTGGTAGGTTTAGTGTTAATTTCCACCAAAAAGAATATTCAATTTTTCGAAGCAATTCGATTTCTAACTCCGCGAACGAAGGTCGTGTCGATTTCTCGTAAAAAATTGAAAAACTGCATGAAACTGCTGCGATCTTAACGCGGTGCATTTTCGATGAAGTGGTCGCATTAATAAACATACGGTTATCTCTATCACAAAGGAAGACATTGATGGGCCCATATAGAGTAATGAACAGCGCTCGTTAGACTTTCTATGCGGCGTAATGGTCCTGCCGCGTCCCACGTTGTCAATTAACCGGATTCCCATTCGACAGCGATTCCCCATCCAAATTTCATAGCGCGCTGGCATGTTAACGCTCGTAAAATTCCTAGTCACCGCGATTCGTGGAACCCGCGATCGTATGCCGGGGCCGTTCCGCGACGGTAAACCGGGACCGGGGATGATTTACATCGACAAATTTATTCCGCCGTAGACAAAAGGAGCCGGAGCCTGCCCTATAATTCGTTAAGATGCGCTAAACGGAGCCCGATTAGATCGCCCAGTGTGCGAACAGCGTTCGTCAAGGTAACGATGCAGCGGACGTCGCATCGCTGAACGATCGGATACCACGTTTGGGATGTCGTTACACGGTTATGCGTACATATGGATAAGCGCGTTCGCTCGCTGCGAGTATGATGTAGGATGCGTTCGCCGTACCCGAATGTAAAAGTGTACGTATTCTGCCTCCTCTAAGGACGCGCCTACTCTCGAACGCAGGGACATTAATCGGCCCCGTGCTGCCCCCTCTTGACTACGAAAGGGAAAGGGCAACGGGGAATGACATTAGAATGTCATCCATATGATTCGAATGGAAAACCGTCGCTACGCGGCGGGACGTTTTGGTAATTTATGGAAAACTTTGTCTTAATGCATATCATTAGGCCCGAGCGTCTCTATACGCGCCCGTGGCGTTTATGCGTTTGTAAAATATGAGGCAACGAGGACTTACGTTAGCCCGGTGAATTTAGGAACACCGGGAAAATGAATAAAGGCTCGTATAAGACATCGATGTAATGTTTCTCATTTCTTATGCATCGGTACACGTCTTTATGTTTTAAAAATAATTTCATTTAACACTAAACCTCTCTACCGAGCACTAAAAGCGATTCGAATGTTCTATCTTAGAGAAATAACAAGGCTCTATTTATTTAGGAATTTTTATTCCAATAAGTAATGTAAGTGACTTTATGATTTCACTAATTGTAAAATTAAAAACATTCGGTCATTTAACCGGCAGTGGTAAGTTTAGCGTTAAATGACAGCCTCCGGTTTCCTTAAAAAAATCGATCTGCGAACACCAATTTTTAGCCAGTTTTATGTCGTAAAAGTTAACACTTTTATTTTCCATAAAAATCCGCATATCGTTTCAGAGTTGCCGTTCGATACCGACCATTATTTTCGCAGCCAGCTAATATTCTTATCAGCGAGCACCTCTCGGTAGATAAAATAAATCTTTGTCTTGATACTAGCATTAAAAGAAGCGAATTTGTAAAAAGACTCGTTATTTGCCTATAATATTGAGCCGTGCTCGCGGCTGCGAAACCTCGGAATACCGATGACGCGTGCAAAAGAGGGAGAGAGAGAGATAAAGGTGCTGCCCACACGAAATTCTTCCGCTTTTTCATCGTCGTGGCACGTTTCCGCCGTGACCGGCCCGTAGAAAAGCGATTGTTAATGCGACCGATGCAACGTGCATTGTTAGCAGCGATTTCGTCGCGCCATTATTTTCTTCGGAAAGGCAGGACACGCGTAGCTGATAAGCTGATTGCGCAAGCGCTCGCCCCATTCCGCTTCGATCCTTTGATATCGCGCAATTTGTCGCATCGACCAGTTTTCCAGCTCAATCCGGCCCGGTTTGGTTCGCCGAATGGGCGTGGCGTTAAAGTTCCACGGAAAATCGGATCTGACTATTTTCACCGATCCTGGAAAAATCGAACGATTCGCTAATAGAGTCTCGTATACGCAAGTACGTAAGCTCGGCTCGGTATTACCTGCGCCGGACCTCTGTTAGGGTCATTCGTTTAGGATTATAGAGGCATTTATCTCTTATCGCGCAGATACCGCGCGAAAGAAACCCAAGGAACGTGTATCAATCTTTTTATTGTAAGTGCAACGACTGCGAGTGACCGGATTGTGTTTACTTTGCTCGATACGTACGTGGCATGCATCGTGGCCGGGACTTATCGAAACAACCGTTTATGCGAATGATTATTCAAATACGATTTTTATCTTGCCTGCTATCTATTCGGCACAGCAGCATCGGTTAATATTATTTCTGTAATAATTTATATTGCGCAGATAGCCGACTTACGTGTTTCTTCTTTCTCGCTAACCGATCGTTTTATGCATTATCTCGGGGAATTGAAATCCTATTGGAAATAAACTAAACGATTAATGATATGCTAAGTGCATGGAAATTTTATTATTGCGGGCCTTCGTGTTGAATCATCGAATAATAAGCGAGTGTACTATTCGGAATAATTCATAAGTGGTCTTGGATTCGGAGAATTAATTTATACGTATTATTATTATAGGTACTCTACCGAGCACTAAAACCGATTAAAACGTTTCGGCTTATAAAAATGACGAGGCTCTATTTATTTAGATTTTTTTTTCAATTTTTATTACAATATTTGCATGGATAAAGAAATTAATCGAATTTCCATGTAAGTAACATCATAATTGTAAAATGAAAAATATAAAGTGGTAGGTTTATTGTTAATATTACATATTAAATATTGCGGAGCACGGATAAAGTGAACACGGAATGTGTTTCTCTTTCGAGTCGCATGGAATGCGAGAAACATCTTTTTACCTGGATTTTAGTGCGGCCTCTTCGCTGACGTTCGAAAATATATTTCCCGGTTGCGTGGGCCAGAAATGGTGCTCACGGGTTTCCCCAGACACAATACAGACGAGACGAGAGTACCGTAGCTTTCCGAACACCGATGGGACACTTTAAAACCCGTGCCCAGACCCTTAGGACCCATCTTAGTTAGAGGCTATTGACGTCGGTCCCCAATGGGATGTGTACCTCACCTGCTTTCGTGAAGTCTGAAGGAAAAAGAATACACAGGTACGCGCACACGTACTCGTACGCATACGCACGGACCTCGCCTCCACGTTACGTGGCACCTCGAAAACGCGCTTGTACCTCCTCACGGGAAAAAATGTTAATTTTCTTACGAGTCATTGACTCGCCCGTTTCGACACTCGCCCGCCTCATGACGTTGCGTTCTGGAAACAGAGAACGTTACTCGATAATCATCTCTCCGTAATTGTTACCTGCTAGCTTTATTAATGGAATCTGTTACGATCGAGCCTCGCGGAAGACTTTGTTCTTGATCATTTCTGAAAAAGGAGTCGAAAGGTTCCATCGAGTTCTATCGAGAGAAAGCTTGCTCCTAAAATCGTACACATGAATTTTGTGGGCTGAACTTTCGCTCAGGGGACCAGAAATTTTCAACTCTTCTCAATGTAATATTATACAATTCGACGAAAAAAATGATGAAGCTTCGAATTCCAGTGTGCGGAGTTCGCTCGTTTAAAAGTAAGTGCACGAGTAAAGTTGCTCGATTTCAAGCGCGTTTCAGAGGTTAGAACGATGCCGTAGAAATTGCTTATTACCAGTTGCAACAACGGCAAACGAGACATTGCCAGACAATGCGATCTGCCATTTTCGATTGTCTAGTAAATACTAGAGTTGTCGTCGAACCAAGGATATTGGTTTCCAAGGATATTATTAAGGTTTTTGTCGGCATTGTTATTGGAAACTCTGATTGGCGCGAAAGGACACGCGATTACTGTAATATTTAACTGTCGCTTCGGCATTGTTCCCTCTCGCGAATTACGAAATTCGCGCGTTAATGAGAACCATAATTTAGCCTAATGACAGCTTGATAGTGCAATTATTAGCAATCGCTCGACGCCGAGGAAGAATTATCTGCGATGGAAAATTATTCGAAAGATAATTTTGCAGGATGTACTTCTCTTTTGATTATACAAATTCGTGTACTTTTGGAAATCAAATTTCCGTGTTATTGCTAACCTATAGAAAATAGGATACAATCAAAAATCGGTTATAATTTCGTTCCCTTTCACAAATGTTATGACACAACCGCGAGATGTTACCAGGCTAAAAGGTTTGTTACGAAATGATTATTTTAACAGACGAATTTGATGCTTCTCCGAATTCCCATAGCCTGTTCATAAAGTTGTGATAAAACAATTTGGCATGATCATCGCAAGAAAGGGAAGCGAGGAGTCTTTATATTACAAGTCCACAATAAAAGCGAGGCGAACCGTGAGTGCAAGGAAAAGGAAAGTATGCATTGCCTGAAAATCGTGCCGAATCATAGCCCATTAAATTTCGCAATCTTCGTACTTTCACGGGCCGTGCAGTGGTCCTGAATCAAGATTCAGCGGTTCGGCATTAATATAAGTAACTTTTTCAAAAGCGGTATCAACGAACATGCCTAAAAACAATGTTTGGTTAGAAACATGCAAACGCAATCGGCAGACAGCGGATCTTTATGCAAAGTCTAATTGGCGTCCTAATTAATCTGTTAGAAACGTTGTGGGCCACTATTTGGTGGACTCGTTTCATTCCCGAGGTCTGCCTCGCGGAAAAGAGAGGTGCAAACGAATCGTCGGTGGCGGGAATAATCGTCTTTGTCTATAATAGTCGATAGCTCGGTTGCACATCTCGGGAGATGCTGGAAGGTCCAGAAGTCGAGGGAAAGGCAAGAGTGACGTCACCGGCAGGAATGAGGTTAAACCGACGCTAAAGTCGCGCTCGAACGGCGAGTATAGCGTTCGACGAGCCGCAGGATGCACGATCCTGCGAGGACTGTACACGGTGTCCCGGGGCTGAGATTTCCCGCGAGTCGAGACCCAGCCACGAGGATCATAGATCCGCGATTGCATCACGAGCATCCACGATCCTCGAACTATCTTCTGCCCTGATCCGTGCTGTACAATTCGATGCACGGTTTCTTCATGTTTCTTCCTGGTTTTCGAATCTGGCGCCGTTGGAATGCTGTTATTGCGCTGTGCCGCAGGTCTATAGGTTGTCTATAACGCTTCGTTACGCCAGAGATTTATGCGCTTGTAGCGTTCGATTTGTAATAATACGTGAAAACGTTTGCATCGAACTCGGACGTTTCTATTTTATGTCGACCATAGATGTTCTGCCAATTGGTGAAATACATTTTCAGGTGAAAATTCTACTTTCTAGTCATTCATTTTTCCTGCATTTTTATTTACACTTTTAACCTTCGCTGGGGTGCAATCACACCCCCCCCCCCCACTCATGACAAAAATTCAAAACAGTAGATGTACAAGAGAAATTTACGGACACTGTTCTATTGTTTTTCCACATCATTCTCAATGACTTACACATTTTTCGTCGACTCATCGAACAACGTAGTATTTATCATAACATCTAAGAGTACAAATGTGTACATTACGTCCGCCCTGAAGTGTAAACGATCATTATCTCTTGAAGCATTGCAGATACGGAGCAGTGTTTGGATAGATACGATTAAAGATTGGATTCGCTTTAACCAGTATTTTAACCGAGTCACAACTTTAAACTCTCGCAGAAGTTTCGAGAGTAAGAGGAGCTCGGTTGATAAATGATATTATAAAACGTAAAAAGTAGGCGAACGTCGGGATATGCCGCCGTTAAGTAACGAGAATCTTCGCGCCTTTGAGTGGGAGCCGTGAAATGGTAAACGTCGCTCATACGTGACAGCGGTTCCTCAAGAGAAATCGAAATTCTGAGAAATGAGACTCGTGAGAAATGGCGGTGGTAGCGAACCGCATGAACCAGCAATCATAAAAATTTCACGTGACCGAAGCAGTTAATTGATTTAATGAAATGAAAACTGAGAAGCTCGGACTCACCGTAATGATTAATAACCAATGGATCTTCAAGCAATTTATAACTCGCGTAAATCCTTAACGAACAGCGAAAGTGAAAGTTTCATCGAATTTAACACCATCTCTGATCGTCTTTCGCCTCCGCAACGAGAAATTATAATACATTCCATTTAATTTGAGCAAATTGATGTTAGACGTTGTTCTAACCTGGTTCCAATTAAAAATGATTTTTACAAGAGAATAATCGACAGTGAAAAAAGTGAAACGAGAGCTAGTCTTCCGAGGTACGAACGTGTTTGAACTGTTCGAGCAGTGGCGGAACTGAAATACCGCAGGATCCCGCAATTGTAATTTTACTAAAATTATTTCTGCTTTAAATTATAATTAAAAGTACACTCACCAAAAAACATACAATATTTTCTGCGTTTAAAAAAATCTCAATCTTATAAAAATATCGAAAGAAAAAGGGGCTCAAAATTATATTTTGTAGGAGGGGCAAGAATTTGTAGTTCCGCCACTGTGTTCGAGCTATCGCTACCGTCCAGCCGCGGAATAATCACCGTTTCGCAAGCGAAGGGTTCAACGATTGATCTTTAAGTAATAATCGGTGAAATACGCCGGCTGGGCATTTTTAAATAGGTAAAAAGGTCGAGCGTTCTTCGGTGCATAATTTTCCTGTCGCCGGGTGACGATGTAATGCGCGGTTGCGGAGGAAGGCCGAGCGTTTTTCTTCGAATGTTTTCTGAGCTCGCGTGCAGGATCGCCGCAAGAAGGATGTCTTCTCTTGGTTCGCGTTCGAGAGAAGTTGGTACGTTCCAGCATCGTCGCCGATAAGGCCCTGCTTTATTAGTTGCCACTTACACCTGGTAGAACTCACGAACCACTGTTGGACAACGCTCTTATCTCTTATCACGGACGTTGGCCGCCACGTTCCCCCGTACACGAAGTTGTATTCCTACTGTCGGCATCTAAATGTTAATCTTCTGTCGGAGACTAGAACAAACACGCGACTCGCAACGGGAAGAACGTAATATTGGCCTCGCTCGTGAAATCTAAATTCCTCGACGATATCGAAATATGTATTGTGAAACGCGCGGACAATATGATATCGCTGTTTCTTTCGCCGAGGAATTTTTAACGCTCGACAGGTGGACGTTAGGTGGACGGTTAGCTTTATTTAGAATTTTTGCTCATGTATTTCTAAATTTGCTGATTCAATTAACTCGCTTCAATAGTT
This sequence comes from Lasioglossum leucozonium, assembly GCA_028454225.1. NCBI lineage: Eukaryota > Metazoa > Arthropoda > Insecta > Hymenoptera > Halictidae > Lasioglossum > Lasioglossum leucozonium. The sequence goes on along the minus strand of CM052217.1, from coordinate 498,669 downwards.
TCGAAACAATATGGAAATTTCGTGAATGTTCACTTTATTGGGGGTTTCGCCATAGCTAAATATAAACAATGTTACAGGAAAAGTGGTAAGTCGTTTTCCCCGCATTAACCGATTTCGATGAAACTTTTACTAAACAAAAAAATTGTAAAACGCAACTTTTAGTATTTTCTGTACAATTCCAAATCGCAATTCTTGAATAATTTCTTGTCGCATCGCTTAGTAAACTAATTGCTCCAACTTCTCAAAAAAGTTCAAATCGTATGGTCGAATATCGAAAAAGTTTTTTCAACAGCGTTCGAATATTAATGGGAGTCGCTGTACCTAATGCTGATCCTCAAGGCGCGGAGAACCGCTAAGCGCAGGACCGCCGAGCATCGCGGTGCATTTCCTTTGAAATCCCGGCGAGCCGATCGTGCGCGAAGGGCGAGGTTTAAAAGGGGGCGCTAAAAAATCGCATAATTCCAGGTCGCGGCGTCCGAAACCTGGAACCTTTGAACCCCAGGCTGGTCTCGCAGCCCGGCTATCTCCGCGCAGGATCCGTGGAACCCTTTGTCTTAGCCAGAGCACGAGTTCGAGCGTATAATATGCGGTCAGCCTCCGGAGAGGGCTCTCGGATCCGCCGGGTATCCGTCTAACCGGTACACGCTCGGGGTACTCGCCGTGTACCCGGGTACATACCGACACGAGTTTCTCAGGGGGGCTCCTCTCTCTCTATCCGCGGAGGATCTCTCCGGTGGTACGGGACGAGCTCGTGCTGACCTCGGGGGCTAAAGATTACGAGGGCTCGCTACGACTAGAATTCAACCTCTCCGGAGCGAGACGTATAGTCGCATGCACCGCGTATATACCCTCCGCCGAGGCGGTATATCCAGCCTTCGAGCACGTAGTTAAGCGCCCAAGTCCGGTTGCAGAGGAATCTTATGACCGCGTATTTTTCCGCTGATCCGCTCGGTGCCATTAGACCGGCTGCCGAGGGAAAGGAGCCATTTATTCGACGACCTGACGCTTCCCATTTTTTACATCGGCCGATCGCGCCGTTCTACACCGGTAATTGAAAAACTATCCAACATTCGGGTTACGTCGGATCCCGTGCCCTTTCGGTTCTCGTGCCAACGAAGACTAATCAATCCTTAGGAAGTGGTCCTTCGACATAATTTTACCAATTGGTTTCCGATCAATAATATTTTGTACGGCAACAAATGATCGAAAGCAGAACCAAAATTGAGTAGTTGAAATTCAAAATTGTAGGAGAATTTTCAAAATTGAAGATGTCAATATATGATTTCTCATCTGTTAAAATTATTAAGAGAAGAAATGACAGTATATTTAATTTGTATTCTTTGTAATCGCCGCGGACAATTTTTATTTTGCATAAAGATCCGCTGTCTAGTAATTACAAACGAACTAATAATCTCAATAAAGAAGGAAAGCAGAATTACTACAATTCAATTAGAGGCTTCAACGAACTCGACTCGCAACTTTCCAATGCTGTCTGAAAATCGTATAGGGATAACAAGCAGTTCGAAGAATTAAAACGGGGACTCGAGGAGCTCTTCGAGTATTCGCACGAACCATATAACAGCGTTCCTGAAACGAAGCTCCGCGTTCGCAGAATACCCCCGACCTTGTTCGATCAGGTTTTCCCTTTTTTCGGCCGGTACACGCTATTTCGTGTACGCAATTACACGTACCTCTGTATTTCTTCTGGTGGATTGAATGGATTGGTCTTCCGAGAACCTTCGAATCGATCGCGAAAAGCGTTTTTTCTTTTTGCTCGCGGCCCAGTCTGAAACCTGGCGATCGACCGGCTTCGAGCTTGTTAATAACTAGACTGTGTTGTCGTTAGGTTTGTCCTCATAATTACGTGTAACGAGCGATTTCGAGGTTTTAACGCTAAACCTACCGAGCATTAAAAGCGATTAAAACCTTGTAAAAATGAAAACGCTCAATTTATTTAGATTTTGTGCAATTTCGATCCGAATACAATGCTTGGATAAAAATTTGTCAGTTCGCCAACAATTGTAAAATGTAAAATACAACGCCGGTAATTTGACCGGTAGGTTCAGCGTTAAGAATCGTTACTAGAAAAAACATCTGAAAATTGAAGATGAAGAATCGAGTTTCGGCCAGAGAAAAGTCGCTTTCGAGACCCCACGGTGCGTGGGTCGCGCGAAACGAAAGGCGTAGTGGCCGATGGGTAGGCTGAGAGCTGCCTTCTGTATCCAGCTAGGATTACGAACGGTGGATTGGCTGGTAATTACGCGGATTATACGTGAGTTTTTCTGATTTGCGAGCCCACGAGCCTACGTGCCGCTCGGACCTTACGCAAATGAGCGTGCGCGGCAAACGTCGAAGGATAGCGAATAGCCTAACCGGTGCTCGATCATCCGATAATTGATCTTGCGTGTCGCCGACTATCGCCGCTGGTGCACAGTGTTCTGCGTGCGTGTTCGTACGAAGCTTTTATTAGACGTTACGTTAGGTCTCCGAGCAACGTAATCGATGGCAACGATCTCGTTCCTCTTTCGGGACACCCACTTGCGCCGCTCGCCTATTACACCGACCGTTTGCTAATCAATATAATAGACTCCCGGGACCTAGGGAAATGTTTGATGGTCTCGGTACACGGTTCCAGTTCGATTTTACAGCCGCGCCGCGTTTTATCGTCGCTGGCCTGGAGGCTTCGTGGCACTTTCACTCGCTTTTGCTTTGTTTTAGCTGCACCGTGCATACATTACGTGTATGCACCGCACTTGTTGGCGCCCCGACACCGTCGCGTCGATACCGTGCATCGATGTTTATACATTCGCCTTTGTCGACGAAATTGGGGTTGGTCGAATTATCGAAACGTGAACTGTAATTTCTTCGTTGCGCAAGCCAACACGCGCGCGTAATGCCGGCTGGCGTGTACGAACATTGATAGCGGGGCTGTCGAACGTGACGTGTATCCACTGTACTTTGCAAAAATTCGTGGTGTGTATCTTTTGCCTGTTACTGTTCTTACGCCATCTTTGTTGCAGAAAATTTGAAAGTGCCGGTAATAATGGGGAGGGAATTCGTTACGTTGCGACTGTGCGTCTGTTTGAGAATATAAATACTGTAACAGCGATTACATTCTATTCAAATTAAAATCAAATAAAAATCAAAAGAATTTCGTAGACGCTACAGCTCGAACTTAACTTTCGAGGGAACGACGCGCAAGTTATATTACACGGGACGCGATTACATCGACGACCCTATACGTTCTCCAAAGCCGAATATTTGAATTGATTCGAGCATCGTCGGGAAATTGCGTTGGCATTTCGATTTGCGGTTGTCTAATCGGTATCCGAGTGTGTTACGGTCGCGCGTCGCATTCCGCGACAAATATTCGGCGCATGGGCGCCCCATTAACGCAAATACGTTCCTGCGAAACCAGTTTGCGTCCCGACGGTGTAAAACCCGACGATTGATCGGTGCAGGGCCGCGAAACAGTCGCTTACACCGGCACGCGCTGCTTCGAGAACCGGAGTGCTCTCCCTAGGAACACGGTTATCCGTCCCACAGCTGAAACACAACCCGACAAACGAGTATTCGAACCCGACGACCGTACCCGCCGCCAATTTTTACCTCTCTTTAGTTTCGCATTCGATCACTGTACGCTAAGGTTTATTTATTATTCGATCTAGAAACGAGCTCCCCCCAATTTGCTTCGCACGGTACAGATGCTCGAACGAAGATGCGGACGTCCTTTCAAGCAAAAATTCAAGCCGGCAAAATTCCGCCAACTCTCGCAATAAAATAAGTCAATTTTTGCAATTTTTAACGCTAAACCTACCACTGCCGGTCAAACGATCGGTTTCGTGTCTTTCATCTTACAATTATTGGAACGATCAAGTTGCTTAAATAAATAGAGCCTTGTAATGTTTATAAGCTGAATGCATTCACTCATTTAATGGATACGACAGCACGAAGCTGCAGAAATTTCGTTATCGATGAATGAACACTCTCTCGATTATTTTTTGACAAAATTTTGATTCCACCCCAAAAGCGGAAGCAGATTTTCTCGCGTATCGTCCGACTCATTTGCAATCAATTGGCGCCGGTGAAGCACTGGTTAAGGAAAGTTCATTGCTAACGCAGGCTCGCGTTTCCACGTATTCGATTGAGGAGAGCGCATGTCGGAAAATCCAGGGTTTTACGAGCACGGTTTCGCGAAACGGTCGCTTCTGATACGCTGCTTGCATTCATCGAGGGTTAACTGTCCTGCGCTCCGAATAGCAAACAGATGTTCCTAGGAAATCATTTGGAAACAGTGTCGGCTCAGTCAGGCGGCATTCGCCGCTGGTGAATAAATAACCAACGAACAAATATTGAAAAACGTAAGGAAACGGGTGGTCAATCGATTTTACGAACAGCTCAGGTTCTTGTTGCTCCGTGTAGCGAGTGACGCAAACAATTTTTATTTTACATAAAGATCCGCGACCTAATGATTACCATTCGATTCCGCGCGCACACAATGGTGGACTTTCGCTCGCGGCTGCGTACATATTCCCGAAGGTGCGCCATTGTGCACGGTGCATCCGAAGCACCCTGCGCTCTGGATGCAGCGTCCGCCAGCTTCGTAAATCACACCGAAAGTCCGCGGCGAGTGGAAGAAGGCTGGCTTAGCGAGCATAGGCGAGAGAACGCGGGCCCTACGAGCGTGCACGCCGCACGGTGCACGGGGCCCGCTCCTCTCTACACGGTGTCCACATATGGCCACCGCACCGGTCCGTCGTCTCTGTCGCTTCGCCTCGAGAGTCCTTGACGCCCACCCTATGTGTACAGTTGCGAGGAGAGACGCCAACGACGATGCCCTGTGGCCGCTTGTTCCATGCCACCATAGAACTGCCATTAATAGGAATAGAATTAACCCCTTGCATCGTGTCGGTCTCGCGACGAAGATCTCCGACAGAATTCACTATGTACTCGCGATAACATTCTTAAAGTAGGCGATAACTTTTCGAGATGTTAGGATAATTGGCTTACCACGTAACAAAAAAATCCAAGTGCGAGCGACAAAACACCGAAGCGTGGGTCACAAACAACCCAGCCGCCAACCGTCCAAGGCTTAGACTCCCTGTTGAACCCAGACACGCACCGGCATTGTCTCGCAGAAAAACATTCCCGCGGCGCCTCGCATAATTGACCGACGCTTTTCACCCCTTGTTCAGCGCTCAGACTCTCACCGGACGCAACAATATATTGTCCATGACGTCGTTTCACGCTCCTCTCAACTTGGCGACAGTCCCGTCGATGGATCCGAAGGTCGCCAGGTTGCTCGCACCCTTCCGGTGCTCGTGCACCGAACCACAAAACCTTTGACCGAGCTTTGCTGGTCCGGGTTAAAGGTAATTGCCGCGACAGTCCGCGCAGCTGATGCTGTCCGCCGTCTTTCAAAGTTTTACAAATTTCTGAACTCTCAGCTGCAAGGACTGGACGTGTCGGTGAAATGATTCCTGACGGTCCTGGCTTCGTTGTGTGCTCGAATGGCGAGGATGCCGGCGAGGATAGTAACGGCACTTTTATGCAACTCAGGCTCCAGTGGGAACGAGCACGAGCACAATGGTACCGGACGCTTGTTCAACGACATTGTTATTCGGGCGATCCAAGTATCCGAATAACAGCATTCTGATAAGAGATTTTTATCATGCGCATACTCCGATCGTTTCGAGATGTGTACAATGTACATACGTGCAGAAACTTTTAAAGTTGCCTTCAATTTTACCCATTATGCACAAATCTCTGAAATGCGAGTAGTTCTCGTTAGACTGCGGATACTTCCTATGCAAAATAAAAATGTTTCCTTTAGTAATCTCAGTAAGATGAAAATAATGCATCGGTATTTCTAAAATCTCTTAATCTGTTCACTGTTTTAACAGTAAACCTACCGAGCACTAAATCCGATTATACTGTTTTATATGTTAAAAATGACAAGGCTCTATTTATTTAGATTTTGTACAGTTTTTATTTTAATATGTGCTTGGATAGAAAAATTACTTGTTGTTGCGGTCATTTATTTAATATTTCTTCTGCAATTGTTATTTCGCCAAACGTTGATGCGAATGCCGCATCAGAATGTTCTTTGCGAACGCCGGTCTTCTATTTTATTAATGCGTTTAAGACATTAACATTATAAACGTCGGTACTTTAACGCTAATTTGCCGTACGGCAGATAACAATTAGGAAGCGATCTTCGCATTTTACTACGTTCAAATGGAGTACCCCGGAGGATAAAAGCCTAGCGAAGGCAGAAGGTTCATGACTCACATCGCTGCGCGAGCGACGCAGCTTCAAGAATATTCTCTTCCGACGATTTTATCCTGCCCCCTTCTTCTTGCAATTTGCAATGGGTTCCCATGTTATTTTCTGCTGCTCTTTATCTTCTTGGTTACTGGTCTGCTTATCGTGGCATTTATCATTGTCGCTGCGTATATACTACGTTTCTTCGCCTTGACTTCACCGCATTGGTCCCTGTTCCCGTTCGAACGTGTGATAAAAGTGGCCCCGAACCAAGACAAATTTGATCGGCAAGTTTCCTGCGGCGAAATACCATGCACGAAAATTTCGACAACGGTAACGTAGCAACACCTGGAAGAACGAAGAATAAATTCTACTTTAAATCGTCTCGAGCAACTACACTTTTGTCCCCGAATTGACGCTGCACGGATATTTTGGCACCAACAAGTATTTATATATTGTATAAACATTTGTGATTTGCCAGTGAACATTCGAATCACTGTACAATACGGTGAATTTTATATTGATTTTAGTACAATAATGGTTCCTGTGGTGGGCACACAGTGCGTCGAATGGAAGGCAATGTTAATGGAGGACCACTTGTTGCTGTAGTTTCACGTAACGTTCTTAGAGTGTGAGCAAATATTATTTCCTCCGTATGTAACGTAATAGCGATAGTACTGTGTTCCTACCTTTACTTTCACTGTAGCAACAATGTGAATGGTTAAAAAATAAGTATAATAGCGCAATCTTCCGCGCATCCCTCCAGTGCGGAAGAATGGCAATTGGAAGCGGTCATCGAGCGAAAACGATCGAAATCCCGGTCCAATTTGCGAGACTCGAATCATTTCTCGAGAATCTGTCATACTGTGTGGCGTTCCTTCCGAGTAGAATGTCTCCCAATGCGTTAATTGTCACCGGGAGACCTCCAACGGTCGGGCAGTCTCAACGAAGACGGAAATTCTTGCGGGGGAAAAAGTTATCGGAAAAAAATGGAGCGGGATCGGGACTGGCCGATCCAAATAAACGTTGGGAACCGGTAGCGACCAAGGAGGTAATCGAGGCTCGGATGAAGACGACATCGAGCCGGTAGGGAATCAAGTCGTCTTCCGTTGATTAACCGGGGTTTGGTCGTTCCTGCAGGCGTGAAGTTCGATCGATTCTAGGGAACCGCGCGGAATTTGCCGGTTTCTCGAAACCTGGACGACCGGGACGAGCCGAAGGGCCGAGCCTCGGTTTCTTGCCGATCTCTCCAGGCTTCCCCCGAGCCGAGCCGAGCCGAGCCGATCCGATCCGCGAGCTCTCCTCTCCCTCCTCTCTGTTCCTCCCGCGGGTCGGTATGTTAATGTCATTCTCCAGAATCCCCTCGGCCCCGATTCGAGGTACTAGCCCGGTCAGGTTTTTCGTGTCGGGAACCATGTCGCTTCTAATTGACGAGTGGCGGACGTAGGACAACAGGATCCGTCCGTGCGCACCGGTGACATGTGTCCGAGGTGTTCGGAGCAGAGTCCTGCCGTGTCTTATTATACGCTGGACACCCCGATATTTCGACGGATCGCGGCAAATGGCCCCCACGACTTAGCCGCCCGGGACTACCGGCCGATGGAACTCGCAGGAAAAAGAGCCGACCAGACACGGGAACCTCCGCGATATTTTATCAACCGGATCAAAGAAAACGCAGCTGCGACCGACGTGCCACGAATCCGCTCGAATTTGCTGCGCGAAGACCTCCGCAGCTAGTCGACGCGTTTTGCCAGGCTGGTGACAGCCGGAGGATTTTCGCAACGGAGTAAAACCCGCGGAGGAACGCAGCTAAAAAATGACCAGTCTACTTTCGTACAGGATCAACTCCTTGCTCTACACTCCACTTCTGTTTTCTCTTTTAATTACTTTAAATAGTGAAAAATTATAGAACTACGTCCCTAAATTCTTCTAATGTCTTTTCAATTTTGTATTTAATTTGCTCATTACCGTCATAGTTTTCGTAACGTTACGCTGAACCGTAGCACACAAATCATAAGATAATTAATGAACGCGCGACTCCGAAGCCGCGCGCCGCTCACAAATGGTTAATTATCAATTTCCACAGGCCGACGCGTGCTCTGTTGTGCACACAGCTTTACTCATTTTCTCCCTTCTTTCCCGACAGCCCCCTCCCTCTTCCCGTCGATCTTTCTCTTTCTCCCACGCGCGTATCGGTCATGAGCTTCTCGCGGTTGTACGACCGGCTTATTAGAACACGCGTAGCTAGAATCCATCGGATCCGTAAACGGCAGGATTCGCCCACGTGGCCGCCACCTCGAAAGGTATACCTGTATACCTGTCTGTCCCCCTTCTTCCAACGCGCCTCTTTCGAGTCATTAACGAGTTCCCCCGCGGGTGCCCGGCCCCCTTTATTCGGTGGGATCAAGGTGACGAACCCTGCTGCTCTTCCTGCGCTTCTCTGCACCTCGATGAAGATGTTCCTCTGACTTCGCGTTCTCTTGACAGAGAAGCAGCACTTGTTTCTCAAACTGATTCAGACGATCTTCAGACATTTCTTGGTTACAAAAGTTCCGTTTACATTCGATTTTCTCCGCAAGCAATTTCAATGATTTGCTACTTATATACTCGCCACGTGTAGATTCGAAAGTGTGTCGAATAAAATTGTTTTAATTGCATGTATAAAGGGATTCGAACGGTTCTGTAAATATAACTGTAAACGGTTCGAGGCAGAAGTTCTTTGACTCTGTGACAGTTGTAAAATATTGTAGACCTGTACTTCCTTCATGAAAAATGTTCAATAAAGTGTTGTCAGACAAATGTGTGTGTACGTGTTCGAATAAATTGGTGCGAGAAAATTACACGAAATTACAACTAGCCAGGTGTGCACGCGGCTTAAAGGAAACATCGGGTCACCAGAAAAAGAGGAGAGGAACGGCTTGCAAAAATAGGAGGGAAAAGTGGATTCGAGACGAGGAATACTCGCGAATCGTGACGTCGCAGCTCAAGTAGGTGTCGGTCTAGGTGGGTGTAGCTTCTCCTGCGTACGCTGCAACGGTGACATCATCGGTCACGTAGTCAGCTGACTCGACTTAGATGGAGCGAAAGAACGGAGAAAAGTGCGCCGCATAATTATTATTTGTCCGCGTAACGCTATATATCATCGGCCAGCGGATACACCAGCCTCGATAATCGAGCGGATGTCGACCTTAATCGCGATTCCAACCGAATCCCCTTATCTCCCCTCCCAACAAATCGGTGTTTTTTTTTAACGCGTCGGAAACGCGTTGGTGTGTCCAGGGACACGCACCTGACGCAACGCGCGACCGTTGTAAGAGCAACGTTCCTGAAATTTCCGGAAATAATTGATCGGGCACGTTTACGTGGATGCTAATGGATTTCTCCGGTACGAGTTCGCCGGTTGCTTTATCGTTCTCTCGTTCGCGGCGATTACGTCAACTCCGGTTCTTTTAAACGACGTGAGTCGATTCGCGCGGTCAGCTATGCGAGCCCGCGCCGTTTCAATATGCAAGGTAGAGCTCCTCGAAGCGGCGCTCAGATTTTCTAGAAACTGGCGAACGGAAGGAAATTCTGAGTAGAGAAATAAAGGCTTACCAAATAATCGACGCTGTTAATACGGTTGCTCGTATAATCGATAACACACACTTTGGATCGGAATAATTTTTTTTTTAAATAAGGTACATTTGCCCTAGTTGAAGAGACTCTAGGTCGACTTCGGAACAGTTAGGGTTGTATGGGGTGAGTGTGGTCCGTCGGCAATGGACCTACGGCGAATCTCGCCGCAAGAAAGCCGGCCAGGTACGGAGAATACGGGGACGATAGTAAATTCAAGTGAGACATTGTCCTTCGATCCCTCTCCGCCGGTATCGAACAGGGTGGTCCACCATGGAGCTCGCCGTTCCGTCGCATTCCCATTGCCCGTATAACGAGCTCTCGGGGCGCGCGCTCCCAGCCCTTCTCTCTCTCTCTCTCTCTCTCTCTCTCTCTCTCTCTCTCTCTCTCTCTTTCTCTCTATCTCACCGACTCTCTCCCGCCGCTCCTGGGTGTTCCACGCGTCAGGCGAATTGTATCTTCGCGGGGAGTGATCCCTAACCTGAATAAATTGCATTTCATTGCCCGCTGCGTCGCCATTTGCCGGCTACCCGACGGACGATTCTTGATGATCTAATCAGGGGTTGGAGAACGGCAGCAGGTTCTTCCTTTCTCTTCTTTTGCCACGCGATTTCCCATTGAACCCCTTCCGTGGATTTCGACCGTGTTACCCTACAGGTGAATCCCCTGTTTTCAGGTTTTTATAGTTCGCCGCCGGTTCTTGTTTCGTTGGTGGGTGAGGTCTCGATGGTTCTGGTTAGGTACGTTAGGAGCTCGGCTTTGTTGTCAACAAGATTTTCGTTTTACTCGATTACGACGCAACCGAGTGATTTTTACCGCAAGTTCCAACAGGTCGTAAAAGCAAACCCATAAAAATTATACTTAGAGGAAGATTATGACTTTTAAAAAACAAAGCTTTATCTTGCAACTGCGGAAGCATTCTTGATCTAATTGTACTTTTAATTTCATAGGTTGTATAGTCCTTCGACGTTGAAGAAAGTTCGAACCTCGATTAATTAATTCCTGATTAGTATCGACAGATATGTATCTCATAATTTACTTGATATCTATGTTACAAATTTAGAAAGCCCCGATAATTTCAGAATTGCCAGAGATCGTGGAAAACGTTCATCGGAAGAACACGGAGCCTATCTGGTCCGCCCGGGACTTTCTCCTTTCACCAGCTACAAGCAGTAGAAACCACCGAGCGCTAATCATCGAGCAATTTGTTCTCAATTTTTACGAGTCGATCTCCCACGGTTGCTTATCGAGAGAAATACATTTTTCCAATATATTATTCCAATAAATTACTTTTCCTGAAAGTTTCCTGTGCGTAACTTGAATATACATATGCTCTCTATTAGCTTGTAGAAGTTGGCTATACGTAGAGTTCAAGTACGAATGCTGTGTGTAAATGTAGACACCTGAATTTCTCCTTCATTTGCGATGACATAACAAACGTTATTTTATTTTATGTCAAGGTCATTTCAAGATCATGTTATTATACATATCCGAATGTATCTTTCGATTAGTTAAACTCCGAAAGAAATGACCTTGCCAGATATTTGGTCCATTGACACAATCCACATTACGTAACAAATATTTCTTGCATCACGATAACCTTAAGAGATTTTTAGGTGGTCTTACTTAAAAGGACCACCCTGTATATAGCCAAAAAAAGAAGATTGAAACATCAGTTTTGTTAATAAACTCGTTTTTCCTTGCGGTTTATCCTTACAGTATAAACTAGCAAAGACTGGAGCAATGGTAGAACAGCAAAAAATTTGCAAAGCTTCCGCTGCTTACGGACGTAGCTGCTTCTGTTATCTCGTTCCAGTAATAATTAATTAGAAAAGTGCGATGACGTCGATGCCGGTCCAGATAGCGATTAGCGTCTTTCGCCGGTGACTCATTTAGCGACGAACGCAACGAATGACACTTGGGAATATTCAATCAAGGTTTTCCATGGATCGAGGGATCGTCGACGATGCTCGGTTCTCACGCGGACCGATCTGCCTTGAACGGCGAGCTAGCGATAATGAAACGTCTCGCGGCTAGAATCCGCAACTACAGCGCAACTGCAGCGCTCCCTCGCCTCGGTGCAACGAATTATGCATGCGCATTGGAATCCGACGAAACCGCTCGCTCTGGCTTTGGATCTTTTTTTAAAAAAAAAGCTTAATCATAAAAATAAGATAACATTGAAAAGTGATCTGAATACATACTCTGACGTTCGATTCTCTTTTTCATGTCAAAGGGTTAGCAGTTTCGAGTCGCGTTGTTGTGGCCCTGGAGCGTTTTTGCTTCTTTTTCTGTATTCTCACCGTTGAACGTGCTAGAACGTGCAACGAATCGACCCCTGTTGCGCGAAGGCACGCTCATTATTGACCCTTTGTGGCCTTAATAAGCTTAGTCACGAGAATTTCAATGTTCCAAATGTTCTTCGTCCTTTTTTTCCTCTTTCAAGAGAAAGTGGACTATCTCGAGCACTCGCGCGCTGACATTCTGTATTCGCGCAAAGCCCCGCTGAAATGCGTTGGATAAACACAATTATATCGTTTAGTATTTCTTGAAACGATGATCGCACTTCGTGTCATTTTATTATGCAGACTCGCCCCTTAACTATAGAGACGCTAAGCTTTCACCGAACTAAAAATAAATTGCCTAGCTTTCTTTTATAATTGTACCAGACGGAATAAATAAATTCGAGAAACGATCCCCTGGGTTTCACGATGATTTTTAATGTAACATGCAACCGATTATCCTGTGTATCCTCTGGTCGACTGTTTATACACCGTGTCTTTTTGTTCCCAATAATTTTTTCGATTGATTGATGGTCGAAAATGAAAAGACCCGGGGAGCTATCGACGTCGATGATATATCGATCCATCGGCAGGCCAGGTCGTGAGGACGCGTCGCCGATCGCAAGTCACGCGTGCTACTCGATCAAAAAGGGAAGAAGAAAGAAAAAGAGCTGAAAGGAGAGGAGCCGGTGGTAGGAGAGGAGAATTTCGATTCTCATTACAGATACGAGATCCTCGGAGCGAGACGATTGGAACTTTAATGGAGCTTTAATTATATTTCGCCGTAGAAAAACTCGTGTAAATGCATGGTGAACGGGGGAAAAAATTGGAGTGGGACGCGCCCGGGTAAAAACAGGTGATGATCGATACCATCGTGAACACTTCGAGGCGAGAATCGATCGTAATTATTGCCCCTATTAACCCGACGGAAGATCGATAGAGTTTGTAGAGCCGGTCGAGCCTTTGGAACCGGTCCCTGAAGTACGCTCCCTGACCGATTGTAAACTGATCATGTTGAAATTAGTTGACGCTCGGTCGCAATCGGTACCATATTTGCATTAGCTTATTTATCCTCGTGGTAATGTAAACCTTGCGCTAATCGTTATAAATGACTCGAGCGATTAGCTTGACACGATGTCGGGTTAATTTGACGAGGAAAGTGGTTCAACGCGAGATACAAAAGAAGAGATTCGAATTTAAATCCTCGACTGGTTTTCCGTATAATTCTTCTGCGTGGAAATTGTTCCTTGACCAAAGCTGATGATTCTAGACGCAGTTATTGAAACCGTTGTTACTCTTACCTTTCAGAAATTAATGTATTACTTTTTATTAAGTATAGATTAAAGTAGTCCGAATAAATTAAGAGATAGAGATTTCATAATAATATAACCATAGCGTAGAGATACACGAGTTTAAAAACACGGAATTTCTAGATACAATTTTATTAGCACTCGAAGATAAACTTAGGTGCCACTCGAAGATAAAAGATACTAGTGCTAATACTAATCCTATCACAACTAAACTGATAATAGCATACGTATACATTTTTCAGTTTTCAAATCTCTATCATAAAATATCGAGTTCGCAAAAGGTTTCGCGTGTATTGAGACATAAAAATCACTTCCATTTTTATCAAAATTGTATTATTTTTCGATCCACCGCTATGTCAACTTTATAAAAATTATTAATTATCTACCGTGTCCTATAAGAGCCCGAACACTGCGATGTACCAAATTCTCCAATTTTCACCTACGCTGCAAGCACAATTTCGCGAACGTGATCACGAACATCGATCTGCTTCGGCGGGCTTACCGTAGCAGTTCGCGGTGGAGAGCATTCCCACGCGAGCGTGTTCCTTTGTAAGTTCAGCCTGTTAGCAGTTGTTCGGTTGTTCGGCAGTCGCGCGAGGCAGCTCGAGGCAGCTCGAGGCAGCTCGAGGCGGCGTCGAGCGGCGCGGCGCGGCGTCGAGCGGACCGAAGCGTTCCCGCTCGTGCATTCTGCTGTCCGTTGCTGTCGGCGGGATCACGCGCGTCAGCCCGCTCGTCCGCGGCGAGAAACGCGGACAGCGAACGCGACTGCCGGGTGACGCGACAATGGTCGATTCGTTACTTCGCACTCGGCAGCCTCCCAGCAGAGACGCGGCAGCCACCGAGAACAGAGAGGAGAGAACCGAAGAGAGAGAGAAAACGGAATCGCGAGACGCGCGATCCGCGATACGGGTCCCTTGCTCTCCCGCACGCTCCATTTGTCTCCGTAGAAGCCACCGCCGCCGCGGAGAACGGCTACCAACGGAAAAATTCAGAAGACCATTCCTGGACGCTGATCGGACAAGCTTGCCACGCACCCTTGTAAGGGACGCACCTCACTCTGCACTAACAAGGGAAGATACCCAACCCGCGGATTCGAGGAGTTGTCAAACTTTGATGGAAACATGATCGATACTTTCAGATGTGATGCGCTCGAACAGCAGAAATACTAATCAAGTTAATTTCACTTATTAATTTTTCCTGTGAGATGTTCAAGGTTTATCAGCGCCTAATAGACACTGTTTTTCGCGCAGGAAACATCGAAAAATAACCCAAAAAGTTGAATTACACCTTCAAAAACAGGAAGAATCGTTGATCCGTTGGAAGATGCGTTGTCCGCACAAAGTTTGCGCGCTGCGAGCCCGGAATCGTCGTCTCCCAGCCGAAAGGATTAACGAAGAAAGGTAGCAAAGAGGGAGAAATGTAAGCGCGTCGGTACAGCGTTTTACAGCTGCGACTACCGGGTGTAAAGCGTTCCCGGGGAATGTCTATCGGCGGCAACGGTTGTCGGAGTGTTGCGGTGAGCGGCCGCAAGACGTATAAACGGTGAACAGGATGAGACAGCCGGTACACGGCGGTCTCCGGGTCTCGCAAAGCAATTACCCCATTACCCCGCGGTGAACGGGGCGAATTACGCTAATATATTGACGACACGTCGCGAGGAGCCGACCTTCTCTCGCCGCAAGAACCGCCGCGCGACGGTAAGGTGGGAGGGAATACTTGCTGCTCGCTATAAAGTAATCGATTTATAACGGAGCCACGTATCAATGCGCGGCCGTTTAACGGACCACGGACCATTTTGCAACATTGCACGTTGCATCTCGTTACCCGGTAGGTACTCCCGACTTCCACGACCGGGTTGCAAATCCGCGAGTTTATCGAGCGGAGCACCAAAAATTAAGTTCGCGTCGAACAAAATGTAACGGAGCGAGCTAATCGAAATCCTAGACTAATTGAAACCGACCACTAAGAGCGACTAAAATGTTTTATTTATATTTTGTGCAATTTTTATATAAATATGTGCTTGGATAAAAAAAAGTATCGAATTCCATGTAAGTAATTTTATAATTTCAATAATTGTAAAGTGAAAAATATAAAACCGGTCATTTGCACGGGAGTGGTAAAATCTATGAGTTTAAGTATTCAAGAATTCAGATTGCCGCTCTAAAATGGCTGCTTGTGTGTAGTTGTGATGTGACGTAGCAGTTCTGCTCGTTGCAACTCGGCGTTCCTTTACGCGTGTGTAATTTTTAAACCAGTGAACTCCAGCCACTAAAATTTAAATTTTTAGCATTTTCTCGTCGAAATATACAGGATTATAGAAAAACAGGTTGAAAATTCTTCGTCCCATTATCTGTACTTAAGGGTTTCGTACTAACATAAGAGACTTAGCAAAGTAGCTACAGCGTAGGTTGCCCATCTTGCTCCGGCTGCGAGTTGAATGTAAGCTCTCGAGGTACTAATTTGCGAATTAATAATGTCGGATAATTCCGCAGCGAGCACATCGAACACGAGTGCTGCGAATACAAAGTGCGAGCGAAATATCGCCTACAAGGGAGCTGGTACACGTCCCATCGGAGCTGGAAGCTAATAAAATCGCGCGAATCGCGCGTCCGTGTTGAATATCTCTTAGGATCCGTGAAACACGAACGCTGGCGAGCAGCTCGTCAAAAAGACGACACGAATAACCGAAACAAAACTCTGGCCAGGTTTACACGGGGCGAAGCGTTCGACGGGGCTCGCGCGCGACCATTAAACACCGGCGAGTATCGCCGGGGCAAACTGCATAAACGGTCGTCGAATCTCGTGCAATTTCCGATAGCGGCTGCGGCGATCTCGAGCAAGCGAGATCGGCCATTAAACCGGCAAGGCGGGAGTTTGCCGTGAATTAAACCCGTTCCCCCAGATGGACGCGCATCGGTTGTTAAAGCCCTCGAGATGTTTCTATAATTTCGCGACTTAGGCGCGGGCGTTCGCGCGCGTCTCGGGACGATTTCGTCTTTGGCTTTCCTGGCGACGGCATTCCACCGGTTCGCGGATCCTCGGTAAGCGGCTTAGGCTGGTCGAACGACGCGATTTCGCAAGCTTTAACCGTCGCGGCTGTCCCCCTATCCTTTCCCCGACCGTGGACATCTCTTTTTCACCGATTTCTTCGCGCATTCGATCGGATTAAGTCGCGACAAGCCTCGAAACACATGGATTTACGCGGTGGACCGCGGAACGACGGCGACGCGACGGGACCAACGAGAATCGCAAGGTGTCCCCACGGGTCCTTCCACCTTCCGAGGACACGGACCGCTCGAGGGGATTATGGTCGGTGGCCTGGAAGATCGACGGGCACGACCGTGAACTTGCCCCGGCTCGGAAAAATAATTAATCCTCCGGTTCGCGACTCGAAACGGGAGAAGATTACGATCGAAAAAGAACGATACGCACCGGCACGAAGGGAACACGGCCCTCTCTAGCGAGCAGCAGGGATTATAATCTTCGATTAATAAAGGGCTCGTAAAAGGGAACGCGAGATCGATCGATCGATCGGTCGTTCGCTCGCTCGGTTATGCGCAACAAATCGCGGGATACGCGGCCCGCCGCGCCGCGTCGCTGGGCCTGTTTGTACAGCGCGTGCAAATACCGGCGAAACGTTCGTCGTGTTATTTCTTCGGGCTGATTTCTCGGTAGAACTCTTGCGCAACGTTCCCGGTAACCGGACGGGATCGGGTCGTGCTTTTTCACCGGTCGATTTTAAGGATTCGCGACGGATATTACCGCATAATGGAATTCGAAGGCTCCTGTAAATGTTTGCAATTCTGTGTCCGCGGGCCCCGGCTGTTTCAGAAAGACGATATCCTGTTTTAAGTATGATTGAGCAGAGGAATGCGGCTTTTATGCTGTTTGGCTTTCAGCCCTTTGCGGACGCAGATGAAAGTGTAACGCGAAGGAGATTTCATTAACTCGGCGGATGATTTTACTAGGAATAACTAAATGTAGCTGTGTGGGATTGCGGTAAAGTGTTGTATCAAGCTTTCTAATTGAGGCCAGCTAAAACTATCCTCGTATCGTGTTATGTAAAAATTGTTGTTACAGTAATAAATTGCTCTTGTGTCAAAAGTGAGATAAAACTGTCCTGTACGTATCGATATGTTACATGCGACGTGCTAGAATCATTGAAGAAAGAAACAAATTCCTAACTGGCTCCTGCTTCTTACAACAGATGCCATAAATTTACATTCTCCGTAAAAATCCGCAGTTTAATATTTATCATAATCGTAAAATATACGAAAGAAACTGTAAGAACTGTGCGTACCCCATTTATATGCTGTAGAAAGATAGTCGCCAAAGAAATCACGATACAAGAAGAGAAATTAAATAAAAATCTACGTTTTATTAGCCTTCCCGCAGCTTAATCGTTACTTGCCGTACATTTTAAACTAATCAACGATCGCGTCATGCCTCCAATAGGGAAAATTGTCAACGAGGAAAATCCCTGGCAGCCGCCGAAGGTCGCAATTATCCTCGGGAATTTCTCGTAAATAATTTATCAAACGATTTTTCTACAGCAGATATTCTTTCGATAGAATCGCGATACTCTGCCGGATTCCAGCCAGCAATAAAAATCGATTCGAGCCATTCCGTTGGCGTTCTCGAAGCCGGAACCGGCGCGAGTGTCTCGCGCGAGGTATGAAAGGTCGACGACGCGTCCAGCGAATAAACCGGCGGCGTTGGCGAGGTGGCACGGTGCATAATTAAAACAAACAAAGAATGCTCGGAAGCGCAGAAACGGTCGGTGGTGGGGTCCTGTCGTCCTTGCGGCCGAGACCCTGATTCTCGTGCGCAGGAACGAAACCCGTGTGCGCGCGTGTGCGTCGGTGCAGTTTCCTCGGATAGCTACCGTGCGCGATCGAGGTTCTGTATTGTATGTCATAAAGAATTCGAAGAACTCCCATAAAACGTACCGAGCTTCCTTATTTCGTACGTCTTGACCGAATACCATAGGAATTTTAACCGTGAACGTGATCATCAAATTTGGGATTCATATTCATTGTACGAATCAAAATTAGATAACAGTGGAAATGATAAGATGACAGGCTTTTAATGTCTGCTCGTTTTATTTATGAATTACATTCGAACGTCATGGTAGTGCTATACACTGAATTGATTTAGCATCATAGTAGACTCAATATTAAGTTGATCTATTAATAACATCATACATAATAGACTCAAGATTCTGTTGATCGACAGCATACCTCTAGAATCTAAAAAGTTCCATTCGAAAGTGTAGATCAAGGTCTAACGATGGTCGTTAGCATGTTCATCGCTGATAGATCTGCAAATACTAGGTACTAAAAGATTCTGGAAAAAGCGTTGTACGCGAGAATTCTTGTTAGATGTATCGGCACAACTACTTGCTTCATCAGATACTATCGATGGATGTCAGATTCGATGTGCATCCAACGAAGGAATGGCGGAATGCACCTATGCTATCATCGATGACGCGTATCGTGCTGGATACGTGCACCAGGGATCCGGGTCTGCAATGATGGTCACTCGAATGCACCTACGATCACAATACGCTAGACTCGCTGTATTCCTCTGTTGTTTCCTTTGGAATCTCAACACATACGAACGGCAATATTATGCAAAAAATCAATTTCGCCATCGTTTCAATTTCCAGTGATCAAATGGAACAAAAGAAACCGGTGATGTAAATCGTGAAACATTATCGGCGGAACCTGTCGAGCAGCGCGGCACAAAGAAAATGTCGGCGTCGCGTGCGAAAGCCCGACACAATAGCACTTGTCTCGAGGTGATTCGGGGCTCGGTGGGTCTGACGCCCCAAAAAGCGACGCGTCGGATGATCGATCTTCCTCCGGGGGCCGAATATCCTTTGAATATCGCGGCGCTGGAAAGCTAAGCAGCGGCCGAGCGGGAAAAGCCAGCGGGGAATCTCTTCCGCCGACTGGATGACCGATGGACAGGCAGGAAAGGTTGTTCCCGGATATTTATAACAGACCGCGAGCAACGCCACGATAAATCAAATCGGGGGGTGGGGGGCCGGGGGATGAACCGGACCCCGTTTGGGGTCGGATCAGCTTTCATTACGAGGCCGAACCAGGGCTACGGTTCCCCTCGAAAAAGAAAAAGAAAAAGAACCACGAGCTTGATGGGGAGAAGAAGCTGGACCGAGAGCAGAAGGACGCTCAGGGCCACGATGATTGCCCGACGAAAAGAGCGCCCGGGCTCATCTACATTCCTGAATATGAACGACTCTCGATAATCAACGTGTCTCGCGTTCCTCCACGCCGATACATTTCGCATCCACGATTCCGATGGGCCGTGAATGCGCGATGACTCGAGCGCACCAGGCGACACAAACTGTCATTATCATCGTACAAGCTTTGTCATTACGGCTAACTGGCCAGCACCCTCGAAAGCCACCCTACTAATTGAATAATACACTGTGCACGAACGGTTTCAATATACCTCGAGGATCCGGTGGTCTTTTTTTCCTGGGATTATGCTCGCGAGCAACTGCTAATCTCGACGCGTCTCGTGCTCCTCGCTGCAGAGAAAGGGGGCGGAGTGCCGTCGATGATTGCATATTGATGGTTGTATGCAGTTTTAAACCGTCGTTTTAGCATATCACTCGTTTTTTCGATTCAACACCCATCGATCTTTTTCCAAAAAATAGCAGCAATTGAAATTGTCAGAAGTTGTAAATAATGATTTTAGTTTCAACAGATTTTTAGGCTGATTTCTTTAAAGCCGAGTAAACTTCGTTGGTGATTAACGAATGCGAGCAAAGATACATACCACGTTATAACCCTAATGTTGGGATACTTCTGAAAATGAACTTTCTTCCGCTTTTCCGGATCAAACAACATTCGGAGAAAACGGATCATAAAATTGATCAGCAGGGGGAGCAAAAAAATGAAAAAGAAAATGTTCGATGGAAGGGAATGCCGAGGGGGACAAAACCGCTCGCGGATCCTCGGGCGGAATGCGTCGGGCGTGTAGGCATCGATAAAGCTTCGCTTAACCTCCGCCTGTCGGGGCGCATTACTTCGAATGACTGGCAACCTGTCAGAACGGGGTTATACGCGCAGCGAACGCGCGCGTAATGACGGGTTTTGGGACGTTCGACGGCGCCCTCGATGATGGGGCCCGCTCCACCCAACGGTGCAACAACGCTTTCCGCGTTGGGGAGCCCGAAATTGCCGAGTGTTCGCGTAATCACCGGTATCGGCGACGATACGCCGATTCCTCCGACCGCGAGTCCGAAACCGCGCCGCAACTCGCGCTCGCTTTGACCGTGTCGGTCCCTTGGGAAGACTCGAGATCCTTTTGTGATCGGCTCCTACGATCGCACGCTATATTTACCCACCGAAGCCGTTCGGGTCGCGAATGTTGCGTTCTTTTGATACGGATACGCGTCTCTGCGGTTGCGAGCGATCCTACCACAATTTTGTACTTTCCCAGGCCGCAATTTTGTCTGCGTTCGTGACCAATTTCGGTTGCCGAGCTACTTTGATCGCGTGCAAAAATTACTGCGAATTCTTGTGCAAAATAAACATTCCCGAGTCGATGCTCCACGAAAATAATACAATTTTCATGGTTTCTATCGATGGTGTTTTATACCTTGTCTACTTATTTTTGTCATGAACGCGTAACATTTCTGAAAGTTTCAAGAACTTGAGAAATCTATTCGATGCACCAACAACTTCACGTCGAGAAATCTTGTTCGAGCTGCCGTCGTCAGCTTGTTGCTTGACGCGTGTTGTCAAAACAGGTGACTGAATTATTGGTTGCCGGATTATCGGAATTCAACTGTACAGTGTTGTAAAAGCTTGCGACTGTAACGAAGCGGTGGTCGTCGTCGTAGCGATTGTAATATTCTCGTAGAAAAAGGATTTACTGTTCCCGCGGACCATTATACCGGGCAATTAAAATCTTCTTCGATTCGACGGGGGAACGCATTAATGGAAGCCAATAAATTTCTTCTACAAAGCGAGGGATTCATCGATAGGTCCCGGTGAATTCCAGAAAGAGATGAATAAAAACCGGGCAAGCGATACGGTGTAGCGGCACCAGGAATTTTACGAGGTGTAGAAGAACAAGCTGGACACGAGGGGCCAGCAAAGATTCGGCTCCTCCGGATACCTCGATTGTAAACGAGACTTCGGCACGGGTTTCCTCTTTCTTCATGGCCTGTTAGCTTCGTTCCATTCTGCCCTCTCACTGGCCCGACTCTCTCTTTCTCTCGCCCCCGTCACCCTCCCTCGTCTCCTCCTCCCGCCTCGTGGCCGCGGAGAGTTCTTTCGGGGTCCCATTTTACTCTCGGGGGCCCCGCGGCCTCGTTCCGAGGGCCCCATTGTCCGCGCCGCGTTTTAAGATGCCGCCGCTGGCTTTAATGAGAATTTTAATTACCCAATCCCCGGGCCGGGATCTCGTGGGCCCTTATAAAACTGCCCGGGACTCGTGGTGGTCGATTACTCTTGCGCAAACAACATCGAAATCCTTCTGGCCCCTTAGTACCCCCCACCCTGGTCCCCACCGTCGTCGTTGTCGTCGTTCCGATACATACTATCGCTGCACCGATCCGAGGGTGTTGATTACGCGAACGCGCGACTAAATTGCGTCAGACCGAATGCAACCCTCCCCGTCTCGCTGTCTCCCACTCTTTGTTGCTGCATCCGAACAGGCGGATCGATCGATTTCAAGAGTACAATGGACACGATGCTACCTGGCCGGGCCCGACGAAGGGCGTCTTTCTTACCGGCTAAATTGAAATCCAATTTCGACCGGTTAACCCGTTCAGAGCCCAAGTGGATGCAACTCGTTGCGTTCGTTCGGGGTTGAAGTTATCGTTTGTCCGGCTTGGACACTGCGAGAAACACCGAGTCCGTTTGAACGATTTAAACGATCCGAGCGCGGCCCACAGGCGTAATTAATCGGACGACTAAACGGTTCGACAATTAAATGTTTATCTTACCGCGCAGCGATTGTTCCGCGTGACAAAAGGAATAAAGGATCCGGTACGATATAATACGTTTGTAGTCGTGAACATTGTATTTTTTGTTGTTCAGATATCTAAACCATTTTGTAAATTCAATTGGGGCTGTTGCGTTGGTTGTGTCGGTAGTTAGTTAATATAGATACTGGAGCGTTTGAATAGAAGGGGTTCTTTTGTATCGACGAGTGCTCCCATATAAATAAATTAATAATAAATTTTAACGAGTTACGAGTAATCTTTTAAATGTTTTTACCGTTTGAAAAAAATTGTATTCGCCTCCAATATTACTAACAAATTCGTACAAAAAATTGAATATTCTGAACTGAAGCAATATAGTCTGTACAATGCGAGCAGTAGTATTTAATTCATCTACAATATATAATGTACACATATTTGTAATAGAAGCATGTATAAAATAGCATATGTATAAAAAGCATATATTAATAGATAAGACCTGTAAAAACTGACACGAGGAAAGGGCACAATAATTTTATAGTCTCTACGGAGTTGGTAGATCTAAAATGGTAAAAAGTGCAGATCTCGAGTTCAATAAATTACAACATCTTGTCGTCGTCGACGCTGTTTTTGAAGCGTTGCAACCAGGCCGCGTACAGCAAACCCTTCTCTGGCCTCTCGCACTTATTCCCTGCCAGATAAAGTTGACAATGCTGCTCGTTAATCATCTTATCAGTGTTTACCTCTCCGTGAAACTTACTTTCTTTTTTCATCGAAGCCGCCACAGGATCGGTGGTAACGTTATCGATCGTGGTTATCGTATGCATCATGAACGATCTCGGCGATTTCAAGCCTGCAGGTCCTACGGTGGAACTGCCGAATCCTGTAGATCCGCCGCCAGACTCGCTTTTACCTTTTTTGGGCGTTACCTGCTTCTCTTCGCTGATATTCGAAAAATTCACCGAATTGCTCTTCGGAGGTTGATGTCTAATTGTTCCTTTGAACGGTGCGAAACCAGTTTCCTTGAAATGTTTGTCCAAATTTTCTGGAGACATCTTTTCGGATTTCCTATCTACGGTACGAGGTGCAGGAGGGCAGGAATGAATCCTCGATTTCTTAGCAACAGATTGAGGTTTGTACGTCGTCGTACCTTTCGATCCCGCTTCCGATCCCTTCATGAAAATGATTCGCGTTTCCTTTTTATCGGAAGACTCTCGTATCGAAGTCGAAGGATCCTTCGGTTTCCCATCGGACAACTTTTTCGAATCAGAAGTTGCTAGCGCATTCGCAGTATCTACAGATTTCTTTTCATTTCCTATTTTCGCGACAGACCCCTTTGCCAGAGAGTCTCCCAACTTTCCAGATTCTCTGTTCGCAAGGGAGCTCTGTTTCTTCGAAACCATCTGATCCGAGTTAAACCGAGGCACATACGGTAGATTGTGCGGCCCTCGATGCGTTTGCTTCTTCATCGCCGAAATTCTCTCTAATCCGTCGCTTCTCGGCTGACTTGGTACACGACTATCATCCGGTGCGCTTACTTTTTTCACCGAGGAAATCTTCACTGGTTCGACAATCTTTGTTCGACCGGTTACAACTTTCGGCTCTGTTAGCGTCTCCTTCTTGACCGAGGATATCTTTACAGGATCGACAACGTCAGCCCGTCTAGTCGCACTCTTGGTCTTCGCCGCTTCTTTTCCTACAGGCCTCTCGCTTTTAGCAATTTTCGACCGATTCGAAGCGTCTTTAGTTTCCTTCGAAGACATTTTCTCCTTACGAACAATTTCAATCTGACCAGCTCCACCTCCCTTCGTTGCTTTCTCTGGCTCGACGCTGTTCGGTCGACCGTTCTTCGTCGCCGACAGAACCGGATGCACACCCTTGCCGCGACGTCTCGGCGTCGTTTCCGACGGTTTCCTCGAGGGCACCGTCACCCCGTAATCTATCAAGGTACCATCTTTCCGTTTCTCGATCGGTTTCATGGTCTTCAGGATCTCCGTCATTCTCCGACCGAAGACGCGCTCGCTAGGTGGACCCTTCTCAACCGTACCGCTCATATTCTCCCGTGCTTTCGCTTTTGCCGGCTCCGAACCGGATTCGCCCGCGGCTGATGCCGAATTAGCTGAAACACCAGCAGATCTATTAACGGATCTCTCTAAATCGGCCCCCTTGATTACCGTGTCCGAGTTTTTCTGTACGTTTTCGTGTCCCACCCGCGTCGCGTCTCCTTCGAGTTTCTTGCTCTCCTCTTCGACTTTCGTCCGCTGTTTCTCGTCCGTGCCCGTCGCTTCCGGCCGCCTGTTTACCTCGACTTTCCGAGGATTCACCGCCACGAACTTGACAACTTTCGGAGGCGGCACCGAATTGATCTGCGTGTCGGAGCTCTGTTTCGAAATCCCGGACGTTTTCACAACGTTCCTAGCGCGGTACACCTTCTTCGTCATTCTACTTTTCTGTTTCACGAACTTTGGCGCCTTCCCGTGCACGTATCTCTGCGAGCTCGTCACCCGAACCGTACTCAGGTCCAAAAGTTCCGATGTCTTTTCGGCCACTTCCGATTTATTAGCATCCTTCCCGGGTGCGATTGTCTTCGGTGAGTCTACAGGGTTGCTCGGGACTGCGCTCTCAGGTTGCGACGTTGATTTCGTTTTCAGAGCTGCTTCGGGCTTCTTCGGTTCTGCGACGACATCCTCTATTTTGTTCGGTGCTGCTTCGACGGACGATCCTTCCGCGGCATCGCTTCCCTTCTTCTTGATCTTCTTGAACGCGTCCTCGGAGGACCACCACGGTATGATGTTCGAAGGCACCCGGTTCTCCACTGAACTATCCTGTTTAGGATTTTTGATTTTTGTTGGATCCTGAGGGGAGCTCCTCGGTAACTGGTTTGTTCCCGAATTCACAGTCCGATTCAAACCCTTGTCCACATTTTCCGCAACGTTGGAAGACATCTTTTTGGTTGTTGTCGCGAGTACGTCGGTATTAACGACCGGGTCCTTGAACTGTGCTTCCGGTCTTTCCAAGTTTGTCGTAACCGTACCATCGGGTTTTGCGTTCTCTTGTTTGATGGATGAAAAAATGTTATGCGACTTGGGAGGAACTGGAGGTTGACTGGGCGGACTAGATCGAACTACCGGTGGAGCACTTTCTGGTTTGACGTCTTTGGGCTGTTGCACGCGCGGTCCATTGAACTTTGCGTTTATATGGAGATTCAGGACAGCCGAAGGGTTCGGCGTTGCTGCGACTACCTGCTGGGTGTGCTGGCTGGCCGTCCTAGCATGATTGTCCTTGGACGGTATCCTGATCTCCACTTTGTCCATAGAGCCGAGGACATCCAACTTGTCTGCTCTGGCGACGATGCTCTTCAACTCCGACACCGGCTTCCCATTGATGGAGAACTCGATCTGCTTCACCGGCACAGTGTCCTCGCTTATGGATATCTGCATCGAACCGAAATCGGATCGATTATCCGCGTTCGGAGCGTTGCTAGCGTTCTTCTTCGAGGAGATCACCACCGAAAGCTGATCCTTGGCTCCTGCAGTTCTCGCGGACAGCTCGTCCACGTTGATAGCTACTACGGACTCGTTGTGCGAAGGCGTCATCCTGAGCTCTATTTGCGGTTCCCTGACTGGATTCGAAACAGTCGCCGATGACTGGGTGGAGCCCTGCGACGTTGCTTGGCCAGCTCCTCGTTGAGTGTTCGAGTTCACAGGACCCCGTCTGATGTACTCGGATATCGGGTTCGAGGGCTTGTTCCCGGACATCTCCGTCGGTGGACGTTCCTCCTTTAGCTCGGAACCAGCGGGCGTTTCGTAAGCGAGGTTTTCATTGGCCACTTCCGGCGTTTTTCCGCCGGTGTACGCCAATTTTCTGTCTTTGATACTCTTCTTGTGCGCGCTGATCACCCTGTCCACCCAATCGGCTTGCTCCTCCAACGGGTGCAACTTCGCGTCAATGTCATCCTTTATCGCCGTGATTCGCTCCGCGTCCTTTATTATATAGCCTCCTTGGCCGACCTCTCTTTTTTCGAGCGCGCTGTCCGCTCCTGCCTCCGTTAAACCGTCCGAGATACTTTTCTTGCTGCACTCGACCATCTCTTTTGGACCGGCTTCGCTGCTCTTCGCGTCCTCGAGCATCAACGACAGGTTGCTTAACTTCGTGGAGACGTGGCGTCTAGGTACCATGCAACTCCCCCATCCACGAGCGTCGACGTTCAAGCTCACCGTGTTACTATACCTTTCGATTATCGTTGCGTACGAAGATACTCTCTCCAGGCCGGTTTCGGTCCCTCCGATAGTTTCGACGAAGTCTCTGCGAAGATTCGGAAAATCGCTGCGTATCACGGCGGTCTCTGTACTGAAGTTTGCCTCCTGGTTTAGTAAACTGGGGCCAACCGCGTGAAACGGTTTCATCGAAACAATGGAGGCAGAGCTGAAGGGACTCCTATGAGTTCTGTTGATCATCGCGTGACCACTGCTGTCTTTCAACGCCGCGAAAGCCGATTTCGAGTACATTTCCTCGCTGTACATAGCTATTATACGCGCGTACGATCTTTCATCCGGCTCGGTCGTCTTTGTTTCTGTAATTTTTGCATCGTTGAAACAATCTGTCGATTGTCTTAACTGTTTACCGATGTATTGCTCTTTGGCCAATTTCTTCGCCTGAAACGCTTTCTTGGACGCTACTGTGCTTAATTTTTGCCTGCGTTGGTGCGTTCCTCCCGATTTGATTCTCTGCTGTCCTCCATTGTCAACGTTTTTCGCATCGAGATTCCACCGAGTGGATTTTAGCAGCCGTACATTAGAGTGACGTCTCTCGTGTATTTCTTGCAAATAACAGTCGATTAATATCGCGAGGCAATGTTAGCGTATTATTGGAAACTGAAAAGAAGTCGCTTGGAAGGATACTCTCCACGCGTATTTTATATTGGCTAACAATAAGGCTAACAAAGCATAAAAATTCGGACTACGGAAATATCGGTGGTGGGCCTTGCCCCCGTGACATCGCGGGTGACTTCTTTCCAGAGCCCAATATTACGAAAGTGAAAGATGACTACAGGACGCAAATAGATTTACAATAAAATAGTTCGAAATCTTACGGGATAGTACTGTGTGCGGAACATTAATGCCAAATGCGTATTTCAAGCGATTCATTGTCTTGTGCCGATTGCGCGATGTTCTTCAGCGATTTGAAATCCCGTATTTGGCCGAGGTTACAGAGACAGGCTGGATGGTTCTTACAAAAATTCGGTAGCACTCGTTTAATTTTGAGAACCGGCCAAGGTAAAAATGTAGTTGTTAAGAAATCATGTTGTGACACCGATCAGGTTAGACGAGCTGTCCATTAAACAAACGAATTTGTACGCCGCCTGGTTCCGTTCCTGGATCGCTTCGCGTCGTTGTTACTTTGACAGGCTTCAAACTATTTTCATACATTTTTTGTTTCTTTCAATGGAATGTCAAGCGTAACTCGCTTTACAATTTAAAAGACATTTCTTTTTTGTCTTTTTTCAACTATGAAAGTGGAATGTTAACGCACAAACAGAAAAAGAAATTGAGAATTTGTAGATTCGCCCGTTTTCTTATTATTTGTACTGTTTATTTTACTATGCAACTTCGATGTCTCTTTGAAATAGTCAAGTTTCATTTGTCGGTGAAACGACGGAAGCCGGGCAGCGAAAGACTCTTGCAGATTTTGCATGGACGTTATCGGTTTTGTTCCTGGAAGCGTTCGCGAAGGAGTTCGTTTGTTCCTTTCGCTGGCAAACCTCTTTGTGGCGTAAGTAAGCCTCGAAAAATGGCACCGGCGCGGCGGCACTTTCAGATCGACGAAGCCCGCCCTTCCGCGGCCAGATCGCAGGATAAGGATCTGCAGGATCGCTGCCGGCGTGACTTTAACGCCGGCATCTTCGGCGCCGCACAATGCAACGAATCTGGACGTTCGCTTTATCTCCGCCATCTTTCCCCTCTTTCTGTTTCGCGACGTCGTGGAAACGCTCCGAACGAAATCGATTTAAAGCGGTCGGAATTGTAAATCAGCTCTACGTCCATTGAAAAGTTCGTATCGCTCTTTAAAAAAAATCTTTATCCCTTTTTAGTAACCATCTCCAACAAGGCTTGCGCTAAATGTGAACAGTAAACCTACCATCACCGGTCAAATGACCGTTTCCAGATTTTGTATTTTATAATTATTGAATTTATAAAGATGGACATGATTATACACAATGCTATATTTAAGCACATTTATAATAAAAATCGCACAAAATCCAAATAAGTTTGATCGTGGCACGGTAGGTTTAGCGTTAAAAAATTCTAAACCCTCGAACGAATTACTATTTCGATACTTGATACCAACTAGATCCTTTGTAGTTTGTAAACTGATCAAAGATTAGAACAAAATTATTTACCAGTTAATGCAAGGGAACTCGTGCACAGGCTAAAAAGTATAATAGCCACGAAATTATTCTTTTCTCGACTTGTTCATTCGATGTCGCGCTGTAACCGTTCGAAGTCCACCATATTCGCGCACAGTGCGTTTCAACAACGGATTGCTGCGATTACGTCACGAAGTAGATATTTACATCTCTGTAAAATGCATTGCATCAGAAGTTCTTCGCAAATACTTCTTGGAAGACACGTGTATTACAGAAAATGGCAAGGCGGCCAGTTTCTCGAACCGTACGTTCTGTCAAGTTCTTACCGCGAACCTGACGATTTACGATTCAATCGAGAATGCTTCGGAAGATGCACCCGGTAAGGTGAAAGTATCGATTAGCCCTGCGGTATTACGCTAGCTGCAGTATACAGTGCTCGTTGATCGATCTTCCACGAACTCGCGATGGCATTTGTTGCGTTGCCGATGCTATCGCTGTGCTACCAGCAATTTGTTGTTAGCCAAGCAACCCGGGGAAGTAATAATCCATCGGATTCACCGTGGTCTTCGACAGAATTCATGGAACAACCCGAGGATAAGAGGATCGCGAGCCTCTAAACTCTAAGGAATTGCCTAGCTAATATTTTACCATTTTAAATACCTCCGGAAGTAATTTTTAAGAGTCGCGCGATGTTCCTGGTATCTTTAAAATATTATAGGCACATCAATTAATTCAGACCAACAATTTTCAGATTGTAAGAGCGTGACCGCGGACGCATTTTTACAGAATATCTGCCGCCATAATTAATCCTGAAAGCTAAAGGGCTCGGTTAAGGGGATTTTAGGAACTTTTTGCTCGAAGAATGTTGACACACGTCAATTTCAGGATATTTACGGGTCCCGGAGCCTGAGCAGGTTGAACAGAAAATATCGTGTCGATAAAGATACAATCTCGATACAGAGCAGGCCTGTTTAAACACCGTGGTTTTTGCCGGCTCGTGATTAATCGAAAAAAAAGTGTGGCACGTTTCGCGGGGAAGTTCACGCAGCCGCGCCATACATCCAGATATAATAACCGGCAACAGCGGAATTGACGCTTTCGAGGGGCTACAAAATGGACAGGTCCGATGGCACGAACGCACGGTAATTAACGTGTCTTCGTAAAAATCTCTACCGAGGAGGGAACGAACTGCCGGGTCCGATCGCGCGCGACCGAATAATAATACCGATCGCGGCCATTATACAGCTTTATCGCGTGCTACTTCACGAGTTCCGCGATCGTTCCGACCCACCCCTTCCTACAGGTGGTCACCGCTCGATTTTCTCATTTGACTAATTACTGGTCATCGTTCCGTCGTCCGCCGTAACACGCAGAACGTTATTTACTATCGCTAAACTGCACGTCCCCGTGCGTCTATAGCTCGTAAGCGCGTTCCTAAATTGGTTAAACACAATCCTCGATCGAGTTCGTGCGTTTCTTGGTCTTTTTCATCGATCCAAATCATTATCACTGGAAGCAACGTTTTACTTAGCTCCTCTCTCTCTCTCTCTCTCTCTCTCTCTCTCTCTCTCTCTCTCTCTCTCTTGGAAATTGGATTCAATCGATCATCGGAAATGTTTTTATCGACTTACGTACTCCTTAAAAAATGAGTAAGTGCAATTTAAATCTGCAAAAATATTAGAAGAATTTAATTAATACTGTTATATTATTTGCAAACTGTTAATCATATTAAGAAGGAAAATAAATTTATATTTCACTACGGTTTGTCGCAATCCAGGTAGAAAAGTGTTACTACTCATAAATGTACATGGCAAAAACCAAATCGTGTCCTACGTCAGAGAAACGTAGCGACGACGCTGCGAGGCCAGAGAATAAAATTACCGAATGCTGCTGTATAATTAGCGGGGCTCGTAAACACGGGAGGGCCGCGAGCACCGTGAACCGGGAGCGGTTTGGAAAATGAGAGCGCGGCAGGAAAACACGAGAGGCCGTGTTCATTAGCCCACCCGTTGCTTCTTATTTGCGAAAAGATCCGGTTCTCGCGGATCGACCGCGCGCGGTTTGCTAATAACGTTCGTGACTTCGTGACGGCTTTCTGCGGTTCGGACTACCGGCAAGGGGGAGGAGGAGGAGGGGGCACGCCGAGCAAAAGAAAAGACACGAGAGCCAGAAGGGCAGACTGAAAATCCGTGGATCGGCGTGCACGATCGCTTCGTTCGTCCCGCGGGAGACGGTCGGTCCCTCTCTCGACTGCTCCGCGGAGACCACGATGGAATTTCAAGCCACGAAGTCGGTTCTCCTCGAGGCCCGACCTCTGCACTCCTCGTGCAGCTCCAGATCGTGACCGCGAAGTCCTCGCGGAGGCACGGTGACGCCGCGCCACGCTGCGCCGCACGCCGTGGCCCTTCGTCTTTTACGCGTATCTGCCACCGCGAATCTAACCGAGAACCGGTCATTCCCGCTCGAAGATTTTCGAGCTTCCACGAAACTATCGCGAAAATCGACCGAAGCGACCGCTCGGTCCTGTTGCAACAAGTACAGGTCATCGAATTAAAACCACACAAAATTTTCAGCGTTAATAACACAATACACTACTACTGTACATAACACTATTAACACGTGCTCGTATCTCGTATTTCCACCCTTTGCCTTGACGACAGCTTGCATCCTTTCCGGCATGTTTGCTTTAAATCGTTCAGCACCCGAACGACTCTTCGAATCATAGAAAACTGTCAGGTCAACGGTACAGCTAATGAAACGTCGGCATAACATCCAAAAACTACTAATTGTGTTAGGCTATCAATTTAATTTTCTTCCTCGAGTTGCATTCCTTGTTCATAATTGATATAATCGTAAAATGTCAGCATAGCATATAGAGTGGCGCATTAAAACCGAACTGGTCCGACGATTAAAATTCAGAAAATTGCTTTGCGTAATAAACGAGTGGCATTCCGAAGCCATTGAACGAACCGAAACGATCGTTTCGATCATAAGAAATTCTGAGAGCACACTGAAAAGTCCGGCCTATTAGCCAAGTATTAAATTGCACAATGCGATCGTTGGATAACGAGGATTTACATCGGAGAGCAAGGTGGTCCTCGGAGGGATCCAGGGCTCGCGAGAGAGGACGAGCCCGCTCGCTCGGGGTCCGGTTCCAGGTTCGCCTTTACGGCATCCGATCATGCAATCCCTGGCTACGCGGCCCATAGAAAATAAAATGTTGAGCCATATACGGGCCAGTGGGAAAGTGAATCGGCTCTGGGACCGGCGCGGCGGTCCGTTCTCGGTTGGTTAAGCAGAGGCCGTTTTTGCCGGTTGGCCAGCGGGCCGATCGGCCGACACCGGCAACTGTGCCGTGTTCTAAATCAAACCCGGTCCGCGGATCGGGTACCGCAGGAACCCGCAGGAGTAAGGGACAGAGAGAGAGAGAGAGAAAGCGGTGGCTAGGTACCCTGGAAGGTATCTCGAATTGGGTCCTCGGGATGCCTTAATGCATCCTTGTTGGTCCGAAAGAGCATCGGGAACGTGCTCACGTCCGACGTTACCGTTACTCCACCTTTATTCTTCTTCTTCTCCGTGTCGTCCGCCTCCTTCTGCTTCTTCTTCTGGTTCGGGGTCCTTATTCTTCTTCGTCATCTTCGTCGTCGCTGTCTGCCGCTCGCGTCTCCCGAACTTTTTCGCCGGTTTCTTCTGGGCCCGGACCACCCCTCCCCGCCGGTCAATTATCGCTGCGGCCCGGCTCGATCGACGATAGATTTAGCTACCTTCGAGCGGCGCAATCCATTTCGTCGCACACCTGGGTGGGGCCCCGGTGTCGCGTTTCGACGAGCCCCTCCCCTCCGCTCCGCCGGGCCCATCTCCGCAAGGCCCGCAAGAAAGCGAAACTCCGACGGGCATCGTTATCGCGGCCTCGTAATCGGACTTTCCTGGAGATAAGGACAACTATGCCCAGTCTCCGCCTCTTCCCCGGAGGAATGCCGACGAAACGGACCCGCGGGGGGACAGCGGGGGCAGCGACGGGGTACCGTTAACGGGAACCAAGACGGCTCGTGGAGAAATTCTAACGCGGCAGAAGTCACTGGCCGTATCTCATCCGGCAGTTTTCTACCTTTCCTCTTTGTTTTCTCCACACGGCGAAGCTGCCCGCCGCGCCGCGGCGACGTCTGTTCCGCGCGATCTCTTGCCACGATAAATCACGCTCGCGATACGCGCGAGCCCGCGAAGAAATATTACGTACGGGTAAACAACGTTAATTTATGTTAATCGCCGCCCCGTACTTTACGCTCGTTTATTGCCTGGCTTAAGTTCTCGCACTGGCGCTCGCTCTCGCGCTCCAACCGGCCGGCCATTCCTGTTTGCCCCGACGATCCGACTTTGCGATACGCACGGGATCACCGGATCTTGATCCTTCATCCATCTTGTCCCGGAGAGGCTGAAACTAATACCGGGAACGTGTTTTTCAGAGACGATGAAAGTATCCGTGCCGGCTGGATACCGATCGGCAAGGATACGTTGCGCGCCTCTTCGCTGGCCTCCAGCCTTTCTACGAAGTACGGTAAACCCTCGATTTACGCGGATTATTTGTCCCACCCAGGTTTCTTTTTCATAGAATCCACCGGTACGAAAAATGTACTCTAGAGTACGGAAGACAGCGGATCTTTATGCAAAATAAAAATTTTCTACCTGATTTATTAACATTTTATAATCGAACGAAATGTCTCCCGGTATGACCGAATCTCGCCGCAACGCAAGCTCGCCAGCTCCGTGCAGCAAGTATTTTTACCCGCGTTGTTCACTTATCGAACCAGCCTCGAACAAACAAGTTCTCGTTCAATGCACTACTCGTCCCGTGTCTCGAACATGGATCGAGAACCAGCTTTATCTCCAAGACCAGTGCTTCGAACTCCCCAAAACACCAAAGTATTCTCGTCGGAACATAGTGGCATCGTAACAAATTGTAGGGTACCACGTGGTAGTACCATTAAGTCAACTGTCAAATTGTCTAACCCAACACCGTTGTTCCGTGAGCGACAGATAAAGGAACTATTTAGCTACTCTATTAGATTTAAAAAAAAATCATCTTAGATCTAAAATCTCATACTTTAGAAACATGGGCTAAAGGATTTCAGATTTCACCGAATAATCTGTGGATATTAATCGGAGACCTTATCTCGGACAACGCTCTTTATTAGTTATTATGGTAAAATCGATACAATTGACAATTAAGATGTGCGCGCTCTAAATTAACTCTCACTCTTACGCTCGGTGACAGGTGCGTGGTAATATGTAAACGCGCTCGGCGGTGAAGCGGGGAGACGCGAGGGACTTTTTCTCGCGGACGAAGATTCGGTACGAACACGGTGCGTCGTTTTGTTTACGCCCGTGGTTGACTCTGTGACAAGGAGAAAGACAGTTTATTTCTCCTTGTCGATATAGTTGTGCTGGCCTCTGTCTTCGCGCGCGTCCGTTCGTCGGCCTTCGGTGGGTTTTTTTTGGAGTCAGCTGTTTCGACGGCGAGGGAAAACATTGTCACTTTTTTTGCCCGGTGTTTTAGCTGCTACAAATCCATCGCGAAGCTTTGGTGTTCCTCGTCTCCAGAGGTCCAAGTACTCCAGTTTGCTCGGCGATTTCCGATCAGCCCCAGAGATCCATCGTCATAGGAACGTAGCACGTTCTGGAAGGGCTGTAGAGACAGAGAGAGAAAGAGAGAGAGAGAGAGAGAGAGAGAGAGAGAGAGAGATAAGGGGGTGGGAGATCAGAGAGTGTCGAGGCGCGTTCACCCGCATACAAATTGATCCTTTTTGCGGATCGCGTCCGCAGCGGCACCTAGCGTGTCCGCTGGCCCGACCACCGAAAAACCGGCCCGGACACGGGTACAAGGGGGTTGTCGCGTTTTGTGGAAACAATCAGCAGGTTGTCGCGAAACAAGGATATGAATGCATAAGCAGTGCAGTTAACACGGTTGCTCGCCGTGTTCCCCGGTCCCCTTTTTTTGCCACGGGTTTCTCCCTCAAAAGATGCCGCTTTTATACTCGCTCTCTCGGTCGAGGCTGGGCCTCTCTCGCCCGGAGACAAGGGACGGAGAATTGGGCCCGGGATCGGAACGAGGAGGATGGAAAACCGGAGAACAGCCTCGTGAAACATAGGCGGACGACTCGCGTCGATAAATACGACCGACGTCGCCCCGTATACCGGGGCCCAGAACCCCCGAGCCATTTTTTTTTCTCCTTTTTCCCGCCACGATCGGTTTGCGAACCCCGCTCCGGCATCCGCGGCACTCCGACGGGCCTCGACGGGCCTCGCGGGCCCGACGGAGAAAATTCCTGGCTTTTTACCCCCACCGAGCAGCCCCTTCCTCGACCGTTTCAGACGACGCGGCGGATCGCGCGCGATCGTTGTCCCTGCGACTCGCCTACGCCCTTCCTCGCTTATCGCCGTTTATTATCGACATTGACGCACACCTCGCGCGCGGCCATTTGTCAATAACACCGATCGGGACCCTCGAAACGCGCGCGACGTTGCCGTCGAGCATCGCCGCACGCTCTGTCTTCGCTCCGAACACCTTGAGGGTTGCGAACTCAACCCGTTCGGACCCAACGTTGCGCCATTATGGTGTCTGTTCATGCTGCACCTATAAAACAGGCTTCGATGATTTAATATTTTCTTAATCACTGTTCCTACCTGGATCATAGAGCATTTTGACGTTCGAAGAAATGGTGAAAATTATTTTCTTGCGTAATGGCTTTCTGGGATGCGGGAGACCCGTAATCGGAAGGGACCCAACATTTTTGCATTTATTATCTTGTAATTTCACTAAAATGATCCCTGAATTTAAATTAAAATAAAAGTACACTGATAAAAAAACATACTTTTTACGTTTATTGAATTTTTACAATTCTCCTTCCTAAAAAGCATTAAAAAATCTCAATCCTATAAAGATATCCAACCAAAAAAAGGGGCCCAAAATTATATTTTGCGGAGAGGTGGTGAAATTTGTCTTATTGTTAGTTCGATAGAGCAGTAACTGATATAGAAACTTTCTAGAAAGTAATTTTTTTATGAAGTCTCCGTTGGAACAGTTTTTGAGGAATTATTTGCCACGTAAAAGAGAAAACACGCGAATAATCTACGCCGCGATATCTTTATTTTGGCAAGTCGGAGAACCACGCCTCTTAATCTCGCCTCGTTGACACGAATAAAACGGCCACGCGTGTGCGTATGCGTGTGTGTACGATAGCAGTCAGCAAACAGCCAACCCCGTGATCTCCCTTGGATCTGGTGTCAGTTTGCTTGCGCTTCATCAATCTTCGCTCTTTATCGAGCATACCTTGTGTCAAGTTAAAATCATATGCCGAGATACAGAGAATAATAATATAAATACGATGACGACGTTTGTATAATACTTGATAATTATTCTGAATGGAACTCGATCCCATGTTGCTGCGTCTGTCAGAATATTCTCTGTAATTTTATGTTGCATCGCTATCGCTCAAGTGTTATGTCAATGAACGGTTCTTCTTTTACGTCCAAGAATCATAAAAATATACATTCAAACTATTACAAGAAGCACAATGTTATTTGAACATCGTAGAAAATTTTGGATATCAACGCGAGAGTAAAGCTGTATAAACGAGGCTTGTGCTTAGAAGCGTAAACCCGTAGAAAGATCGAAGCTCGATCAATAAAAATCGAGGGTCAACGAAATTCGGGGTATAAAAGTCGATTTCCTTTGCCGATTCGAGTAATCGCGAGAGAAAGGCGCGGAATATAGCGAGTTTCGATTCGCTGGCAGTACAACCGTGTGTCGAGGTTCAGGAGACAGTTAACGAGATCACGGTTGGCACACCCCGGCCGATTAGTCATCGCGAAAAGGATCGACGTGTCAATTTCGTCGATGTAACAATGATAAACGCCGTCCGTACGGTAAAGAGAGAAATTTTATCGGTACGATTCTTTCGATGTCGCGATAAGGGGTCCCGACTTGCGAACCGACGCGACTGCAGCCACGACGCCGACTTCGAAGTCGGTTGGCTAGAGCCAACCGAGGACAAATAACGAACGTTTAATTAGAAACGAGTCCAGTCATTGCGAACGATACTTAGCACACTTTACCGCGATGGAAAACGACGCGTTGTTATTTATAGAGCCCTCGTGTCGCAAACCGACCCGTTCGAGTTCCGACCCTCCTCTCTTTGTTGCCAACAATTTGTCTGACCGTTTCGAAGGAAGCTTTCAGTCTCGCCAATCTTCGGGGACAGAGCTTATAATATGCCTGCTTGAATTTTTTTAAACAGATTTAAACTACCATCTACAGCAAAAGATAGTTCCTGCTATAGTATAAATAAAGTAGAAGCATGTCCAATGGTGCAGTCTTCTCAGTTCTCGAGATCTGTATAATCGACAAAGTAACCTGATTATCAAAAGAAACTAGTTTTCGACTTACAACTGGATCGCAGTTGGAAAAATGAAGCTCGTAGAAAGCGGTTCTTCGCTTTTATTCTCCCGATTAGGACAACCGCCCTAGCTTACCCAACGACTCTAATAATACTATATGTCGCAATCAATGAAGAAATTAAGAATTCGCGTACGCGTCGGGTCCGTTAACCCGGCCGTGCTTTTTTACGCGGTCCCTCAAGAATGTCCTTTCTGTTCTGTTCAAGGCGGTACACTTCGATATTTGCCAAGTGTGTCGACGCGCGCCCGTGCCAGACCGTTTTGGCAAAAATCACGCGAACCAACTGCGAGAAACGAACCGGTTCTGGCCATAACGTTCCGGTCGGTGGTATTAAACAGCGGTTAATAGAAGGGTACTTTATTAGCGGTTAATTACATGTGTTAGCCGGGCCGATAATGAGTTCGAATTTCGTTTGATCGCTCTTTTCAATGCAAATTCCCGGCTTGTCCTTTCCGAAAAAGTATCACCGTCGAACGGGTGTTGAAATTTTAATTGGTATTGCGCGCTGCACAATTATTTCTAGCGTTTTTTCTTTGCACGAGTGATTTAGTTGATGCGAGTAGTCTATTCGTTCTTGTTTGCTTAAAATATCGTGTCCGATTGTGCATTGCGGTGGTCGGTGTTTCCGATCGCAGCACCGACTAAAAAGTTCTTACACCGTTTTCTTACGTCGAATCAAATAATTTTCACACTCCTATCTGCAATCCCCGGAAAACAAACTTTCTCAATGTTGTAGATATTGTCGATACGTTGAGATCTTCGTTTAATAATTTTGTTCGAGGAAGACGTAGATATACTGCCTATGCCATATGGCACGAAGTAGAATTATATTTTGATTCAAAGAAAATTAATAGCATACCGTATTTAGAAGACCGTTGAAAATCTTCACGTCGAGCATGACTCGTTGTTGCAGTTGAGGTTAGTGCTTCTCGTTGGACGAAGTGTCCCGCGTACGATGCAGAACGTAGCAACAGGATCGTGTCGAAAGCCCGGCATGCGAAAATTTCGTTTGTCTAGCTCGTTAGCGTAGGACCTAAATCGGCAGTCCTAGATCTCGGTTGCGGGACCGTGGCCGCATCCGGATCGTCCTGATGAATATTGAATATCCACGATCCGTTGACGCCGGTGTCGTTACGAGTGTCGTGTATCGCGCGGTTGAATAGAGGAGACGCGTCCCACGTCTTTCTCAGCGGCAGACAGCCTGGTACCTATCGCGGCCTAGCGGATAAGAGGGAGGAACAGAGGGCCCTGGAGGGTCTGGATGGAAGAGGAGCGGATAAGCGGAGGCGACGCGACGGCCGGAGGAATGCTCGACAATCACGATCGACACGATCGGACGTCTGGTCAATGAGGAGTCGGAACCGGCGCGGCGCGAACCGATCGTAATTAATAGACGAGGCCGGCGCGAGGGGATGACCCCGACCAGGCGGACGTAATCAGACTGCTACTCGGAGATCGCAGGGAGCGAGCGGGCTCTCGCTGGAACCCTGCACGACGTCATTTGTTTAAGTTGATCGTTGCCCGTCGCGGCCGAATAAGGCAACCCGTGTTCGCCACTCCGCGGGGAGTGCGAAAGAACAAAGAAGGAGCCGTGAGCAGGCCAACAGGCTCCTCTTCGGGATGAGATCGTAGCGCAGGGTGGACTAGAGAGCGAAGAAGAGAGACAACCGGGGAGAGAAAAGGGGTCGGGGAAGAGCAGACGCCTGCTGTTCGCCGCATTGTCTTCCTCTCTTTTCTCTCCTTCGGTCCTCTGCTCGTCCCCTTTATCTTCCACTCCCCGCTCTCCTCCACTTCTTCTTCTTCTTCTTCTTCTTCGTCGTCGTCGTCGTCGTCGTCTCTACTCCTCCTCCTCCTCCTCCTTCTTCGCGTTCACGGTCCTCGTGTTCCTCTTTGGTTTCGTTTCGAACAATCCACCAGCAGTCCCCTCGTCGGGACGGTAGGTGAGCCCTCGGCAGAGGCGACGACAAAACAATTGCCAACGTAAAAGACGAATAAACGTTTTTTCGCGATCCCACGATCTATTTCCAAATCGAGGAGCGCGCGGACCCAGTACGGGAATCGATCTTCCCCGCGCGAAGTCATGGGACGACGCGCCCTGGGAAAAGTCGCGACCCGCCGTGTTCGCGCGAAGATCAAAGACTCTTGCGACTCCCAGACCAACGACCGATCGTTTACAGACATTGTACGATAGTTATAATTTTTAGCTTTTTGTAGAATGAAACTCTGTCCCAGTTATAATACTCTTCGAAGACACTGCAAAATAAAAAGTTTTTAAATAATGTATCGACATTCTCGAATTCTTCCGGTCCTTTGGCCATTTTATATGTCACCTTATTAAAAATGCATAAAATTAGCTAATTACAAGTATGTCGGAAGCATCGCTCGTTGGATTCCTTCGTCGGAACGAGGGTTAGGATGTAGATAATTATGAAATGGGTTAGGGTCGTGTCATAAATTTTTTACTACGATAGAGGATGGCCTCCACTCTGAAGAAAAAAAGAATTGAACAAAGGCGCGAAGCTCCGTTTAATTGCCCTATTCTCGGAAATGTTTTACATCCAAACTACCTGAGATTGAATTCCCCTTTAAAAAACAATAAACTTCGAACCACCTAAATCTAAAAAAATGTCATACACAGTTTTGCTTTACCGATACGCCAAAGTTTCGAACATAATTTGTCAATTATGGATTTTATTCGTACGAGTACCAATTTTTAATCCTAAAGTGGCTCTGGCGAACCGGGAAAGGATGTATAAGGCAAAGGATTAAAATATCGAAATGTTTATCGCGTAGATTAAACTTGTTCGGAGAAGTAACGTGAGTTTAATGTGGCGTACTCTTTGGTTTCAGACGCGAAACACGGCGATGAGAGGAACCATGCAAAGAAGACGGTGAAGAGGCAGCGATGGCAGCAGCGGAAACACGTCTTCGAGGTTCTTCCGATCTTCTCCTTGCTCGTGACAGTCGAAGGGAGCACGAAGAAGTGGGAATCGTTCGCGAGATCACCTGGGCAAGGTCCATGGGTTCCCAGAGGGCATGAGAGCTCATCATGTTCGAACACCGACACGGGCCACGAACGCTATCGACCTGCAACCTCTTCGGCGTGATATTGCTCCTAGTGATCGTCGTCGGTAGCTACGATGTGTCAGCGGACCTCAACTCCGAATTTGTCAAAGGAAAAAGTAAGTCGAAGGGACCCTTCTATTCGATTTTTCCAGAGGAAGGAAAAATCAACGCAACATTTTACTTTAGATCCTTCTATAATATCATTGTAAACAGCAGCTCGATTATAATATATTTATCGAAACGATGGCTTCATTTTTGGTTAATCGGCAACGTGCGTATTTTAATATCGTTCATTTTCAGATGTAACGAAATAAAATACTTGGAGGATTTTTTGTTGGTACCTTTGATACTTTCACTGGTTCATTTGCACGAACGTTCTCTAATTACGACGTTACGCAATTGTACGATAACAGTTATCAAAGACAGAATCAATTTTCTAAATACATCATGTTCTGTAATTGTTTCTTTAAGAGACGCGCTACATAATAAATAGATTTATTACAAATGGTATACGCGAGCCCCCGATATCCCACTCGCGCGTTACAGCACATTTTACAGAAATCTTATACGAGCATTGTAAGCATAAGAGCAGTAAGTTCGATCATTTTCGAAACGAAAGGTGGCTGTTTACTTCCCCTGCCAGATCAAGATCCATCAAAATCAATCGGAACTGTCTTCCTACGAGACTCGGTCGCGCGTCTAGAAAAGTAGAAAGTAAAGCGTTGCGCCAGGTTTACCGGCGCGTGGGCGGCTGCTCGCCTAGCCGAAGGAAGGGTCCCCTTTACCCGAAGTACCTGGAAAGTACCGTTCTTCCCACTCGAGAGGAAACTCTTCGAATCCGTTGTTGCCCTGTCGCGTCGCGTCGCGCCGCGCCGCGCCGCGTCTCTCCGCTAGGAAATGTTTACGCCCGCTTTCGGAAACGCGCGTGTAGGTGCTGGCTCGCGTGTAACAACAGGATTCCGCGTGGACCGTGGTAGCTTGCGGTGCTCGACGCTTGACCCACATCGACTCCGACGCGTCCTCTGCCGGTTGTCGGAGCCTGAACCGTTTACTTTTATTGCCGCGATCGTTATTACTCGGTTTTCTCGACCACACGCGCGATGCTTCGCGTTTTCGGACGCTGGCGATCCGACGCGACGGTCCACGGACTGCTCGAATCATTCTTACCGCCGGGACGCTCACCGTATGCGACCTAACGATCAGGAATCATTCGAGCGAGATATGCGGCGCGATGGCCTATAAAGACGCTGCTCGGAAAAATTCACTGCGACGAGCTGGCCGGACATTCCGACACCGATCTTTCGGCAGATCGGAGCCTGAAATAACTCTCCGACGGAATGTTCGTTAAACATTCTTCGATAGAATGGAATGAAGTTTTCGATGATAAATCCCCCAGAGAATGGCTAAATTATAACAAAATTTGGATGAATTCATTCTTGTTATTTGTATAAAATAATATAAAATCCTCATTTTTAGTGCTCCGTAAACCTAGTGTTAAGGCGTCTTCGAAAAGACGTCTATTCAGGACGTAAGACGTTCAGACCTAAAATCGACGTAAAAAAGACGTCTTCGAGACGTCTCTGTGCTATCTGGGCGTAAGCATCGAAGGAGGTACAGAACAAATGTTGAAAATCTACGTTTTTAACATTTTAACATTGGTATCGATCAACCCTACTTCTGAGATATATTTAAAAATTGATTACAAAATCTCAGATTATCAGATGCGATGTTTTTATACATTGTTATTCTAGAATTTGGCGATATGGAAAATATGAAAAAGTCTAAATCGCTTAGAGATTATTGTAACATGTGTGATATCGCATAAGGCGCTGGAACGGTAGCATGGTGTGCACATACACCGGTAGGTCAACCGTATACGTACATGGGGATTGCAAGGATCCGGGAGGCCGCAAATCGTGCCTCGCTGATGCAAAGTCGAGTCTTCTTAGTAGTCACAATCGCTAGATAAAAGATAAATCTAGGGCGCGATCTTCGCGAAATGGTGAAATTTTTACGTTCTCGGGGCGTAAATTGCATTATTCGGCAGAATGTAACCCTCGTAGCTCTATGAAACGTATTACTCGACAGCGTCGACAGCGGCAGCACTGTACCGCCGCCGCGTTGCTTCTCGCGGTTCCGCTACCGACAGTCTATTGTCGTTCTGTAAACGAGCGATCTCGGTTCTCGATGAAAAGTATCGAATCGCTGTGGAACGTATCGAAAACGCGAATTAGAAAGTTGGCGAGCTTACCCTCGGGCTTAAAGACGCATCTCGTCGGGCCGATAACCACCCAGGATCTCTCGGGGCACCGCAATTTCCAGAGATATCGCCTAAAGTGGTCTCCATAAAGGTTCCATTAACACGATAAGGGGAGGTTGATACCTCTATGGCCATTAGGCGGCGGTAACTTACGCCGCCGTGTCGCGGTCCCGATTCTCTTCGGGTCCTTCCTTTTTTTCTTGCGTTTCGCCTCCTCGCTCGGCCGACGAAGCGAGAAGATACGTTCGACGCTATTGCCGAACGATACCCGACGAAGCCGGACGATTTTTCGGCGAAGGATTAAAGTCCGTGGTAAGTTAATCGTTGCACTTTATCGTTCCGAGCTTTTAACGCGTATCGCCACTCGGAACGAAGCGTCAATTAACACCGAGGATTTGGGATCTGTCTTCGGGAAGGACACGGGTACGCGTCTTATGCTCGAATCGACGTAATTGCGACGTTAGTGGGACACATCTGTCAAAACGAACCACTTTTCGGTCGTTCGAATTTATTTTTTTACCCAGACCAAAATTAAAACTTCGACGTTTAAGAAAAGTTCCGCTCGCGGAGCTGTCGGACTGTCTCCCTGGAAATTGGGTAGGACGAACATTTTACACCGGAGATAACAGGTTAAAATTTCTATCTCTCGAATTATCTTTTCTGCATTTTGCAATTTAAGAAATCGTAAAGATTCGGTATGGTCGTTTAAAGGGGGCTTATCGCGTGAAGCGGGAAAGCCGACCAATGTTTTAACATTTTCTTTGGTTACAAAGATACATCCAAAAAGTAGAAAAAAATGTTGCGTTCATCTTTTTATTGCTACTCCATCCAGTTGCATACAATTGTTGTTACCCTCTTGGAACATTCACGGTATAACCATTATTGGCGTGCATTATAGCACTTGTATCGATCATCAAATCGATCGGTAGTCCTATCGTTTGTACATTAGACGATCTCCTCTCTCGATCGCAGATTCTCGCGTTTCACAAGTCACGCCCCCAAACTTTTTCAACGCAGCTCGTACATACGGTCCGAAGTATAGAAATGAATTTCACGGGTGTCCAGAGACCGTTTCTCCGTTTATGAATGCGATTTCGAAGCTAACGAAGACATCTTTTCCACGTCGAATAAAAACCAGTCGCAGTCGCGGTCGTCGCGATCGGTTTTTTGCGGGGTCGACCGATTCCGTGGCGCTTTCGGTCACGTTCGCTTTTACATTAAACGAAATTCGTGCTTCTGTTTTTACGGAGGCGGCCTCGGCCTTTGATCGCGGACACATTAATTCTATCTGGCCGACCTTAACTTTCCCCTTAAGTAGGCGCCGGGTACGCCGTGGATCTTCCAGATTACCCGCTAAGCGTCGCGTATCACGCCAACGGGGAAAACACGTGTCCGCTAACAGCGACCGTCGATTCCCGATATTTATTATCGCGCGGATAATCATCCGAGCCATCGAGCCGCCAGTCGAAACGCGACCGTTAATCCCGCCATCCGAATTTACATCTTTTATGTCCGTCCGTTTATGGCTGCTTCTACCAGCTAAATCCTGCGAGAATTAGCTATTAAAATCTTGTGCCGCGCCATAAATCACGCCCGAGCTCTTTGCCGCGTCCGAAACTGTCGTGTTCGCTGCAGTTGCCCGCTTCGAGGCAATTAGCGACCGTCTTCTAGGATCGCTGAATTATTCGATCTTTGAAATTCAGGATACGGAAGTAGGGCCACGTTAACTTTCATCCGTGGATCGGTTGCGTGCTTGTTTCTCTGCGACTGTGTGAGAAATATGAGAAAATCGAATTAACGCTAAATCTACCCGTCGAACGACCGTTTCCAGATTTTGTATTTTCCAATTATTGAATTTATAAAGATGCTTCCATTGGAAATGATTATACGCGATTCCGTATTTAAGCACAAATTATAATAAAAATCGCACAAAATCCAAATAAATTCAATTGTGTCATTTTTATATGGCACCATATAGTAGCCATTTTTAGTACTCGGTAGGTTTAGCGTTAAGACAATATTTTCCATCCAGC
The DNA here is from genome assembly GCA_028454225.1 of Lasioglossum leucozonium. Classification (NCBI taxonomy): domain Eukaryota; kingdom Metazoa; phylum Arthropoda; class Insecta; order Hymenoptera; family Halictidae; genus Lasioglossum; species Lasioglossum leucozonium. The sequence continues at coordinate 454,058 of CM052217.1, read as the reverse complement.
TGTCATCGGTAGCCTCGTTACGTCTAGACTGTTCGAACTAAATTAAACGGTCCCAATTAGCCTTCCTCTCGCTGCGCGTAAGCATACCTTCGGTTTTCTCGCAGTGTGTTAATTAATTTCATAAGAGTCGAATTCCCGGTTGGTTCGTAAACAACAAAATAAAAATTCTTGAAAATTCGGAGTAAGCGATTATCGAGCCCGAGATCGAAATAATTTAAAGTTTCGCAAATCGGTTTTACCCGCGTAATTGCAACGTGCCCGTGCACGGGCCGGTACATACCGGGCACAGTCGAAATTAATTTTCCCGCTGACCCGCGACATTTCGTGCGACTGTAACTCACTTTCGAAAGAGCTGTTTCGCGAGCACGCCGAGTCGCCAATTACACCGCGGCTTCATCTTGGGTGGCTCTCGTTTGGGACTCCAGTTTTCGGCTGTCCGGGCCGCCGTTTCGTTCGTTCGTTCTCCAGTTTTAGCAGCGAGGTACCCTTCCGGTACCGGGGCCCGGAGAGACTCGCGAGACGACCACGACAGAACACGGGGCCCCCGAAAAAGAAGGGGGCACCGGGGATCTCTGCGGAGCATAAACTCGCGGCGCACGATAAGTTCGCATGTAATACCGCTAGCCCCGGACAACTCTATCAGCGTGTATGCGCAGGATCGGCGGAGGGACATCTGGGAGGCATGCCTTAATTGACCGCTCGGAATATTGACGAGATCCCAGAGACGGATTGAGACGTTGAATTTCCGAGGGACGTTCGCTTTTTTTGCCAACCATGAAATATGACCGTTCAATATGCTAGGCAGATATTTATGTACTCGTGGGATTGCGCCCGATCCAGCGATCCTCCGGAGATCCGAACAGGCCCCGGTCAGCGGAGACCGTTCTTTTCATTTTTTACCCTCGTTCTTCTTAGCCGCCCTCGAACCGAATTCCTCTACGGATGCCTCATTGTTTGTCTTCTTTGTCGGGGAAACGTTTTAACGAAGCCGAGGCTCCATCCCCGCCGCTAGCCTACGTATTCTCGTGACTTCAACACCCCTATTTGCTCAGTTTGTTCGCAATATTAGTTTATCATTCTACTATGTTGTATCCCGGATAGTACAGAGACGTCTTAAAGACGTCCCGAACATCTCCTGAACGTCTTTGGCTAGGAGACGGTACGGAGACATCTTTAAGACGTCTTATTTCAGATTCTAAAACGACGTCTCCAAAAGACGTCTTGTCTGCGAGACGTTCAGACCTAAAATGGAGGTAAAGAAGACGTCTTAAAAACGTCGTGTGCTATCTGGGATGTCTTTTAAATGTACCTTGAAAATAGTATACATACAATAATATCAAAAAAAATATCAATTGTCTTGTTGACTCAAAACAAACATTAATGTTGTTTCTGGAGATAGAACTGACGAATAACACCATATGTTAAAAAAGTGTCAGGACTTTTGGAACGAAATATTTGGTATTGACGCAAGGGTGAACCGTGTTGCAGTGTTTCGTAACGGTACGCCAGAGTCGCGCAGTCTCCCAAGAAAGTCAGACGTGTTTACAAGGTATTCTTAGTATTGTATACACCGCGTTCCGAGGGATGTTGTTCAACTGGCTGTTGCGCGTATCCATTTCCCCAGGCTTGCTCAACCTCTTTATGGCTCTTCTCGATTTGCGATCGATGAAAAATCCACCCACTCTCTCGCCTCTCACCCTCGCCGGCGTCCACCCACATTTCGTTCCTAGACCTGCCAGTACCTATCCAGGGAACGACTGCTGTTCACCATCCATCGAGCGGTCGGGCAACCGCGAAAGAACCCGGAGCCCGGATTGACTTTCCGAAAGACCTTTCCAACCGACCGATCCTCGGTGAAAGATCTATTCTGTGGAAGAATCCATATTCACGGAATACTCGCAGCGCCGGTGAATCGTTTCGTTTCCTCTTCCTTGCAGTTGTTCGATCGTCGGTCATCCGTACCATGGGTCGATTCAACTATAGTTGAATAGTTTCTGAACTGCAGCTTCTATCTTGATCGATAGACATTTTATCAATGGACCGCGGGACTTTGTGAATTTCTACCAACGTTTAGCGAATCGGTGGGTTTACTAGAGTTTTATATTTGTTTTAACTATTTTCTGTCTATTTTCTGTTTCTAAAGAGACCCTTGCGTTGGAGCGTTTTAAGGGGCCCAAAAATTATCCCTAATTTAAATTAAATTAAAAGTACACTTCCAAAAATCCATACTTTTTGCGTTTATTATTTATTTTATTATGTGGTATAAGTTTCCATTCTTTATATAAGTTGTTTTTTAATGTAATATAAGTTTTCTTTTTTTTATATAATATACATTCTTTTCTGAGGACCGAAAATTACATTTTGCGGGAGGGCGGGGGCGAAAATTTGTATTACCGCCACTGTTATTTTCGAACAAAATTGACGAGGGAAAGAGAATTTCGTGGTTTCTTTAAACTTGTCTGGACTGGTACGATACAAACTTCCGAAACGTATAAATCGATTAAACTATAATTTCCTCCTACGAATACAGAAGGAGCACAAAGACGGCCATTAAAAGAGAATATCCCGATAAAAATGGCGATTATCCACGGTCCTCTAGAACCGAGCTTCCCGGTTAGAACGACGCGAGCAACCTGTTCGCGATTTCATTGAAATTTGCTGGTCACCTAACCGACGCGCGTTGCGTTAGAGCTTCTTGTAAGCGGACAAAAGCACCCCCCGGGTAACAGACAGCAGCAATTTCAGCCATTAATGCGGGAACAATATCGTCCGCCGTCGAGATTCATCGCAGATCCATCGCAGATCCATCGTCGATTAATCGCGAACGAAAAAAAAAGAAACATTGACAGCGACGCGTAACGAATATGCCGATTTCGTCCATTAGGAGCAACGGTTGCCGATCGGAATCGCGGCTTGGTACGTCGAGTATGCCGTTTACGCCCTTCGGGCAGATTGCCACAGTGGGTCGAGCGAAAATAATTAATAAGGCTCGCTTCGTCCATTATACGGGCCAGTGGAATTCGGATTTAATTGATCTCGATACCGCAAACCGATTTGCGCAACAGGCACGCGCGCAAGCTAATCCGCGATGCCGCTTTCAATTAACCGATTCTCAGCGAGCAACGTGTGGATACCGTTGTAACGAAACGACAACCAATCGAGATTTAATCCTTTTGCTAATTTCAAACAATTTTTCTGTTGGTTATATTGAAATTAACGCTATAAAATATAATGCTAGTTTAAATTTGCCAATTAAAAACGTCGAGTCGCGCTCGATACAGGAATTCCTGTGAATAAATTATGACAAAACATTAGCGACGAGTGGATTTCTAAAGACCTACTAATTTTTCTCATAAATGCTGAAAATCCGTGATGTCTCAGACGGTAAAACCTGATTTGTTGTTTCTCGTACGAATAAACACGATCTCCAAACGTTACGAGTTGTATTGATTTAACTCGTTTCGTTTTTAAGCAGAAATTAAATTTCCGAATTGGTAGGAACGACGTTACGGACCACTGTGCGATGGCCGCCGAGCACGATGTCGGCTAAATAATAGAGAAGTAACGCACGGGTCGCGACGTTTATTACCACGGCCAGAAATACCACGATCCTGTAATCGACGCGATTAAACTTTGAATGGCATTTATGCGATAGCCGGCTGAAACGTTCGATGGAGGCTGAAGTTTACCAGCGATTACCGCCGGCATTTATTGCGCCCGCGAAGCATTCGGTATTTCTGTCAAACGGTTCCCTACTCGTTGTTGCGGTTACTTACGAGCAACCGACTCGACCGGTTGCTAATCAGAGACACTGGCTCCGAGATAGTCCGAGGCCCTCGGGCTTGATTAACTGTGTTAGACGTTACCGGGTTTTAACAAATACAGCTACAGTTTTTCTTGCTGGAAATTATACCGGCTGCGAAACAGATCCGGACGTTGGTACAAACTTCAGATTCTAATTATTTTATTTTATTTATCGTCGATCTCTCCAACACTCTAACGTTTAACAAAACTTTTTAAACATTGGACTTCAATTTTTTTGAAAAGCACAAATTTTGAAAATGCTAATATTTTTTTTATAACTGTTTTCTGCGAGCCTACATCGAAAGTTTAAAAGATGCGTTTTGTAGACCAACAGAATTTGGAGGTAAACGATGTCGACGATGATAAACATTTGCACAAAAGTAAGTACTGCTAGAACATTCTAATTGTTGTAGAACAAAGAAAAAGGCTAAATGTCTCGTTCGAAACTAACATTTCGAAGTGTACTGAAATAATGGGACAATTGGAATGCCACGAAGCATCTTGCCAGGCCCGCTGCGAAATTGCCTCATCAACCAGCATCCATTTTTTCGAATGGACTTACCCCATCGAGATTAAGATTCGTTTTTCTCGAAAGGATTCCTACGAAATTTCGCGATATCGCGTGTTTTTGCGCGGTATCGCTCATTCGACGAGGGAAAGAGCCGAGGCAGCCCCGTGGAAAATGGAAGGATCCGCACGTGGGAAATCGAATTTCTTGCCGGGGATAAACGGGCGTTTGCATCAATCCTGTGTTCTTGCGCAGCGAGACGCTCGCGTGTCTCGGCTACTTTAATTGCTGCGTAATCGTCCCGTCGTTGAAAACCCCGCCGCTTGCATTCCTCCGGCTGGCAGACCGCGATGCGGTCGCGAGTATGCCCCCAACAAGGTCGACAGATGTCCTCGATGACGGAAACGGAATTCCAGCGCCGGGGTTCGCGCGGTTTGCATTCAGACCTAGCTTTCAAGAATTCACACGATGCGGGGCGTTGGTTCTTGCGTTTCGGATACCTGTCCAGGACGGTGGTCCCTTTCCCGTTTTTGCCGGACGGCCCAGGAGGGTTGGGCTTTCGCGAATCACCGGGCTTTTTGTCAGCCTCTAAACATTTGTAGAAATCATAATTTCCCCTCCTGTTTCGTCTAGAAATTTTTCCACGAGGATCCAGGGGCTTCGGTCAGCCAAAAATAAAAATAAGAGAGACAAAAGCGATGCGAAGGCCTCGATTAATTACTATAGACAAGAACAAGTAAATTAACGTTACCAATAGCTGGATGTACCGGGTGGAACAAAAAATATTCTATTTCCTCGGAAGTGGTGATCTCTGAGGTAATTTGAAATAATTTGTTCCTTTGAGAAAATTCTCTCCGTAACTTTGTTAACGCTAAGCCTACCGTGCTTTACAAGTAGCCGGTAAAATTTGAACTTTGTGCGGTTCATATTATAATATCTGGTCTAGTAAATATATTTGTTTAATCATTTACCACCAAAGCATCTTTATAATTTTAGTATGAAATAAAAAATCTGGAACCAGCCATTTAACCGGTGGTGGTAGGTTTAGCGTTGAAGAAAACGGAAAGGACAGTTTTCAAATTTACCTTTATCGCTTCCGCGAGGAAATTTTTGTGTAATACGTGTTTCCCGAGAAAGAGCGAGCGGTGCTAAGCTAACCGATGAGAATCGGGTAGGGGCCAGCAGGTCGCAGATAGCAATCTGCTTGGGATTTCATTTCCCCAGGAAAAAAGTGCTTCTCCCAGAGGCGATCGGGTGGATCATAAATCGAGAACAGCGGGAAGGAATTGCGAGCTATTCGTGGGGCGTCCGGATCCCTGGATCGAACAATAGAGTCGGCGGAATAGGTGTTCGCCGAGTCGAAAGCTAATCTGTGGAGCAGCTGGTGGATCTGCGCGCGACGCTGTTTGCCGACTGGTTGGTTCTTCCATCGCGGCGCGTCGAACGGGCCTAACGAGTCCCTGGTCGATCCTATTTTCGCCCCGATCGATCCTGACTCGATCGGATCGAGGCTGGAGGCAGAACACGGATCGACCGGGGCTCGCGTTTCGGTTCGATCTTTCGGTGTCGATTCGTGGCGCACGATTTCGAGGCGTGCGCTAACTTGAATCGACCGGCGCGGCGGACCATGCCGAGATGAACCTCGTCGATAGCGAAACCGATCATCGGCGGATCGCCGGTCCGACAGGTGCATAATCACGGCAGAGTCGTTTTTGCAACAGCGCAGCGTCGCGATCGCGAGAGTATTTGCGCGAGGTTCAACGAGGCGGGCACGAACGCCACTTGCAGAAAATTTTCATGTCGCATAAGAATCCGCACTCTACCAACAAATAACATACATGTACCCGAAAGAAATGCAACTATAACAAGCATCTTTATGCGTCCGTGTAGTTCGTTTCAGCCTACCCGATGTATAAAATTGCGAATTTGCATAAACGTCACCGATCGTCCACGTGTCAATTCCACAATGACTTCGGGTCTCGTTTCATCGGATCCTGTTCGCAATAGCGGTTTCGTTTTCGTCGAATGCACGCGGAATCTTGATATCGGTCCCGTTGGCGTCTTCGAGAAAGAGGAAGAGGAAGAGATCGGGATCGGAGTCTACGTGTCATCCGGTCCTCTCGGTTCTTCTCGAAGGTGAACACGTTTGACATTTAACACGCGGCGGATCGAGCAGGCGCCTACAAAGGGAATCACTCCGGCAGATCCAGAACTCGAAGCCTCGCGATCGATCTATCCCACGTGAACCGCGTATCCGGGCGTCGACCACCCCTGAAGGGACGTAGATCTTCGGACGACTTCTCTCTTTCCTGGCCATCCGAGGAGGGAAACGACGCGGCGATCGGTGTCGGGATTCCTCGAGCGTATTAATGTGGAAGAGAGCTAGGCGCCATGAATCGCGCACAGCTTCTAACCCTTTTTGGACGAAGAATTTTTACTTAATTTATTTTTTGATAGGTCCGATGCGTCTATTTTTCATGTTAAACAGAAGTAGAATCCGAAAAGCTGAGCTTCAACTTACTAACTTAAATAATTAAACTCGTAAAACGGTACAACATAACAATAATAATTAAACTTTGAAAAGAACTACAACGAGTGATAAAATTATTAATACACGAAAATTTCATTTTTTAACCATATGATGAATGTTGTCTGCAATGGATAAAAATCCATTCTAACCAGGCTTCGGCTTAAAAATTGATTGCACTAACCTAACCTCGTCAACTTGTACAAACGGTTCTAACCCTTGGACCACCCACCGTAACGTCTTAAAAATGAATGCACCCGTAATTGGCAGGACACGTTCTAACCAGTATTTTTAATGAAAGAATTATACGTTATGATCGATAGACAAATCGGTTAGGCACGCGAGAGATCGCACGCGCGATCGCGAGCAGATTTACTAGCATACCCATCGGGCAACCATACGTCCGTGCTACTCGTTTCAAATTAACAATTACGTCAGATACGATCTCGCTGACAAGTCGAGCTTTCACCGGGGCAATTAAAATCTGCCGGGGACGAAAGTCTATGGGGGAGACCGGAGACCGGGTCGCGCGAATTTCAAAAGGGACAGCCGGACAAACGTGTCGAGGTTTCGTATCGGCGTGTTTATCTCGCGGTCCAGCGATTCCATAGGTACGACTTCGCCTCATGGAGCCTCGAGAACCTCCGCTCCGGCTCGCTCGTATATTAAAACCAAAGAACCATTCCGCGAAGGGGAGAAAGAGATTGTTATCCGAGGCGCGAGTTATAAGCGGCTCGTCGGGGATCGTGGATCCGCGATCTAACCCGCGACTCGTCCGCCGCGATGATTTATGGCTCCGACATAACGATAATTCTGGATTCCTGAGAGCCCCGCCGGGGGTGAAAGTCACTTTCACTCGCCGTTGATCTATGGCTTCGATGCTTAATTCGATCGTATTACCGAAAATCTGTTTGCAACGAGACATTAGTTTTATGCGTGTATCTTATCTTTGAGCTATACACAGGCGATACGCGAGCTCATTTTGCCAAGTAGAGTAACGCCTCGATATATTGGAACGAGACGTGCACGATAATAGTGAAATATTTATTCCCACTACTGCTAAATGTACCCTACAATTGACCGATTAAAATGATACCAAACACGACGCAATTGGATTATATTTACTTGTCTAATTCATGATTTAGTAGGACCTCGATTATCCGAACCGATATCCGAATAATAAACAAATTCTAAACGGTCTCGAGCTCATCGGAGTAGTCGTTCGTTTTTCGGACGAAATCGCAGGAGGTCAAACTTCGTGGCCTTGATCGTTTCAGGTGGGATGTTCCTGCATGACCTTGGACCAGGGAACCAAGTTAGATATGCATCTACTTCTATTGTTAACGGGGGTCACTGTTTCAGCGCGTTGACCGCGGACCAGTTCGGCCTTATCTGCTCTTTGTCTTTGAATGCTATGCAAATACGAGAGATGAGCGATCAGGCTTGCTGGGCCCATCCGTGCGCCGAGTCCTATGCAGATTACCCCCGTCCTCAAATCGGAAAATCGACTCGCGAATGACTCGATGCATCGCTAACGGTCTACCGTGTCCTCCGAGAAACGAGCGACGAATAAATCAATTTTTATTCTGCTAAACCCGAATGATTTATGCGTCGAGACGTCGACGAGGGATTGAATTGGGAATACCATTATCGTTCAGAAATACAAACGCCATTAACAACTTCGGATTAAGCAATTTATTTACAAACATTGGTCTCCGGCGCTCATTTCGAAGAACAAGTTCAACGTCGGTCCGAAGACGATGGTAGATAATTTTTTAAATCGTCTCTTTACATATTTTAGACAAAACTGACGCCTTTGAAATTTTAAAAAATAGACAGAGGAGAGTAGGGTAATTTGGAATACTACTATCAATCGATTAGAAATTGGGTTAAACTTCACTATGTAGTAGTAAAGATTTTGACGAGAAAATGCCAGAAATGCAAGTTCTAATAGCCGGAGTTCACTGGTGCAAAGTTCTACGCGTGTAAAGTTGGCCGATTTCAAGTATTTTTGACCGGTTTGAACGCAGTTATATTGCTCTGTGCTCGGCGCAATCAGCGACCCTGAAAGCTCTAATATATCCATTTGTTGTCTACGTTCGATACGATTTCATGATTTGAAAACTGTGCGTGGTCCAGACACAAGGGTGAAGGGAACCCGTTGCAGATCAAGATACGCGAGGTTGTTAAACGTAGCCCTCGCGGGATGAAAGTAATACCTTGGCGAAGGTCGGTAGAGATCCCATCATCGGCGTCGTAAAAGCGAGCCATCGATTCGCGAGGAGCGAAAGACAGTGGTGGTTGGAGTGCCGTACCCGAGCAGAAGCGGTCGAGAGTTAATACCCTCTCGGAGGGCAGACGCGGGTACGCGTGCCCTCGACGTGGATGCGGTTCGCCCCGGTGGCTGGTGAGGTTGCCGAGGTGAGACGAGGACGAGAAAGATCGAGAACGAGCCGCCGGAGGAATGGGAGACGAAGAGGACGAGCCGTGTCGGAACAAGATGGAGCTTCGAACAAAGCGCATTCCACGTCATTCGGTTCCTTGTCCACTCTGCCCTCTGCACTTCGTATCTATTCGTCGTTATGTTCTCACCTCTGCAGCGCGCGTCAACGCATGCGAATTACGAAACAATGATTTTTATATACCATCGGTTTCTATCCATTTAAAAGCACGTTTGAAACGCGCTTGCCATTTTAACCCTTACGTCTATAACCAAAACTCGCTACGGTTGTCGATAACCGGCATACCCGGGTACCCACCTCCGGTTTTTTTTTTTTAAATAAACACTTTGCATCGCGTCAGGTTGGAGTTTTTACGTTTGTAGACGACCGTTACTACGAACCAAGTTTTTAAGGCCTGCGCCAGCCGGAAAGACACTGCCAGATAATATAACTGGGGCCTTTAATGGTACACCGTACCATTAAAAAGACGAAATGAAAAAGACAAATTCAATCTACACTCAACTAAAACAACGAATAAACTCGTCGATCGATTATCGACACGATAATATCGACGTCTTCTAAAAAGATCAGACGATCGTGATACCCGCTGGAATTGGCTCGTTTGCTACGAACTGGTGTTTTATCAAGCCTTAAAAAAAGGTTGTAAACGTTGCGAGCTGCGAGGAACAAGCAAGATACGCGTTCTCACTGACGGCACGCTTGTACCGTTCGATATCATGATTAAACGCGCTGCACTGTCCCGCGCGAAACAGTCGCTTTGATTTACGTGACACTTTGGAAAAAATTGTCCTTATAATCGACCACGGATCGCGGCATTACGCGCCGAATATTTCCTTTCGCCACTCGAACCGTATCATTAGGAACAATTTCCCTCTCGGCTTTTACGTGCTCCGTGATTTGTATCTATTATCCGCGTTCACAATGCATTTCAGAAACATTGAGTTTTGAAGTGCGTCGAGTGGAACGCTCGCTGCTCCATAATTAGCGTAATGACAATGATTAAGTCGGCGGCACGATCGCCTCGTAGCGCAACCGACTCTTAAAGATGGTATCGAGTTCAATCTGCACTTATAAATCAATTGCAATGCCTAAGTTGACTGCCAAACCTATAAATTTATGTTAAATCTTTACTGTATTTTAATATTTTGGGTAGGAGTGTACGGGTTCCCTAGATTTCGGGTTCGGATCGGGTCAAAAGTCCGAAAGTTCGTTAAGTTTGGGCACCCGAAGCTACGGTTGGACGGAAGTCATGCTTGCGTCTGTCAAAAATTTGTAATCGCATGATTAGAATCTAATTTCGGGATTCGATATTTCGAGTACCTGCACACCCCTAATTCTGAGAACCGTATTTTATCGAAAGTTTGATCCTTCAGCGAATTGCTCTGCATAAAAATTTAAATCTTTCTCGAAGAATTTCTGTCGTGCTCGAAACTATTAAATTCGCGGCAAATACTTTTCTTGCGCATTAGAATTGAACAGGCGTGACGAAATGCAAATGTCAGCGGATGATCGTCGGACCTGATACATTTATCCATAAAGAGCATCGTCGACTCCTTTTCAAAACAACGAGGGAGAAAATTCCGGAGGAAAATCGAATAGATGAAACCGGTCGTTGAAGAGAGAAGCAGAAAGATAACGACGAGGGATATAGTCGGGAGCAGCAGTAGAAATGCTGCGATACATTTCATTGACTTTTAGCCGAGCGAAATAATGCAAGGCACGAAGCAATAGAAAAGCCTGGCACCGGAATATATTGAAATCGTTGCGAACGAGATTCGAACGCGTGAACCGTGACGTTCGAAAGACCGTGGCCACGTTTTCGTTAAGCGGTCGTGGTTGACTCTGCCATGGTGGGGTTTCAAAAGAACTGGAATTTAAATTGGTTTGTCATGTAGTACGTCTAATAAAATGTACCATTAGCGTCGATAACAGCGGGCCAACCGCGATCGGCTTGTACACTGACACGTGCTTAATTGCAACCGGTCGATCACTCAGCGTTTTCGAAAAATTGTTTATATATGTCCGACCGAAAACAGAGACTGGATCGTAAACTCGTTTTTCAACTGACAAGTACCGAATACGAAGCTTAACATATATCCTAATGAAAACAGTTTATTAGTCCTTTGTCTTTCATCTCGATTGTCGTCTAATTTTTAACGAAAGCAGCCAGGAAATTTTTAAAACTAAGATTTTATTTAGACTTTGTGCTGCTCCAATTATAATACGTGCTCTATTAAAAATAACTCTACAAACATTTCCTGTAAAATCATTTTTATTATTTAAATAATTGTAAAATAAAAAATCTGGAACAGGTAACAATATTACCGGTGGTGGTAGATTTAGCGTTAACGGCTCGAATAAAAGCTGTTAATACGTATAGTGGTACGTAGAATAAAACACAAGAAAAACTGCATATCAGTACCAAAACAATCTTGCCGTAAACAAAATGAGATACCTAACCGGATCGACGGTCCCCGATCTCTTAACAGCGCAAAAAGATTCTCGTCATTGTGAAGCGACGGCTCGTAATGCCGCCAGCAAGCCTTCAATTTCACGTCTCATAAAACACCCCACTCCCGCTCCAGAGAGCAACGGAGGGAAGGGGGACGACTGCAAAAACGGGGCACCGTTCGTGCTCGATGCACACTTATGCACCCTCCCGGTTCCATTACCGAGCCCCGTTTCTGCATATTGCTTCCCGGAGCAACGTAACATCTCGGGAACTCATCTCGATTTCCTCGGGTAACCGCATTTCCTACCTCGAACCGCCTACCCCGCTCGAATATAACTTTCATCCCGAGAACAGAGTCGCAATCGTTCGAAAGGCAAACACCGCGGATCGGTCGTTCCGCGATAAGGGAAATCGAGGAATCCCGTAGGAACCGGTTCCCGGTGCCCCCCTGGATCGACCGCGCATTCGCTGCAAACGTAATCACCGCTCCGATACCTTTTTTCCGATCGCGAGACCTCCATTAGGCTAGGCTCGCACCGCCATCTTCTTAAAACAAAAAATTAACCCAGCGATTTTTGCCCACCGCAAGTTTACAATGCGGGCACAGGCATTCGAATGCGCGGCGCTTCGTTTTTTTTTTTTCGTTCGCTACACCCTTTAAGTCGGAAGTACATTTTTAAAAGTGGGACAAACCACTTCGGTTTTGCTGCGAAGTTATATCGCGTCCGTCCAAAGGGAGTTGGTAAAGGTAAACAAATGCCATTTCGGTGCGACAGAGTTGGAGGAGCATTTCTCGGATAGCGAGCAAAGGACGCACGCTAGTGTTTTATTTATCTACACTGCCTCGTCTCGTTGGATCGAGCGCTGCAGTGAGATGACAAGGTCACCGCGGCCAGACTTGTGTCCCCGCGCTAACTTCCCCCTCTACGACGCTACTCCCCACGCTTCCGTCGCGGCCGGTCACGCGATGGGTTTGGGTGACAAACAGAGAATAACTTTTCCCCTCGATTCGTGCCTAGAACAAAAAATTAAAGAATTTCTCTCGAATCTACATTAAAATGAAAGAACGTTTATTTCCGAGAGAAATTAATTCCGAATGCATACACGGTCTTTCCACGGAATTCGTCTCGAAACTATCCGAGTGAGATTCGCTTGGAACGCACCGCTGCGTGCTTGAAACTTTTGCATTTCCGAGAGATAGTGGCGCGGAGCATGGCTTATCGGTCGTTTTTCTGCCGGTGGCATCGATCGCGATCGAGCGGCGAAGCCGAGACGCGGAAAATTATTGCGAACACGGCACCGGTGCACGACGATCGAACCGCTTCGTCGTTTCGATCGCGCCGACCTTCCTCTTCCTCGTCTCCTCGCCGCGCAGCGGCGGTCGTCCTCCCCCGATCCGCTCGAAACGGAATCGAAGAACCGAAAGAAGGCCGAGGAGAAACAGACAGCCAGATAGAGTACAACCTCGAGGATATATAAGTGGCGCGTATACATTATAACCGTGGCATAACCATCCCAGGGCGTAACATTAATAGCTTTATGGTTTATTGCTTTCGAGTCTGCGGTTATGCTCCTCTCCGCCGCTCCCTGCGGGGCAGCTACGCTTTGCAACGCGCGGCGAAGGCTGTGGCGCGCACCGCACCGCGGTGCAGCGCGGCGCTGAAAAACGCGGCACCGTCTATCGTCCTCGACGATCGTGCGCCTTTATTTTCGATTTCGTTACGTTGCTCGAACCCGGCATCTCCCCCTCGAAGATCGTACCGTCGATTCGATTTCTCTTTCTTCGGGTGGGGATTTACGATTCCTCCGCGTTCGAGATCTACGCGCCGATTCCACTTCGGCTCCGAGACCCGACCACTTCGCGAAGATACACCCCCGACTTCTTCTTCGAACCCGTTCATATTGTTTTCCGCAGAAACCGAAAAGTTATGGAATTTTTTAATATAGGCTATAGGTCTTCCCTGTTGGTTTTAGCTAAGGAATTTTTTGACCGGTCTTTGATGTGAATCTGAATTTATAATACAATGCGCTACGGTAAAAGTTAAAATATAGACCACAGAATTTCTTTTAAAGAACGTTTTAGTATATACGTTCTCATCCAATGAGAACAGTTGAAGAAAGAGTTCTTCAAGGTAGTAGTTTTAGATGGAATAGTACCTACACATTAAATAATGATGATGATTTAATGTAGCCGAAGCTTCCATTAAAAGTGATTGTTTTAATGTGAAATCGTCAACTTATGCAAATGGTCCCAATACTTCAGCCACCCTTTGTATACATTCATTGAAACTGCCCGCCTCGCGTGTCTAAAAGGTCAGAACGAAAAAGTAAAGATACATCTTCCAGAACATTCGAGCAACCAACGCTAAAGATATCTGCAAACAATTTCCATCGGCGAGCGCTCGAATCCTCGAAAGCGGTCAGAAAAATATCTGGCTCGGTCGGTCGTAAACTGGGTTGGTCCAGAACGGACAAAGGGTACGCAGCCGCGTCATACGCATTAATTCTCGCGCAACAGAGAGTCGAATAAAGCGGCAACAAAGCGTTCTATACCCTTTATCGAGGGCCGAGCGTTGCCCGCCGGTGTCAGGAGTCAGCCGGCAGCGCTCGTAACGCTCGCACCCCGGCAAGAGGATGGCAAACTCGTGTTTACATCGTGACTTTTATTAGAGAATCAGTGTCTCGGTGTTCGGTGCGGTACGACGAGAGAAAGGGAGAGAGATAGAGGGAGAGAGCTTCACCTTCGAGGTGGAAGGAGTCCATTGTTCCTGGGCGTTCAGCCTCTCGCCTGGACCGGTGTTCCTAAATTATTGTTTCCCCTCGGAGCTTCCAGACCCGGTCGTCCCCCGTCCCCTGAGAGAGAGAGAGAGAGAGAGAGAGAGAGCCCCCCTTTCTCTCGTTGCTCGACGGCCGCGGCGCGGCGTGGCGTCTCTTCTCGCCCAGCGATTTTTTTCCCGGTGCCTCGGAAGGAACCGATCGGGACCCCGATGGTTATTTCGCGCGTTTACGATACCCGGTCTTTATTCCGTCGGTGATTCGACGCTGGAGCACCAACGAGAGGGAGAGAGAGAGAGAGATCCCGATCAGCCGGGCTGGGCCCAGGATCCAGGGCCTGGAGGCCCCGGGGGCCAAGGTGCCCTCTCCCCGGGCTCGCCACGGCGCGCATCGATGTTTACGAGGCGAAATAAACGGCGATGCCGGCGCCGCCGACGCCGTCGCTCTGCCATCGGCGTGCGGTTATTTCGTATTACTTTGGCCCTTTAATGGCCTCCTAAAGTGCCGCATAAAAATCGACTTGCTCGTATCCTAGAAGGTGGTCGAGGGCCGGCACGGCGCGGCGGACCCTTCGTTTCGCGGACGCACAACTCTTCGGCCCACAAAAGAAGTCTCGCCGCGGGATTTCAGTTTCGCGTCCGGCCTCCTCGTCGCGTCTCGTCCACGAGCGGCGCGGCGTCGCCCAACTTTTTGCACGCGGGTTCGCTCATTGGCGAGTCCACGTGGCGATGGCTTCTTCCTCGACGATCGCGGATTGCCCGGCGCAGACAGGCTTCCGTGTCACGATACATTATGCATGGCCTCGAAGCGATCCACGTATTCGTCGGTCGGGGATGCGATCGGTCTTTTAATCGTTGGCTCTAGAATGCTCGAGAAATTAGGCGAAGTCGAACTAACGTAACCACAGTAATGTCTCGATATACAGGCAATCTCTTAATATCGATGGAAAGCAATTTAAGTCGCAACAACTTTTTTATAAATAAACCAAACCACTCCAGTTTTTCTGCAAAACTAAATGGTTTTGCGTTCCTTCGGAAGAAGGTATCAATCTTTGAAGTTACTTATAAAGATCGGTCTTACAGTTGTAATTTTCCTTCGGAACCGCTAACTTTCGAACGAGTGATTTGTTTTGAAAGGCTCGACCTTTAAGATATAATTCAGGGCGCATATTTAAACCGAACGCGCTGCATATAGCATACAGTTGAAAAGCTAATGGGCGCCTATCACGCTAATTTGCATAATTATTCAGAATCTCGGGCACACTGTTACCCACTGCCATTATACTCGTGCCAACAATATAACACTCCGGGTCTAAATTGTTCAATTTACCAATTTAATCAATTATAAAATTTAATAAAACTGGCAGAAATATATACCTCGAAGCGCATAAATATCAAGCGATTCACCAAATACTCTGCGTCGTAATAATCATCTTTCGAGCAACTTCCAGTTTTTAATGTAAATCAAATTACAGTTAATTACTGCACAGACGAAAAGATTCTCAGTAGGAAGTACATGTATAGCGCACACAAGAGTTCTGTGAACAAATCCACGAATGCGTCGCATTTCTACAAGATATTGATGAAAGAGACTGTGATTTGCGACAGCGTTGATTTTGCACACTTTCTGCGCCGACACGGACTTGAAATCGTGAAGACATTTTGCGTAAATCCAAGCTGTTCGAGAAACTTTCTTAGAAACCTTTAAATAATTGGGGAATTCGCGCCTGAACCAGTAATTGATACCGCCATTGTCTTTCGGAAGCGTGCAGCCTTCGTAAATTTAGGAGAATTTTAATTCCGGCTTAGCGGTTCGCCCAGTAATTTTCGTAGCCCCGTTGTCGAAGATAATTGCCACGTTTCTACGGCCCCCTAGCCACAGGGTAAAAAAATTGCCCGATGAATTTCATAGCGATCGTGGCATGGAAGAGAAAACGTGTTGCCTCGTCGACCTCGAGCAACACTTCTGGCCTCAACCACCACTTTCCTCTCGCTGTCTAAACGCCCATTCGGTTACCTCGCGAATACTATTTCTTTTTATCATGGTTCAGCCGTAACTCCGATGCTGCGATGCACCACGGGCCATCCTCGACGCGGCTCTAACTATCGCTTGGCGATTCAGTTACCTGGAAACCTCCTAAAACCCACATTTTCGGAATTTCTCAGCTTCGGCATCGTTACTTGGCCATTATTTTCAGAATCCCTAAGCTCGGACTGAAAATTCTGTCTTTAAACCGAGAACAAATCTAGTCTAGAAGAAATAACATGCATGGCTGTAAAGAAAAACGAAAATTCATTCTCATTACGCGAAACTACGTATGTTATTAACTACAGAGAAGCTGTTTTTCTTATTTTCTCTGACTTCTGTAAAAGTAATTGACACAGGTACTTTGTTTAAACATACCGCAGATATAAAAGCGTCCTTCGAAGGAGTTACATGCGAAAAATTGTTCGTTTAGAACATACTATGTATTTTACAGCACACGATCAAGGTAAAGAAACTCTACTGCTCTGGAATAGCAACGTATGTACCAATTTTTCATAAATTTAATAAGAACCCTCAGGCATCTCCCCTCAAATTATCGTCAACGGAAAAGTTGATTTTAATGAAACGTTTGAGTAAGAGTTAATTTCACGAGGTTGAACGTTAATCATCGTAGAGCGCGTAAGCGGAAAAGTTCCGAGAAAACGTCGTTGAAGACGAAGAAGAAGAAGAAGAGAAACATGATCGACGCGTCCCCGGAGGGTTCGGAACGAGCGTTCCTTACGCTCCTTCTCTCCCGTGAGTTTCCATCGCATCGCCATTTTGCTCGTCACGGAGCAAAGTGGAACGAGGCGCGCACGTCCAGCGGAATATAAAAGGGAAGAACGGGAGAAGGAACGATTCTGTTGTAAAATAGCGAGCGAACAGACGGACAGACGAGTCCGCGAGATGTATGAGAGGAGAGTTCGGACCGCTGTGCCGCGTTGCCTGAAAAGGAAACCGACGGCGCCTCCAGTTAGCGGAAGTCGCCCTCCGACTAGTTTTACACGTAGCCGCCGCCGCCACCGCCGCGTGCCGCGTCCCCGAGCAACGCGAACAACCATGATCGCTGTCCGGTGACGTTACGTACGCGCAAACGCCGCTAATTAGTCCCTCGGTATGTGAACACCGAGGAATTTTCGTAGAAACACGCGGATAATCGCCTCGGTGCATCCTCCTCGACCAGCGAAGACACTCGACGCGTTTTTAAATTGTTCCGAATGATATCCTTCCTACGTTCAAGCAGAAAATCGTCCGCTTCTTCGAGTCTTCCAAGAGCTGCCATATTTCTTTCGCCGAACCCGCAATAAACCACCTTTTTCCGGAAAAAAGCTTCTTGGATAGCCCAGAAGAAAATTCGTTTTGTCAAAATAATATCAAATAAACTTTCCTGAAACATGTTTGTTGTTTAATATGTGGTAGATAATCTTATTTCATGCAGAAGATTGGTGTAAACGCTACAGTTCCGGTCCGCGAAAGGTCAATAGGTGCAAATGGGTGTCAAAGTGCATTCTCCTACCTCGATCTTCGACCGGATCTCACCGAGAGGTGGTCGCGCATCGAAGCGCCATTCCCACAAGATGACGTATGGCGATACTAATACAGAGCAAGGAATTCGCAGAAGGAGCAACACGACGCGTCGCGACAGGGTACCAAGGGCCGAACGCCGACAAATTTAATAACCCTAATGAACTTTTTGCCCGGCGAGAGAGCATGCCTCGCAATCAGAGGCTAGACCCCATTCCTCTCTAAAGAAACGCGACTCTTTCTTACGTTGCGCGTCGATTAGGATATTAATCTTCGAGCGGGGCCGGTTGGAAACGCAGCCGACCGGTGAGCACGTTGGGGGACCGATGCAACCCGGGGACCGATGCAGATCCGAATGCACCGTCGATCCGCATTCTCGAAGCTCGTGGCGCCGTGGTCGGTACGCGCGTTCCGCGTTCGTCTTCCTCGAGGACGGAGCATCTGGTTGGCAGAAAATACCAGAGCCCGGTTCCTGCCTTCGGGCGCTTCTTTTCCGTGCCCCTTCCCCTCCGTTCATCCCGCAACGAACCCGGCGCAAGAAGGATGTCGTTGCGCAATTATTTTCGCATGATTCCGATCGCCGGATCAGATTAAGACCGCCCTTTTCGCCGGTGGAACGCAACGAGGACTTCGTTTGCGATCCGCGTTGTTACCCGGCAAAACCGGCCACCGAAAAGACGAAACTGGTACGTGCGACTATGCGGTCGCGACCCGACGGAACCGACGACCCGTCTCGCCGGCACCGACGAAAACGAAGACGTAAGCAAAGATGAAGAAGTCCGAATCGAGGGACGGGCCGCGCTCCGACGTCTGTCGATCGTCGCAGAACCGTTTTTGCACGAGGCGTGAGCGGGCCTCGACCGACCGCCGCCCCCCTCCCCCTCCACCCCACGCCCTTCTACCGGTGTTCCGGTTATTAGCAGAGTTACGAATGATACCGATAGTGGCCGGTCGGAGGACGGCGTCAATGATAATTGGCCCAATTACGTTTTTCGATTGAATCGATTTCGACTATTCTTACTTTATTTGTTTACCGGTGTAGGGACCGAATGAACTCGAGGTGGGAACGCGAGATTCTAGTTGAGCGAGGGACTGTTTGTATCGGTCTCTCTTGCTGGCGAGTTGGACAAGTTACAAGTTTTTCATGCGTTTGAAATAAATTTGAAATAAATTTGAGATAAATTGCTCGGTGTTCGTACGTCTCGTTTGTGAGAGCAGCTCGAACGAATCTCGCCGTTCGTAACGAGACGACAAATGGGCAACGCGGCAAGAATCATCGGAGCACCCTGTACCAGGTTGCACAACGAAATCAGGCGTACTCGCGCGTATGGAAGTGGTTCCCCACCGACACCACGCGCTTTTAAACCTTAGAAAGCTATCTACGTATAAATCGGGAGAAGCGTTTTCGACGATGTGGGTGGCGACCTCGGCCCGTTCCACTCGATGATTCTATGAACGGGAGGGTCGTCGACGCACGGAAGTCGCGCGACGAGTGTTTACATTTCACTCGTCATTCGTAGAACGTCATTGTCGCCCGCTGGTAAACAGCTCCGACTTACTATCGAGTACACTTGTTTCCAAACACATTCCCCAGCGTTTTTTGCGCTCGTAAGTACTAGGGGTCGTAATCGGGTCGTACATCCGAAAATCGGAAATAAAATCATACGGAAAGTCAATAACGAAAGCGGTGAACGTTCTAGAGCTAATCGAACGAATAGTAGCATCGAATAAAATAACATTTGGATTTGTTTGCTAAATGTCAACCTGTTTTCTGTTATAGTCTGTATCGGGACCAATGGCCGCCTCTCCGTTCCGTCTAATAAGCAACACCACTACCGGAATCTTCGAGACCGGTACACCAACTGTACTTATGTCGACGGCAACCTGGAGATCACATGGCTCCAGAACGAGACATTCGACCTCAGTTTCCTCCAGTATATTCGGGAGGTCACCGGCTACGTCCTCATCAGTCACGTGGACGTCCGGAAGATCGTCCTGCCGCGGCTGCAGATCATACGCGGCCGAACACTCTTCAAGCTCAACATTCACGACACCGAATTCGCTCTGTTCGTCACGATGTGTCAGATGCAGAACTTGGAGATGCCGGCTCTCAGAGGTAATTTTTGGGACACTCTGCGCATGGCAGCCTGTACTCTCCCCCACACCCCTAACTTGAACAAATCTTTATATTATAATAGACTTTGATAGAATCCTCGAAGGGCCCATCGCGGGCCAATTTCACAACAATTAAGCATTACTTTCATTGCTTCGTCTAATTGGCTGCAATTCTAGACAGGTTCTACGCAAACTACCATTAAAAATACCTTTAAGAAAATAAATAGTCTACAGTTGGTAATCAAACTATTACAGCCACAGTACATTTTTTAACCATGCGATGAATAATGTGGTAATACATACTTTCAAATAATAAAAATTCTGTGTAGCTGGACCTCCATTTAAAAATTGATCGTTTCGCATCGGTAGCGCGGTCGGTTTCATCGGTAGACAGCGGAGTTGATGCATTTATGACAAAAATGAGTAGGTGTAATTTAAAACGGTAAAAACGTTAGAAGAATTTAATAATACTGTTATATCATTTTCAACCTGTTAAACATAGATCGTTGCAATTCGGGTAGAAAATTTGTATTTTGCATAAAGATCCGCTCAGTGTCCGATCCGATCTAGTTATTAGCGTTCGAACGTCGACAACGCGGCAACGAAACTGAATCGGACCGTTCGTTCGCAGACATCCTCAACGGCAGCGTGGGCATGTACAACAATTACAACCTCTGCCATATCCGCTCGATCAACTGGGACGAAATAATCACTGGCCAGAGTGGAATGTACTCGTACGTGTACAATTTCACGTCGATAGAGCGGACCTGCCCGCCGTGCGACAAGAGCTGCGAGCAGGGCTGCTGGGGCGAAGGGCCGGAGAACTGCCAGAGGTACTCGAAAACGAACTGTTCTCCCCAGTGTTGGCAGGGCAGGTGCTTCGGGCCCAATCCGCGGGAGTGTTGCCATCTTTTTTGCGCCGGTGGCTGCACGGGCCCGAAACAGAGCGACTGCCTCGCCTGCAAAAACTTCTTCGACGACGGTGTGTGCACGCAGGAATGCCCGCCCATGCAAAAGTAAGTAGGCACCGGTCCCATCGTTAAGAACTTTATCGTATCCTCCCCACCGCGCCCGTTTCCCAGACAAATTTGTATCTACCACCCTTCCCCCGGTTAATCGTGCTATAATTGCCCGATTCGATGGATCGTTCCGGAAATTTAATCCTAATTTTTACGAGTCGCACGCGTCGCTGTACAACGACGCGCTTATCGTCGATAAATCTTGCTCGCGCCGATTCGAGCGCGGCCAGGGATCGAATGTCCGCGAAGTTTACGATATTCGGTATTGAAACGTCGATGGTTTCAGGTACAATCCAACGACGTATTCGTGGGAAGCTAATCCGGACGGAAAATACGCGTACGGTGCAACGTGCGTGAGAAAGTGTCCGGAGCACCTCTTGAAGGACAACGGCGCTTGCGTAAGATCCTGCCCGCCGAAGAAGAAGGCTTTGAACGGAGAATGCGTGCCCTGCGACGGCCCCTGTCCAAAAACCTGCAAAGGCGTCGAGAAGGTACACTCCGGGAACATCGACAGCTTTAAGGACTGCACGATCATCGAGGGATCGATCACCATTCTGGACCAAAGCTTTCAAGGCTTCCAACACGTCTTTCTGAACTTCAGCTTCGGCAAACGGTACGAGAAGATGCACCCCGACAAGCTCGAAGTGTTCAGCACGCTGAAAGAGATCACCGGGTTCCTGAACATCCAAGGCGACCACAAGGACTTCAAGAATCTCTCCTACTTCCGGAACCTCGAGATGATCGGCGGCAGAACCCTCACGGAATACTTCGCCTCGCTGTACATCGTGAAAACATCGTTGGTCTCGTTCGGCCTCAGCTCCCTCAAGAAGATCTACTCGGGATCGATCGCCATTTTGGAGAACAAGAACCTCTGTTACGCGCAGAGCATCAACTGGACGAGGATCAAGAAGTCATCGGAACACGAGAGCCTGTTATCGAATAATCGGAACGAGACCGAATGCAGTAAGTACCTTTCGAACTTCTCCGTTTTGTTCGTATTTGTAACCATACGAGAAAGAAAAAAATCTTTACTTTTTTCCTATTTTTTGCAATTTATGCGGATCATTTTTATTTCACCTAAAAATCCGCCGTCTTCTTATTATTGTAAAAATAAGTTAGGCATTCGATCTCTATGTTGAACAAAAACTAATATAGAGTGTGTTTTAATTGCAGTAAAAGATGGATTAGTGTGCGACGAACAGTGTTCCGACGAGGGTTGTTGGGGTCCCGGTCCGGCGCAGTGTTTGTCGTGCAAGAACTTCATTCTAGGGAACGATTGCCTCCAAGATTGTACCGCGCCAGGGTAAATATAATCTCCAATAAAGCATCGTATAACAACGAAAACCTACGAAATTCTTCAATAACGTGTGTCACTTTTTTCGTATTAAATTCGCCTACCTCAGATTCTGGAACGAAGGTAAATTCGCCTGGGGAAATATCTAAGCTCTTTTCGCTTTGAATTAGGTTGGCAACTAAATTCGCGACAATTTGCTGTGCACGTCGTGGTGGTACGGGGGTGTTATTCGCTAGAAGCTGGTCGAAACGTGTAAAATAAATTTGTTAGACATTTGCGGTATACCGAAGGATTAAAGAAGGTATCGCTGTGATAAATGTTAATTTGCCAGTTTCGGTTACATCAATTAAACGACTATGACATCGCGTTGGATGTCTTGGTACTGTAACTCGGCAGCCAAAGCGTTAATTATATGTATAATTTTAAGGAATTATTCTGTTCGTGAAAATACGAAGGTCGCGAACTTCGTTGCCAGTCTAATATGCCTATAGCCTCGCACTGTTTTCGATCGCTAGACAGAAATAATCCGGCGACGCGGTAACGAACGTTCCCTTCCGCTCTTTTCCAGGATTTACCAGGCAGACGAGAAGACCTGTAAGCTGTGCCACGAGGAATGCGACGGCACTTGCACCGGACCGAACGCGGAGCACTGCACGAAATGCAAACACGCGCGGGACGGCCCATTCTGCGTGCCCGAGTGCCCGTCCTCGAAGTATAACGACAACGGCGTCTGCAAGGACTGTCACGGGAATTGCGTAGGTGGCTGCGAAGGACCCGAGAATAACATCGGCCCTAATGGATGCCACAGCTGCGATAAGGCGATCATGAACGGCAATGTACCTGAAGGCTGTTTGCAGAAAGGGGAATCGTGTCCCGACGGTGAGTGGCTCCGACTGCTCAAATATTTGATAGAACCACCGCCATTTATTCAAAGGGTGTTCCAGCCTAACTGATCAGAAAAATCCATTTCTTATATATTCTCATAGTTCGCGATCTCCAAAATGTATTCCCGAAACAAACTTACGAATATCCTCTCGAGTTGGAGACATACGAAAAATGAGGACAGTCGAAAGAATCGTGTTAAGGCTGGAAGAAAGAACTTTTTCTTCCGAGCTAGAAATTTCAAAGTCCCAGAAAATAATGAGTATGTTCGTTGCAGGACACTACTACGAGTGGGTAAGTCCTCAGGAGCAAGGTCCTCTGAAGCCTCTAGCAGGAAAAGCCGTCTGTCGCAAGTGCCACCCCCGCTGCAAGAAATGCACTGGTTACGGGTTCCACGAGCACGTGTGCCAGGAATGTACGAAATTCAAAAGAGGTGAACAGTGCGAGGACGAGTGTCCCGCGGATCATTTCGCCGATGCCGACACCCAGCTTTGCATACCGTGCTTCAGCGAATGTCGCGGCTGCTTCGGTCGAGGCCCCAATCAGTGCTACAAGTGCCGAAATTATAAGATTAATCTGGTAAGCGGTCTGTCGTGCAACGCATCGAATAACTTTAGACATTTATCGCGTGGACAATACTAATTCGTTTTCCAAATTTGTTTACCGTTTTCTAGGAGGAAGACATAGACGGCAACGCGACGGCTTTCAATTGCACGGAGATATGTCCTCCCGAGTACCCCCACAAGATCTTCCCGGTGGACAGCGAGCCCTATTGCTCCCTGGAGACGGTGGGTCTCGGATTCCAAGTGGACAACGAACTCCAACCAGCTATCTTAGCTGGCGTGGTAGTATTCACGCTAGTGTTCATCGTGGTGACCGCTTTGATCATGTACTTCTGGCGCATTCGGGCGAAAGCGAAGGAGAACACCGTAAAGATGACGCTGGCGCTAACAGGCCTGGACGACAACGAGCCCCTTCGACCGACCGGCGTGAAGCCGAATCTGGCGAAACTGCGTATCATCAAAGAGGAAGAGATGCGAAAGGGAGGAATTTTGGGTTACGGAGCATTCGGGAACGTCTACAAGGGTGTCTGGGTACCCGAAGGAGAGAATGTAAAGATACCGGTGGCTATAAAAGTTCTGCACGACGGCACGGGAGCGAACACGTCCAAGGAGTTCCTGGACGAGGCGTACATTATGGCCAGCGTGGAACATCCGAACTTGCTTCAGCTGTTGGCTGTCTGCATGACGTCGCAGATGATGCTCGTCACTCAACTGATGCCACTGGGCTGCCTGCTGGACTTTGTGCGCACGTTCAAGGATAAGATCGGCTCGAAGGCTCTGTTGAATTGGTGCACGCAAATTGCTAGAGGCATGGCCTATTTGGAAGAGAGGAGATTGGTCCATCGAGATCTTGCGGCTAGGAACGTCCTCGTGCAGACACCGAACTGCGTCAAGATCACCGACTTCGGTCTAGCCAAGCTCTTGGACATCAACGAGGAACAGTACAAAGCCGCCGGTGGCAAGATGCCTATCAAGTGGCTGGCTCTCGAATGCATCCAGCACCGAGTGTTCACGCACAAGTCGGACGTCTGGGCATTCGGCGTGACCATCTGGGAGGTACTCACCTACGGCGGCAGACCCTATGAGAATGTGCCCGCAAGAAACGTGCCGGAGCTGTTGGAGAAGGGCGAGAGGCTACCGCAACCATCGATCTGCACGATCGACGTCTACATGATCATGATCAAATGCTGGATGCTGGACGCCGAGTCCAGACCCAGCTTCAAGGAACTGGCGGAAGACTTCGCGAAGATGTCCAGAGATCCTGGTCGATACCTCGCGATCAAGGGCGACAAATACATGAGACTACCTTCGTATACATTGCAGGTTAGCGAAACTATGTCAGCTTGCAAATTATGCTTCGAGGAATAATTTACGACTCGATATAAGAGGAAATAATTTGCGATTCCGTCTTTGTAAAATCTTATATCGTGCACTTTCTAAAGTACCATTTGTTTCATTGTTGTAGGACGAAAAGGAAATGATACGGAATCTAGCATCGGACGGTCCGGAAGCGTTGGTGGACGCCGACGAGTATCTTCAGCCGAAATCTAGAGCCCCGATTCCACCCGGACTTTCAACGTCGAACGCTTCCGGTTCTCCGCCGAACACACCAGTGAAAACCTGCTGGCCCAATGGGAAGCCTCTCGCCGCCGACTCTCCCACCCCCCAAAATCAACAGAACTGGGACAGAGAGTTGTTGAGGTACGGGGCGAATCATCGAAACGGAAATGCGTCGCACGAGCCGGGAAATTCTGGCCAGCACGCGCATTTTGCGCCACCGAACGGACACTGTGGACATCCCGTTGGATCGGACAGTTCCAGTTCGAGATACTGTTCGGACCCGTTGAAAATGATCAGCGCCAGAGGTAAGCGAATTCTTGCTCGTCAATCTCTTTATCGAAAACTAGATCTTTCCATTTTATACATTAATAAAACCAACATAGAAAAATGTACCAACCGATTCGTTACTATATTTTTCAGATTGCGACGTAACGGACGATTGTTACGACGGCGACGTAAACTCCGTGCACCAACAGGCTCAAGTAGGAAACCTGAAGCTAGACTTGCCATTAGACGAAGACGACTATTTAATGCCATCGCCGCAATTGCCAGCAAACACAACGCAGTACATGGATCTCATAGGGGACTCGAAGCCAGCAGGTAACTACAAACTTCATCGTAAATTACCAACAACACCTTTTCAAACAAAATTTTAGTTTCCAACCCCATGTACTTGCATGTACACTGGACGTCCATAAGTATTTGACCACTTGGCGGAATCGAATCCAAAAGTTTATATCAACGTTACAACTTGAATTACTTTAAAAGTAGAATGAACATAAATGACTATAAATTAGGTACATCTAAGTCGCGGCTAAATCTGAATCGAAAAGAAACTGACCGTGACTTACGTTGCGGTTTTACCGCTACAAGGGATAACAATAGTTCTCGCTTCTTGTTTCCAGATATGGAACCGAAGCGAATCAACAACGGCTACCGGAAGTACCCCGAATTCCTGACCATCCAAGGGAAAACGTCCTTGGACAATCCCGAGTACATAATGTCTCAGGACGAGGGTCCGTTGACCCCGCAAACTCTGGGCATCCCGACGCCGGACCTGGAGAAGGTCCTAACGAACGGAACCTTCGGATCGCAGGTCAGGCAGAGGAGTTCGGAGGAGGAATCCGACCACGAGTACTACAACGACTTTGATCGCCTGGAACGGGAGTTGCAGCCGCTGAAGCCTCTCAGGAAGAACGAGACGACCGTCTGATTCCAAGGATTCCTAAGCGAAACGACCGTTTCCGTTGTTCCGAGTCGGAACCGTAGAACTGCCATCGTTCGGCCGGAAACCGGATCGGCTAGATTCTAGCCGCAGGCTAGGAGCTAGGAAGATGTAGGCGAAGGATTCGGTTCCTAGTGTGTAGGAAACTCCAGAGTACTTAGAAAGGACACTTCGTCCGAGTGCCGTGTTCCGATTGTGATTAGACGTAGAACGCGAGAACTGTGCTAACTTCCCGACAAATCCCAGGGGAACGTGTCTCGTGCACAAGAAACTGTTGCGTACGCGCGTGACGAACAAGTAGTGCAAAGATAATCTTAATGTGCCATTCGCAGTGGCTTGTAAATAAAGTACTGTCTACCACTTGTTTAAGACTATTCTAAGAAACGACGTACAGTAAATAGCATAAGCGATTATCTACCCCCCCCCCCCCTACCTTTACCTCACTTCGACGGTCCACGTTCGTCTCGCGTCGCCTCGTTCCCTGTGGCGGATTCACGATTGCGTCACCTGTAGGCTGACACATTTTATCGCATATTTTTATTCAAATGTACAGCGAATTGCCTTTACTGCCGCGTTTGAAAAGCTAGAATACATTTGAGCCGCTCATTTTCCAAATCGATCGAATCCACGATATATAAAAGATAGAGAAAATTGTTCTTTCAACTTTTATTACTCGGTGGTGTTGAACACGATAATTAAGGTTAATTTTAAATGCGAAATGTTAAGCATTAGTAAAATGCTTTGGCAATAAAACCTGAAAATACCGGATGGTTAATCGATTCGGCCTGTGCATTCAGTCGAGTGACTAATTTCCAAAAGTTCAAAAGTGCGTTTCAAGCTGCCTTTTCGTGATTCCGACACTGCTCTTTCCATGGTAGCCTACGCGAAAAAACACCTCCTGAAACGAAAGAGCCATTCCAATTAGGCGAACGTGGGCTGTCATCCCCCTCTCGTCTCGTTTTCTACGTTAAAATTCGGCACGCCGGGATCTCCCGTTCCACGCGATCCATCATGGATCATGAGATGTAAAAAATGGCACGCGGGGCCGTTTGGTAATCGCGGAAATTACGATGCAAATTTCGAGCGCTCCGGGTGCGCAACATCTGCGCGGTTCGCCGTTGACTGTGATAAGAAACGTTCTACTATTTCTCGTGGACACTTAAAACACCTCACCCGCTGTTCCAGGTAGTATCGCAGTAAGCTACGACAGTGCGACAACAAACAATTGTCCTACTTTACTGCCCGAACGCGAGACGATCGTATCCCAAGGATCGCAACGCGAGGATCACGTGCCCGAGAACCCAGAGGAAAAACGAACAAGGGACCGTTCTCGTTTCGCGATTCCACTTAAACGTTTACGACCCCCCCCCCCATATATTTTTGTATGCCATCGCCTCCGCGAAAGGGACCAATGAAATTGGCCGTAGCCAAGCACGGATGTATCTCGACTTTTATAGAAGAAAAAAACGCGTCTTGTAAATAGACTAGCGACCACTAGACCGTAAGGACTTTTACGAACGTAAAGAACGGAAATGTACTTGAATAAGTTAAGCGAATCCGTGGCGTGTTTTTTTTCCTTCTTTTTTTTTTTGTTTTGTTTTGTTGGAAAGAGGAAACGAAAAAAAAGACAACAATGGAAGAAAGCGTGGGCGCGGCGCGGGTTGCGCGTGCCCATATTGCGCGCCGCGTAATCGATTAGGATTAGGACGTGCCATGTTGTGTACAGAGAACGCGCGATGCAGAGAACACCGTTCTCATCTGTGTTCACCGGAAAAGAAACGGATCATCCCTGGCGTTGCGTTTCATTTGTGAAAGATGCGCATCGGGCGTCTGCGAGATTGACGATCTCATTCACGATGGTATACTCGGTGGACAAGATTTTTAAAAATTTGCCAAGTCAGCGCCCCGAAGTGTCACGCGTAATTCCTATTACGATCGCAAAAATGAAATTTTAATCGAAGCTGTCTTCTGCCTAAATTCTGTGACTTTCCCGTTCGAAATTTCCGAGTGAGACATTCGTAAATATTGTCCACGCGGCGAAAGGTACGCGAACCCGAATCGTACATCTTGTCCGCGAAGTATAAAAAACTTTTCGAGGGAATAAAATGACGTGCGGTTTTCTGTGATAAATGGAAAGAAAGGTTTTAATGCGAAAATTGTTTTCTCTTCTATTATGTTTTGTTGTTTTAACGCGACCAGCTACGTTGCTGGCGGATGCGAGAACATATCGCACGGATTTCCAATCTCGCTGCACGCGGAATGCGGAATCTTGCTCTTAAGGATGTAAGCAAATATGTATCGTGTACATTGTGTCTGCTATTTTAAGTGTTATAAAATAGTTACGTTAGCGATTTCTCTCCTGTGTAATATATACGATCATACGTCGCGTCGCCGAGCGGATCAGCGTGTATCATTGTAGAAAAACGTGCGCGCGCCCAATTCGAAACTCTTTTAAGGAATGAGAAAAGAATGAAAATCTTGCGAAACCTACCTGTCCGCATTTCCCTGTATCCCATTTCACCCCCCTGGTTCGACGATATTTTATTTTCTCTCTCTATTTTTGTTTGTTTTGTAAACCGAAACTAGTATGGAGAATATGCGTGTGAACTAGAAATTGTACAATACGTTTGATCGCCGGGATAATTAGCTGCGAGGAATTGCATTTGCCATTCGGTTGTGGACCTATAGAACTTATAAAACTTTATAATATCATTGTGTTATCGTAAAAAAATTATTGTAATAAAGAATCACCATCATTCTTACGAGGTTATCGTTTTTTGTTACGTCGCAACGCAAAAAGAAATCGAACAATCTTATAGTTCTCATGAGTTCTTTTATTTGTCTCCGGGTTAACGTTCCAGAGATTATGAACACAGCAAAATACAAATCTTATACACTACATAATGTACATAATGTACACTACATAATGTACCCCTTCAGCAACATCTGTATACAAAACTTTTTCGTGGAACGCATACTATACAAAACTTTTCGTGGAACGAAAAATATTGTAAGCAAGTTGGTTGTTGCTGAGGAAATATGAAACGTGGGTGCGAGCGGTAGCGATGGACTCGAACAATCGATAGCAGCGAAGGGTTTGACCTAACAGTACATTCTATCATACCCAGCTTTCATCAACTTCGTTCGCTAGATCAGTGTTTGCCAAAGTTTCAATGTCCCCGTACCCTTTCTATAATTCTCGTAACACCAAATACCCCCGTTGAGAAAAATCGGTATTAATGGTGATTTTTATTGACACGATAACAGTATTAATAGCTGTTATTATCGGCGCATCGTGTGCGGTATGGATTGGAAATATCGAAGCATCGTAGTTTAATATGCTTGGTAAAACGAGTTGCATCGCTACAATTTTATTTATAATAAATGTAAGTATCTCATTATACTCGTCTAAAGAGATTCGCGAGGTATGTACCAGGGACATCGCCACCCCTAATCGTTCAAAAGCTAACTATAAGATCTTTTGTATAAATTTTGATTTTGAAACTTGCAATCGATACAATAGTATCCAAAAAATATTTTTAAAAGAACATAGAAAAGTGTTATAGGAAATATAGTAATATGTTTGCTACACAGAAATGTATAAGAAATGGGTGGTTGGACATCCGGTTTGCTCAAGCAAGTGTTAAAGATTTTAACGAAGTAATTACTTGGTATATCTAATAACACTTATCAAGAGAGTGGTACGGAAAAGATTGTACGAGTTCAAATAAATACTTGAACCAGATTCTTGTTCCACGTAAAATTCGTGAAGTAATAGTTACGAAACGCGCGGCAATACATAATATGTACATGTACATGCAGTAAGTGTACAAAGTCCATGAGTCATTGAACGAAGTTTAAATAACAACTTTTCCCACCCGGATTCTTCCAGCTGTTGCCGGCAGTTGCTCGCGAATCGTTGTGCGTCGCAGATGTTTATACTCGTCGCGCTCCTAGCGTTTCCGTGTGATTGCATACCACTTACAGTGAACGCTACAAAGAAATCCATTATTGGAAACGAAGAGGTTTTCGAATCGAAATTTATCTGTTTAATTGTTCATGATTTTTAATTGAACAGTTGATCGAATTTAACGGAACGTTCATTCATCACTGGACTACAAAATGCAATAAAACGTTATGATTTATTTAAATAGACATGTAAACGTAGCGAATGTACCAAGATTTTACTCGGTTCGTTTGAACTTGCTTCGTGACAAAATATGACAACTGTTTGATAGGAAATTGTATCGGTAAATTAGCTGTGATCGAGGACAAAGATTTCGATAAAAACTATTCGGTTGCTCGTTACAGATACGAACGTAAAATGGAGACTATCGACGATCCTCGTCTAAGACATCTGTTCGATGGAAATCAAATGTTTAATGTTTACAATGAGGATGCCATAAACCTATCGGTAGGTGCTCCCGGTCCAGACCTACTCCAAAATCTGCCAAATATGATACAAAGAGCGACGGACCACAAACTGGTAAAACTAAATGATTCGTTACATCGCACCAAAGTGTCAAATTCGTCACGATATGAACTATAACATTATAGAAACTATATCGGTTCGAACGAAGGCTATTGATAAGGAGTTGATTAGTCATGTCTAGACAGCGTATTTTGTGCATTTATGGCACAAGTTATTAGGTGCGACTTTAAACGGTAATATTGTTATATTATTTTCAACCTATTAAACGTGTTAAGAAAGGAAATGAATTTTTATTTCACTTGCAGTATTCCAGATTCCAGTAATTCACATAAAAAATGTTGTATTTTGCATAAAGATCCGCTGTCTAATCGTTTCGCATTATTCATTTGACGATATATTCACGATTAGGTATACATTTTTTAGAAAACGAAAGTGTTCGCTTTTTATGTAATCGCACTGCAATTACTTTAGAAAGTATGCTTCTTCTTAGGAACAAGAACGTGAAGAGGGAAAATACTATCTCTTTCAATATGGTCCCACTGCAGGTTTGTGGGAATATCGCGATGAATTGGCAATGTTTTTAACCAGGCGATACGGCGATCTAGTAAAAAGAGAAAATTTAATCTTGACCTGCGGCGCTAGTCACGGCCTTCAACTTTTGCTGAACACCGTCCTTTCACCGACCGGAGTGATCTTTGTAGAAGAAGTCACTTACATGATTGCTCTGGATACGTTCAAACAATTTCCATTGATTAGAGTAGTAACAGGTAGATACATGTGCGACAAACTAAACTAGTTCAAACTTAAAATATTTCAACATAATAATTCGCCGTTCCCTTGAGGAAACCCAATAGTATGTCTTAGAAAATAATTTAAATGTTAAATGAATTTTCTATGACAGTACCAATGAAAAACGATATAATCGATGTGGACGCGTTTGAGAGAATAGTCGCCGAGGAAAACGATAAGGGTGAATTTGTCCTAACAGACGAAAAGATTTTTTGGGCTATGCTTTACACTATTCCCACTTTTCAAAACCCTACCGGAAGCACGATACCTCCAGGTAAACAATAAATTATATTTATTGTACGTATATTTTGTAATTTGTTTATTTTCTACAGAGAGTTGCAAAAAATTGGTTGAAATAGCGCGCAAACATTCTATGCTAATTACTTGCGACGATGTTTATAATTTACTTTATTATGGAGATGG
Source organism: Lasioglossum leucozonium (assembly GCA_028454225.1). Taxonomy (NCBI): domain Eukaryota; kingdom Metazoa; phylum Arthropoda; class Insecta; order Hymenoptera; family Halictidae; genus Lasioglossum; species Lasioglossum leucozonium. Next base: position 421,679 of record CM052217.1, on the reverse strand, counting down.
TTTTCCGCCCCATCGATTATTTTATTACGATGATCCAAAGGATACTGAATATAAAGGTGGAAATATAGTATCGAATGGATCATTTTCGAAGATTCTTTCACCGTCAATTCGCTGTGGTTGGATGGAATGCCCGCCACGACTAACAAGAATCTTTAGATCGTCGTAAGCATTTTTTAATTCAAAGTTCTAATTTTTAATTTCTTCAATTTTGTGCTCTCATAATCTCGTTTCTATAAATTCTATGATTTTACATGTTCGTGTTTCAAATTTACCGATTTTAATTATAAATTATAAAATATTAATGAATTTTGTATCAGGACAACGTATTAGAATGTTTTATCCGATTTTTTTATGAATTTAAAAACCTCCAGAGGGATCTTACGCAGCGGTGGTGCTGTTAATAATTACGTTTCTGGTGTTATTGCTAGTTTACTGCATTTAAGGATTCAAGACGAGTATCTCGACAAACTAGTTAAAATTTACAGGGTGAGTTTCATAATAAAGAACAAAATGTTCATAAATTATTAGTAGATAAAAAAATACTATATGTAATTCGGTAACTTAATTTAAAATGCTGTAAATGTAAAAGAAATGTTTTTCATTGTTCAGGTACTATTCTTATAATATAGACTTTCGTTTATCATTTATGAGATAAAGATAGAAAATTGTATAATAGTTATTATACAGGCTGTATAAAAAGTTACAGCTATAATTTCAAGGATAATTGAAATACACACATTTTGTCCTGGATCCGTGTTTATAAATTTTGGAAAGTTCTATGTATGTATATATTTTTTTGTAGGAACGATTAACAACAGTATGCGATGTATTAAAACGTTATTTACCATCGTGTTGCTCGTTTCAACAACCAAAAGGTGGTTACTTTGTATGGATTCATTTACCATCAGGTACATATTGTGTACAATGGCAAATACAATTATTCTATGCCAAATAAAAATAAATATTACTTTCTATAGGTGTGAATGGTTCCGATTTCATTGAATGGTGTCAAGAAAAACACAAAGTAGCAGCTATACCTGGAGTAAGATTTTCTTATACGAGAAAATGTCACAACTATTTACGACTGAGTATAGGATTTCATAAGAAAGAGATTTTACAAACTGCTTTGCAGAGACTTTGCTCTGCTTTACTGTACTATATTAGAACTGATATTTAATTTGCACTAATCTAGCTGTATGTGATATTTTTCAATAGCTATTAGTGCCATCGTTAAGTATTTTAAAATTCTCAAATAAAATATTCTCAATTATAAACGTTGTTTAGTTAAATGTAATTATTGAAAAATGGAAGAAGTAGATAAATTAAAAACATAAATAAAATTTCTTAAATACTAAAAATTTTGACAAATTTTAATTATTTTATATACAGTATGTTTGGCAAGTGTTTGGTGATATTTAAAAGGTAATTGTACAGGACAACAGAAGATAAAATCAAGAATGGACGAATTGTATGTACGTACGATCCATCGATGGTAGGAGCATAAATACCGATGCGTCGTGCGAAAGACAAAGACACGGGGCAAGCTTAATTCTGCTATTTGTCAATTTTGATTGTTGATAACTTAACTCTTGATTCTTAACTCCAAATTTACTTTCGCTTGTTATTTCTCTATATACATATATATGTACACATACTTATACTTATATTTATACAGTTTAATATTATTTGATTTCAAAGCTTTATCGCTGTTTCACTTTGAAACGTAATTATAACATAAATTGTTCGTGGCAATATTAAAATGACTATGACGATTCGCGTAAGAGTTCTTTCTCTTTTGTTAGAAACAACTTCTCAGCATTGTCAACATACCCACGACTTAAGTTGGTTATATAACTCTCAATTCTAAGAACTAAATCTTCCGACAATTTTTCTTTTCTTTTCACTGTCTTTATATGCATATTTCGTACATCGTTAATGTCTTCTTTGCACTTCACAAAATATCTTTTCGCCGTCTTTGCTAAAGTTTCCCTGTATTCTTTAGTGACTCTATAGAGAAGAAGTTAATATTGTTATAGGTACTTTTAAAAACATAATAATAATAATAATATGTGTCCTACTTACTTAGGTATCGGTATATAAAGCGTAGTACCATCTTGTTGCGGATTCAAATTCATTTGAGACTTTGATAGAGTATTCAGAACATCAGGAATTATTTGAGGAAAGGCAGACATATTCATTACTATTAGTTTAGGTTTTCGACTAATTTCTGCTATCTCTTGAAGTTGATATTCAGTTCCATCAAATGTTACAATTAACTCTTCAATAGCACCCACACTAGTACGCAGACCTATGTGTTTCATCAATTGATTCTTATAGTCTTCAAATGCTTTATCAAATAGCATATTCATACGATCTACATTTATAACTCCATCTAATTCATCAGGATTAATATGCACAACTTGTGGTTTTTTCTTATCTTTTCCGCCACCTTTAATTTTTGATAATGTTCTCGTAGTGGAGAAAGTATCAATTCTGTACAGTTGCGGAAAATTATTCAGATTACATCGTTCATTAGAAAAGCTTGAATTATTAAAATTATGTAGCTTCCGCACGTAATCAATTGAAAAATTATTAAGTCTATATATGTAGAGATTCACTAAATTTCTTGCACACGAATGTAATTTTATTGAGACTGTCATCGTCTTATTTCTTCTATAATTCACAAATATTTATATAGATGTGGGATTATTGTTATTCTAATAATACAAAATAGTAAAATATGGCGAAAGGTTACAAACGTATATGAGTGAACATTCGTATAGGTTGCACCACTTGTAGGTTCGTGGTCCCTAGGGAACCAGTGGAAAAGCGGCCTACTCCGCTTGGAACCGTAGGAACTGCGTTTAATCACTGCTGCACGTTTAGATTAGATACAGAACTTTATTCACGCCCAATGGCGGCAAGCAACACGTGTTGCTTAGTCGGCAACACGGAATCTCTAGTACGTCTAACTATGACCACAGACACAGACTTAGGATCAGTACAGACATTGCAAGCAATGCATTTTTCTGTCCACGGTTCTGAATTACCGACCCTGTAGAAAATGCTCCTGTACAATAGCGGACTCTATCGAAATGGAGCGGTCAGCTAGTGAACTACATGGCGTTGCAACACAAACGGTGTGTGTCCGAGAATGCTAATTTTACAACGTTGTCACCTTTAAAAGTGCAATGTTGCCGCATTATATTCACACAAAAACCGTCGATGCTCGCATCGAATGCGTTTGAGCGATTCCTTTCCTGCTTGTCGGAGCTGTCAAAATTCAGACATATTGCTTCTTAATTTAAAATGTAGAATTTTCAAGGACAAAAAATTCCTAGAAATATTGTACATACGAAAGTACTAAAACATAATTTTAGAAAAATCAAGAATTCTTACTTCAATTTTCATATTGCGATACCTCAATTTGAACTTGAAAATATTTTACAACGCACATTATTTCCTTACAATCGTTTTTATACATAAAGAATCGATCTGTGGGAACAAAAATATGTTGCTGAACAGATGGTTAAGGGACTGCTTGTCGACATGGTTGACAAAAGGAATTGTTATATATATTAACCAGTTCGAAATAATAAATTTATCAGTGTATTATGTTCAATAAATTAATGCGTGCGGATGTTCATGGTTTAAAAGTGATTCTGTATTTCGAGTTCTATTAAAAATTTGTACTAAAAAATTAGATGGCCAGGTGGTCAAAGGAGTGTTTGTCGACATTGTTGACAGAAGGAATTGTTATAAATATTAGCCGATTCGAAATAATAAATTTATTAGTGTATTATGTTTAATAAATTAATTCGTGAAAATGTTCATGGTTTAAAAGTTATTCTCTATCTCGGGTTCTACTACCTATCATCGCTAAAAAATTAGATGACCAGGTGGTCAAGGGAGTGTTTGTCGGCATCGTTGGCAAAAGGAATTGTTATAAACATTAAACAGTCATAGATAATAAATTTATCAATAATTACTATCACGGCGATCGAAATCGCCGGAGTGGAAATAGATGGAGTGGGGACAGTTCCGCGTCGCTGCGCAGCTGCGCCTGAACTCGGCGAGCACTCTCAGTCAGTCAGTCAGTTGGGCCGCGGACTCCGGCCCGGGCGGTCCGACGGGTCCGACTGAGTGATCGCGAGTGAACGCGAGTGATAGTGAGTGACCAGTGGCTGTCCAGTGGCTGTCCAGTGGCTGTCCAGTGGCTGTCCAGTAGCAGTCCAGTAGCTGTGCAGTTTGGTGAGTTTGGCCAATTTTTTTTTTTTATTTGTGATGGTTTACTTTGCGAGAGTTTATTTGTTGCTTTACAGCACAGGGTGGGCCAAGGGTTTTACAATGCTTATGTTGATTACCCTTGACCCACCTTCAACGATTCTACCCTCGACCGTTAATTCAACGAACATCGTCATTTATCATCAAATTGTATATTCCTGATTTAAAATTGGTATTCCTTCGATCGAAGGTCCCCCAGGGGCTCACTCACTTGACCGTGAGTGAGTACGGGGTGTCGCGTCCCCGGGGCTCCCGAATCGCCTATAGGCCGCACTCGTGTGCGGGGTTAGTTTGGCTCTCGTGAGCTGGTGTTAGGTTGGCTCTCGTGAGCTGGTGTTAGGTTGGCTCTCGTGAGCTGGTTAGATTCGCACTCGTGTGCGGGGTAAGCAGGCCGCACTCGTGTGCGGGGTTAGCTGGGCTCTCGTGAGCTGGTTAGATTCGCACTCGTGTGCGGGGTTAGTTTGGCTCTCGTGAGCTGGTTAGATTCGCAATCGTGTGCGGGGTTTACCATTGCTCTTCATCACATATTCATCATCGTTGTTTTAATTGCTCGACATCTAATTGAATTGTGTTTCTGAAGTTTCATAAGATCCTCTTCTAGAAATTGATATTTCTTATTTAAATTTGGCATTCCTCCGATCGGAGGTCCCTCAGGGGCTCACTCAGGGATGGGGAAACCGTGAGTGAGTACGGGGTGTCGCGTCCCCGGAGCTCCCGAATCGCCTATAGACCGCACACGCGTGCGGGGTTAGCTTGGCTCTCTTGAGCTGGTGTTAGGTTTGCTCTCGTGAGCGGGTATTAAGTTTACACTCGTGTGCGGGATTTAGTTTGTTGTATTTCTTGTTGTATTCACACTCGTGTACGGGGTTATACAGACCGTCAGGATACATCGAATGAAGAGGACACCAATCAAGACTACAGCGTATTTTAAGTTAGTTATATTTGCTCGGCTTGCGTGCGTGCATTATAAGATTGTATATCGTCGTTGTAAATATGTCGAGTAATTATTGCCTTAACTTCACTTAATTTAATTTAATTTAATTTCATTTCATTTCGTTTAATTTCATTTAATCTAACTTCACTTTGCTCGGCTCGTTACTTTTTATTCCGACACAGCCTTCTGCTGTGTCGGACCTTGCTTGTATGTACCAATCCAGTTGGTAACGGTATTCGGCGTCAATTCATTGAGAGTGGATGGTCAAGCGATCTGTTTGCCGTGTTACACTGTATAAGTGAAAAGTCCTCTCTGTCGCGATTCCACCTGAGTCACCTCAACGTAAGTTGAATGGTACCGGTTGGTATATGAGTAAATGGGACACCGTGCGAGCTTTTCTCTTGGTCATCGCTCTTCTTGAGTTCATGTTGGATATCGGTGCTGACTGGAGTTTGGCTGCAAGCATTGTACGCGTTCGCGTCACCCTCGGACCAGAGCCTTCTGCTCTGGTTCGTTGTTGTTTCTCTTTTTGAAAGAATCAGAGCCTTCTGCCTGATTCGACTTTTCCCCCCCTCCCCGTGGATCGGAGACTTCTTCTCCGATTCACACCTTTTTCCCCGCAATAATTATTCGACATATTGTGTTACTGCGTTAGTATAAGTTCGTTGTTGTTAGGAAAGGGAGCCAGAAGGAATATTGCATTCGTTCTGACTCCCTTTCCGGGTCTCTTGTGCAGCAACCTCCTCGTGGTGAGACCTGGGCAATCGCTATTATCCTCTATTTGTAAGAACTTCTAGTATCTTACAAATAGTGGATAATATCGAGCTAATAGCTGCACATTTAGAATTTGTGTAAATATATTATATCCTAGAATGTAAGACATGATAGATGTAAGACCAAATATATTCATTTATTATCAAATTGTAAGTTTCTTATTAAAAATTGGTATACCCTCGATCAGAAGTCCCTCAGGGGCTCACTCACTTAACCGTGAGTGAGTACGGGGTGTCGCGTCCCCGGGGCACCCGAATCGCCTGTAGGCCGCACTCGCGTGCGGGGTTAGCTTGGCTCTTGTGAGCTGGTGTTAGGTTGGCTCTCGTGAGCTGGTTAAATTCGTACTCGTGTGCGACGTAGGCAGGCCGTACTCGTGTGCGGGGTTAGCTTGGCTCTCGTGAGCTGGTGTTAGGTTGGCTATCGTGAGCTGGTTAGATTTGCACTCGTGTGCGGGGTTTGTAGGCAGTTCTCGTGTACGGGGTTTATAGTTACTCTCATCGCATCTTCATCATCGTTGGTTTTATTGCTCGATTTATAATAGAAATGCTTCTGAATTTTCTCGAGATGGTCTTCTGAAAATTTATATTTCTTATTTCAAATTGGTATTCCTTCGATCGGAGGTCCCTCAGGGGCTCACTCACGGGTGGGGCCGTGAGTGAGTACGGGGTGTCGCGTCCCCGGGGCTCCCGAAGTGCCTATAGGCCGCCCGCGTGTGCGGGATATAGTTTCGTCGTATTTCTTGTCGTATTCGTACTTGTATGCGGGGTCATGTATTGTTTAACAGTCGGTCAGGATACATCGAACGAAGAGGACACCCCAACGAAGAGAATACATCGTGAAGACTGCGTATGTTAAGTTATTTATATTTGCCGAGCAATTATTGTCTTAGCGTCACCCCCCCGAACCAGAGTCTTCTGCTCTGGTTCATTTTTCTTCGTTGCAATTCAAAGCCTTTTGCTATGATTCTTCCCTCTTTTGCGACAATAATTGCTCGGCTTGCGTGCGTGCGTTAGTTATTAAGATTGTATATCGTCGTTGTAAATATGTCGAGTAATTATTGCCTTTTAATTTCGCTTAGTTTAATTTAGTTTAATTTTATTTAACTTCACTTTGCTCGGCTCGTTTTTTGATTCCGACACAGCCTTCTGCTGTGTCGGACCTTGCTTGTATGTACCAGCCAGTTGGTATCGGTATTTGGCAAGAATTCATTGAGAGTGGATGGTCAAGCGATCTGTTCGCCGTGTTACACTGTATAAGTGAAAAGTCCTCTCTGTCGTAATTCCATCCGAGTTATCTCAACGTAAGTTGCTTGGTAACAGGTGGTAACTGGAGTAAATGGGACACTGTGTGAGCTTTTCTCTTGATCATCGCTCTTCTTGAGTTCATGCTGGGTATCGGTGCTGACTGGTGTTAGGCTGCAGGCATTGTACGCGTTCGCGTCACCCTCGAATCAGAGCCTTCTGCTCTGGTTCGCTCTTGTGTCTCAATTTGAAAGAATCAGAGCCTTCTGCCTGATTCGTCTTTGCTCCCCCGTGGATCGGAGACTTCTTCTCCGATTCACACCTTTTTCCCCGCAATAATTACTCGACATATTGCGTTACTGCGTTAGTATAAGTTCGTCGTTGTTAGGAAAGGGAGCCAGAAGGAATATTGCATTCGTTCTGACTCCCTTTCCGGGTCTCTTGTGCAGCAACCTCCTCGTGGTGAGACCTGGGCAATCGGTATTATCCTCTATTTGTAAGAACCTCTAGTATCTTACAAATAGTGGATAATATCGAGCTAATAGCTGCACACTTAGAATTTGTGTTAATATTGTATTCTAGAATGTAAGACATGGTAGATGTAAGAACAAATGTATTGAATGATTTTCAATAAAGATCTTGTAAATTAATATCCATGATTATTTCAAACCTATTCCCTCTATAACATTTTGCAATGTCACGTTCCGTCTGATTCAACGACAATAAGAGCGTTATAACATTCTACAGTAAAAAGTAATTGTGTTCCAAAGTAATGTCAGCATTCTACGTTTATTCATTACCTACGATACTACATATAAGTCCATTTACGTACGCCACTGACGCAGTCTTACTTAGATCTCGAGCAAATGTTCTATTTAGGTAGAGGCGGAACTTTTAGTGATGTTGATATTTCAAAATATATAAGTCGTTTAATTAATCTAATAAACACAATTAACTGCAACTTAAATTGTAAAAATATAGTGAATTCTTATTTGTATAGGCATAAAAATGCCTGTTTTATTAAACTTGCAAGTCGTTATTTTAAAAACCAAGAATAATAAATATGTGTGTACGCATTAAATAATTGTAAAGAAAGTAGAGCATTAGTTTAAAATATGTCAAATTATTGCAATATACTTTCTTCAATAATACGAGCAATATAACAAAATTAATTTTACTATAGTTCATATTTTTATTATTCATTCTTCGTAAATACTATTTTCTCTGTTCAAATATACGCGCCATATTCATGTATGACTTCCAAATCATATTAAACATCCGTAGTAAAAATGAAGTATACGGAATATTCAGTTCTTACTAATACGCCCAAATTCGCGAATTATCGATAACAGTGAGTGCGACACCGAAATGGTACGGGGGCTCTTAGAGCCCCCCGAAGCGTGGACAGAAAAGTCCATAAGCTGCAATGTCTGTACTGATCCTAAGTCTGTGCCCTACACTTATTTTTTGAACAGTCGGTATTTCAGAACATGTGACACGAAGTCCCATAAGATGATAGGTCTATCCTTATACCTCGTCTGTGGTTATGGTTAAGAAAGAATCCCCCCTCCCACAAACGTGTGACAGAAAAATATATTAGATGATTGGTCTATTAAAATATATTGTCTGTGGTGATGCTACGTTGTGTCGGTAAGGTAAGAAATATCATTGGAATGGTAAAACTTTTTTTCCGAATTGCCAAAAATCCTTCTGGCAAACATTTTTTGAATTCAAAAAGGAAGCTATATGTAAAATTTCAACCCAGTCGAATTTTCGAAAATATGTATAGCCATTATCGTTTTTTGACATCACTCGATTTGCTGGATGCCATTTTATCTTAGTTCTTATTGGTTGACAACTTGTTGCTGTCTTATGATTGATTGCATTACTAGATGGTAAAAATAGAAATAATGGCACTTTAGAGACAGATATTATAGAATGGTTATTGCATATAATTCCAATACATACCATAAAAGAAATTATCTACGTAGAAAGTTATACTGGATTATGGCAACCAGGAACATTCGACATAGATATGACCTTGATCAGAGACTATCCTCTCTGCCTTGATATAACACATTGAAAAGTGTATTCACAGCAGTGTGAAGTTTGGCAATTAATTTGAGAAGCGAATTTTCAGTTTAAAATATTGGCAGTAAGAACAGCAATTCACATAACTTTTAGTCATCACTAATATTGGTTCTGTATTGGTATAAAAAGGAATGTATCTAAATATTTGTAATGTGTATTTCAAAAACAAAAATTTTTTGAGAATTGTAAACTATCAATAAAGGTTATTACATAAACGAATCTTCTTTATTGTCATGTAATTATTTCTCGTTGTATTTTGAAACGATGTCAACGATTTCATCAGTTCGTCGTAAATCTGCAACAGTGAATTACATATGAATGTTACTTCAGGTATAAATTAATGTTTTTTTTTTAATTTCGATAGCATACTTGTATTGTCATTATCATATAATATTCTTAATATTGTTTTTGAGTTAAGATCGAAATAATATATATTTAATCGAAGAATTTTTGCATCATTGAGGAAACATTTCGTATAGTTTATAATGACACACGTTAACCAGTCGGTAAGCAACATTTTAACCACGTTTCGCTGGTTAAAAAAATGGTTCTGTATTTGTTATTTCAGTGTCGCGTCTTGATGTGACAAGATCAGTTATCTCACCTGTCAGAAATTTCATTTGAACGTACGTTTTTGATCTATCTCAATCTACCTATGTACAAAATTTATTTTCGCTTGTTTGCAATAAGAAATAACAAGACATTTAGTCGCAAATAAAAAGATGTAAATAGAAAGGTAAATAACCTTTAAATTAAAAAGATTCTGACTTGCAACAAAACCATATAGCGTATAAGAATATAGTAATAAGATTAAGAAATGTTCTTGAATTTTAATGAAAGTACCTGATATGATTACTGGCCATCATACTGACCCATATACGTATTCTTAGTAATTTATTACTTCCTTCTTTCTTTTTTAATGTGTCATTGAACAAATTGTCGATTCACAATGTTTTGTAAAAGTACACAATAGTATTGTGGCATATGTTTCACAATATCTGTTTTTACAGGTGTAAAATGATAACAGAGTATTGAAAAATTCATAGATACAATGTCAGACAACGATTCGTTTCAAATTTATGGGTTCGCTCGTCCTGGAAGACTACTAAATGGAGGACTAATAGGATCTTCTATAAGAAGGCATCTTTCTAATATAAGACGAGAAAGACGAGTTAATGCATCAAATAACGGTAAAAATTATTGTAATCTATAGTATTATAAACTGTATAAAACTATCAAAGATTGATGTAGAAATATAGTGCTACAGTATTAAAAAGACTAGTACTCTAATTTTATTCTAACAAAAACATTATTAATTATTAATAGAAGTACCCAATGCTCAAGTTGAAGAGGTTTTAGCCAATGAAGAACCATTGCCAGAACCTGCGGAAAGTACACAATCGGCAAGCGATGTAACCGATGGGGCATCTTCTCCGAATCAACCAGAAGTCAGTGCATCGGTAGTAAATTCAGAAGATGAGTACGTATAGTATCCTATACCAATATTCGATATGACATGAAAAACTAAAATTAAATTCATGTACATTGCATAAATAATTTTTATTCAATATAGCAGGAGATACTGTTGGGTGTGTTTTGCGACAGATGAAGATGATGCGACCGCATCATGGGTAAAACCATGTCATTGTCGTGGTACAACTAAATGGGTTCATCAGGGTTGCATTCAGAGATGGGTTGATGAGAAACAAAAAGGACGTGCAGGCGCTAATGTAGCATGTCCGCAGTGTAACACAGAATACATCATTGTATATCCAAATATGGGTTTGTTATCGTTTAATTACTTATTTATTTATTTATCGTTATACAGGCTGTCCAAAAAGGTCAGGACCAAACTAGATCAAGTAGATAATAAAAGTCCGTATAAACTTATGTCCAAAAATGCTTTACTGAAGAGTTATAACTTATTACTTATAAGCTTTTATCGATGAAACGCCAGTTATATATTTACACGACTAAAAGTAAAACGGACGTCACAACAAGTGATAGAGGTCTTCAAGCTGTAGGTCAAGTCATGAAAACAATAACTGTCAATTAGAATTATTTGTATCTGTCTGTAATTTAGAACGCTTATAACTCTTCCATAAGAGATTTATATGAAATTTATTTTACCTACTTGACCTTACTAACAAATGGTACAAATTTGGTCTTCACCGTTTTGGATACCTTGCATAATAATTTTATGAGAACGGTATTTATAATAAACATATGGATAATATTTTAGGACCGTTGGTAGTAGTATTGGACAACATTGACGGAGTAATATTCCGAATTTGTCCATACATAGCAGCCAGTATAGTTGTCGCATCTATGTATTGGACGGCTGTGACATATGGAGCGGTAACTGTAATGCAAGTAGTTGGGTATAAAGATGGTTTAGCCATGATGGAGCAAGCTGACCCTTTAGTATTATTAGTTGGTTTGCCAACGATTCCAATACTGTTGGTATTGGGAAAAATGCTAAGATGGGAAGATCAGGCTCTTAGCCTATTCAGACGACATGCATGTAAGGTTCCTATTCTGAGGTATTTTTTGCCAAATAGGTATGTAATCGTAAACGTAAATGTCTTCGATCGGTAATACGTACATTGAGCTAGTAATGTGTATGTATATTTATTATTTTAGTTATTCTAGTGATGATAGAGCCCAATTTGAAGAAATGCCACCCATGAGTGATCCAGTATCAGCGACGCGTATACTTTGTGGAGCACTTCTACTACCAAGTATTGCCAGTATATGTGGCAAAATATTTTTCGAAAGCATACACTCCAATTTTCAAAGGACGTTACTCGTACGTGTTAATAAATATATGTGTGTGTGTGTGTGTGTGTGTGTGTGTTTACTGTTAATAGTCAAACTTAGAATAACTCTTAAAAATGGTTTATGAAATTTTACAGGGTGGTATAGCATTCATAACAATAAAGGGCGCATTCAAAATATATCATAAACAACAACAGTACGTGAGACAATGCCAACGGCGTATAATGGATTATACAGATGACAATATCGCACTATACAGAAGACAACAAAATTCTGACACCAATCAAACAAGTTAAATATAAAAGTCCGTGTGCTATTCTCAAAACACTGTACTTCCTCAGATTTAGAGGAATTCAACTTCTTAGTGTACTTTTATTATAAAGACATGTCCAATGCTTAACTTTTATGTAACAATGTAAGTTTATGGGTACTATGATCAGATTTAACAAATACGTAAGATATACATAGATTATGTATACATATATAAGGATGGGAAATTGTCATTATATACATAATTCTGATTAGTAAATTATTATAATATATATCTGGCATGAAACAACTAACTGTAAGAAATGTTATATCTCTTAAACGTGTTAGTAGAACAACAATGATGTCTGTTCATCCTTCCTTGAATAGTAAATAAGGCGTATAAATTGATCTATGCTGATTATGGTTTTTTAGTGCAATTCTATTTCTTTATTACTTAAATTAACTTTTTCGCTGCAACGTTTTTTGTAATTAAGGGCGTTTATGGTTAACAGCGAAAAGATTAATAACTAAGAAAATGATGAAGTATTGTTTACTATATTAAAACTTTAATTTATTAGTAATGAAACTGTATATTTTCTGAAATCTGGAATGCGCATGTATCCTTTGTACCGAAAAATACCTAAACCTACAACGTAGAGATTGTCTGTAATTTGCCAGATGTGAGAAAGAGAGCATATTCTTTGTAGAAGTTCATTTTTATTATGGATAAGTTTTGGAATAGATAACAAATTATATAATATATCCAATAAAAAATTTTATAAAGGCAGCATTATCTTATGTAAATGCTTTATTTTCTATAGATATAAGAAATTAGTAAAGATCGATTTAAATCAATAATTTGTGTTATTTTTGTAAACATAAACAAATACGACATTACTGTCAACATCCATCAGTTTACTTACGTTTGTGGTACTCGCAGTCACTATTTCTAAGAATGTTCCTTGATAACAAGAAATCGTCGTACAATACAAGAACGCAGATACTAAGGGAATTTTTCAAAAAAGAATTCTATAGTATACAAATATATTTATTAATATATTATTTTTTCGCTGATGTAAGTTTTGAATAAATTAAGTACAATCTTTATTTGAAAAATACTTTGCCTTGTTATTTTTTAACATTGTGTTTTTGTTTTTTCACATGTACCATACAGATAATTAAATTAAAAAACAATATAATAATTTTTACATTGTACAAAGACATACATATCTTGCTATACTTAAAATAACTACCTTTATACAAACATAAGTTTCTTTTCTATAACTAGCAGATATTCATTTATCACGCTTTATACATCAATTGTACGTACTATAATACATTCTTTGATTACATCCTAGTTTTATATGCCAAGGAAATGGTAAATTTAAAATAATGATTTATATGTAACATTTTTAATAACTGTTAAATCAATAAAAATACAAAACAAAATGCATGTAATTCGTAAAAAAAGAAAAAAATTTTTGGAACGTTACAAAGTATCATCGATAATAAATAAAACTGAATACAATATTATGAAATGTGAAACAATTTCTATGGTGAGACTTATGTTGTACTTTTAATCTATAACAAGCTCTTTAATAAAAAGAAACAGTAAGAATATATATTCAATTAGAAATTAAATAATCATAAAAGCTCCTGGTACAATTAATATTGTTCATCAATTGTAAATGAATGCTGTAAAATGTACATTTCTTTAACAAATTGAACATAGGACATGTTTTGATGTTTCACGTCACATTAAAGGTGGCCCTGTGTACTTAAGACTTTCAGAGTCAAAATTTGGTGGTCCTTCAAATGCTAGTAATTTAACTTCTTCAATTACATCTGGCAAGTCCATGCACGATTTTGAACTAATAGTTTTGAAGAATGTGCATGGTCTTGGACCATTTCCAGAATCATCTTCGTCATAAGGTGGACTAAGTATATCTAAAAATGCAGCAGGACCTTCGACGCATGAAATTTCATGCAAATTTTTATCCCGGGGTGTAAGAACACAAGCAGGTGAATTACTGTGCAAAGATATTGGTCGGTGTCTAAATGCATCTTTTTCTTTATTTAATTTGATTATGTGATCATCGTTTGTTTTCAAGGTATAACTGTTCACCTGTACTGCACCACTAATTACCTGTATATACATTACAATTGAAGGATACATTAATCAACTTAGCATATATTTATATCTGAAGAAAGGTAATATTTCATGTACATACCTTTAAAAAGCCATGCATTCCAGGGTGATCATGCATGGGCATTGTAACTCCATGTTTCAATATAAAAATTGAAATAGTCAAATCTTTGTTTTCAAATATATCGATAACACACATTGGTGCGGATTGTATTTGTATAAAATCAAGAACTTGTTTGTTTAAATTGACATCTTCGGCTGTAATTTTATTCATTAAATTCCATAATTTATCAAAATTCTTTTGGCAAAGTTTGAATCCGACGTTTCTTCGTCCATCAAATGTTTTCAATGCTTGCTTCCATAAAATTTCGATCGCCGATGCCATGTTTCGAGTTTGTACCACTATTCTTCTAAAAATACCTTGTAAAAACCACATTACTATTTCAATAACTTGTTGGTAAAATATTTTCGAATAACTGCTAACAAATTAAACCGTAATTTACGAACCATCGTTAAAGAACTAACGCTAAATACGTAACCTTGATTATTATAATACAGAATTCTTAATTAGCGTATTAAAGAAAAATCGAAATTATTTGTAATTACAATTATATTAAAAATTTGAATAAGTACCGTTAAAATATTATGCACAAATACGATTCACTTTCAATGTTCTCCACTAAAATTTCATTGAACAAGTGTTCTACATATGTATTATTTAAAATAGAAATTAACAAAATTGTCGCATTTAGAGGTTAAACGAGACATAAATAGACTTCATAGTTGTTATGCACAACAATTTCAGAAGTGATATTATTATTTTTAAACAACAATAAACGTTATTGATATATATCCCAGTCTTTTATGTACTTAATGTTTGGTCCTTGCTAATATCTCACACTTAATATGTGCTTGACTGCTCCATGCTAAACATGGCTGTGTGATTTGATATCAACACAAGTCATGATATGTAAACATAAACAAAAACTTGGTTGTTTAAAGTCAATGCTATGTAAGTAAACATTGTATATTTTATGATAATACCTCATTAAATTAAACAGTATTTAAACAGTAAAGGAAACTCGTTTGTTAATAAAAAAATTGTTTGCATATAAGTCAATATATTAATTATAAATATTGAAAGATGTAAATATCTAAGTTGTACATATATCTGCATTGTTCAATCAAATATATAAATACTGTCCATTATTATATATTGATGTAAATATATGCATACATGTGCATATATGAACGCTGCATAGTATTTACAGAAAAAAGATATTCCTACCTATACTGCCATGTTTTATGGTGTATTGAATTTACAATTTTTAATTTTTTCAATATGCCATACTAAAAATTGCATGATTATATGTAAAGAAAATGTTTATAAATTACGGATTATATGTTATGTACTTCAATATTGTCCTTTGCAACCTGAATGTATTGGTTCTGTGGATTGTGTTTCAAGAAATGGAGTGCCCTCTGTCGCAAATGTCGGTAATTTAGTACTGAGATGAGCTTTATATTTATTTACTATCCGAAGCAAACTTTCCTGGAATATAATTTATTAGTGGAAAGTGTATAAGTTCTTTCGTACTATAATAATTGTTTATCCAGCTAAGGTAAGAAAATTAAAACATCATAATACCCTTCACTTAAATGTCACCGAACATTTGTAAAAGGTGTCATGTTAAACAATATTTAGATATTTGCAAACAGTTTTCCTAATGCTTTACGAATGTATGAAGAAATAATTTTGGTCTGGTTTTGATTTTTCTTCTAATTTTCTTTAATTATTTCTCACATTAGGATCTCATTTGCTTTTGTTTATAAATAGACTTCTCAAACTAAATAGACACAATTATAGTTCAGCAACATATTCTGATGATATTATGAAAGTATTTTCAGTATTTTAGTAGCGGTTTAAATAAAATGTACACGGTTATAAAATTTGTACAATTTTAATAGCAAAAGACCAATGTACATGTTGTCAGATATTTTTTAGCTATCGATTAATTTATAACACTGAATATTAATCGACCGATGTCTAATTTTGAACAGCTATGTCCAATGAAGAGCGTTTAAAGAAGCTTTTATCAGATTTAGGCAAAGCTACATTACGCGGAGTTCGCAAATGTCCAAAATGTGGTACCTACAATGGATCTCGTGGTTTATGCTGCAAAAATAAATACTGTGATGCGGTATTTAAAGAACCTGGTGAAAAAAGAAAATTATCTACGGAAGCATGTAAGCTTATTACAGGCACAACTGCGCAAGTCTTCTCAGTTCGAGTGCGCGATAAAGGTCCTGATTATCGTGGATTTGTTCAACTTCCATTAATAAATGCAACCATTTCTAATGAAATGACAACACTTATCTCGCAGTCTACAGCATTATGTTTTGTAGATAGTTGCGAACGAAGTTTTGATACTAGTGTTCTTAAATGTCATGTAAGTCCTTTGATTAACACGCATTTCTGATAATAAAATATGCTTAAAATAATGAAATGCATTTTATTATAGGAAAAAAATTCATCTGATATGCCTGTTTCTACATGTCAACATATACAAGCAGCTTTAAGATGTTACGCAGAAGCACAACCGTTAACATTAAGAAATTCTATTTTGTCAACTTTAAATGTAAACAACGAGATGAAACAAGAAATATGGTTACTGGCTACTGAAACATCAGGGCCCTTAGTGCAACGCGTTTCTAAAAATATTATGGCTGTGAAATGTAAAGCTTCGCCGAAACATCCATTGGGTTACCTTCATTTTTCTCTGTTTGTTACAAAATTGAAAGATAGAATCGAACATCGTTACTTTTGTTCTTGTTCTGCTTTTAAGGTAAGTAGGAAGATCAAGCAGAGTTGCACTATATTTTAAAGCTCACATACATATGTATATTATTAAATATATTAAAAATTAATAGGGTGTAGCAAAGACAGCTGGAGAGAAAGTAGAGTTAGGACAGTCTTCGCAGAATAAACGTTGTGTACATTTTTATGCGTGTATTTGTGCATTTGCTAGCGATGAAAAGTTATCAGAAGAGTTTAGTTATTATATAAATTTAGACCAGACTGATTTAAGTATAACAAAACCTTTGACAACAATGTTGCAAAATAATGAACAGGAAAAGATAGTTGGCATTGGTAAGAAGATTGGATTTCATTAACTTTTGAATATATTCGAAAACGTTTATCCAAGTTTAAAATTACAGATCTTGATGGATTAACTGCCGACGATACAGACACGCATCTTCTAATATTTCGAGATGATACTTTAACAGTACAGAGTTTAGATGGAAATAGATTGGACTTGGATTCAATGAACTTGGACTCTACGATATTACCACACAGTATTGTTGAAAATATTGAAGTAGAATGTGATCGTACCTTGTTGGAAGATAGTAATATGATATCACAGGTAAATATTTTATACGCGAATAAACAAAAGTAATGTCCTTTAAAAAATTATTTTTGGTATAACGCAGGTACACAATTTAGAAGTGATTAACCAAAACAACATGCAACTTGGAGGGAGCACGGTAAAAATACTGGAGAATCAGACAGCTATTGACTCTAAATATAATGTACTTAATAACAGCCAGTATATCTTAAATGATAATAACATTAAAATACTAAATACTGGAACTTTAAAGGTTCTTGACACAAATACAATTTTGGATGTGAATAATATGAAATTAATTGATACTAATAATGTTTCTAACACAACTGGTATGAAAGTATTAAACAAGAATGTATTAATACAGTATGATACTGGAAGTATATCGAATACAGACAGCAGTAATATACAGCAACCTATTTCAACGAAACGCAAGAGAGATGACAAACCTACAAGCACAAATACCACCAGCTTAAATAACCTGAATTCGATAGAACCTCGAAAAGCAAAAACAAAATTACAAATTGTTAAAAAATATCAGAATCCCTGCGAGGATTTAGATGAAGCTAATATAAACTTACCTTTTATGAAATGGCTGGCATCTATAACAGAAAGAATAAATCAGACGATGCACTTCCAATTCGATGGGAAACCTGATCCTTTAGTATTTCATGTACCACAAATATTTTTTGATTGTTTACGTGAAAGGATATCTTGTGGCGGTAAGAAAAAACGATTACCAAATTCAACGACTGCGTTTGTTAGAAAAGATGGAGTACCGTTGGGTACGTTTACGAAGTATACTTGGCATATAACTAATATTTTACATGTCAAAAGTATTTTCGAAACGCCACTTATACCTTTAGAAATAACAAGAAGTTTTGTACAAAATGCAGATGGTACATATGAGTTATATAAACGTGAGGAAACAGAAATAGATCGGTACAAAAAAACCAATAATAATGCATTGATTAAGCCATTAGAATTAAAAACGTATTTGAAAGTTGGTAAGAATTGCTTATCTTTAACGGAATTTAATAAATGAGTAAATCTAAATATTTACATATTAACAGAAATAATGAATTTGTTATTTGATTTTCAGGAAATACTTCTCCTAATCAAGTTGAACCAACGCCTTTTTTGATAGAGTGGATACCAGATATCTTACCAATATCAAAAATTGGTGAGCTTAGAATTAGGTTTGAATTTGGTCATGTAAAAAATGAAACAAATCACAGATGGAGAAAAATAGCCTTATTATAAAAATTTGAAACGAATAAGTTTGTAATAATTGTGTCTTTGTATTATCAAATTATTACTTTCCTATTATTAACAATTGTATAGATTGTTTTGAGAACATTTATTCTTTTTAAATGACGAAAAGTAACTTTGAGTATGACATACATTCTCATATGTTGCTTTTGATACTGAATATATGTCCGTTGTAAAGGTAGCAGAAGAGACACCTTACATTTTAGAAAAAGTATATGTTTGAAAAGTATACATATTGCTTTTATTTGAAAACAATTATTAAATTGTTTTTGAGCAATTAAAGACTGACCTAATTTTATATTATATTCTTGTTTTCGTAAAAAGAAGTAAAAAGGAAAATGGTTTCTCTTAAGCATAAATATTATCTCGCTGCAATATAAATATCCATATTCATTAATAACGTACGATCATACTTTTTTTAAAATTAATTTATTGAATTTGTATGTATTGAGGATTTATGTTAATATTGTACTAAATTAAATTATTATTGTATAAGAATGTGATATATTGTAAATACATATTTTAAATTGGATATGATAATGTAAAATTCAAAACAAATTTACATTATGCAATGAAAATTTATTTGTTTGATGAACCTTACAATAAATTATATATCTGAACAAATTATTGTAATTTTTTTATGAATACTTTATTTAAACGTTATAAGTTTTTGGATAATTACATTTTTTATATTTTGACACGTTGACCATACAAATCATTATAATATTTCGGAGAAAAAGTTGTTATCATTATTATACGATTTAATATAATTTCAGACTCTTTATTCGCGCCCTAATTTTAAATAAATTGATCAATTTTGTAATAACCCATACGATTTGTTATTTGTCGATTTATTAAATTTCTTATATGGATATAGTTATTACGATTTTTGCATGTTTTATAATTAAAAAATTTTCGATTGTATTATGGGAGTATTTATGAAGTTTTTTGTCTGAAATCGTATATCGTATCATCGATGGTATTCATAACCTCCATGTTCAGACGTACTATTATAAAAAATGAATATTTATGAAGAAGTAAGTTGTCTGAACGAAGCAAAACTTTTTTCGAGAAATTTTAATTTATCGAGTGAGCTGGGACTAACTTTGAATCGTAATAGTATTATTAATAATTGGTCGATGCAGTGTTTTGAGTTGAGTTTCGAACGGAAGCGGTGCCCTTCCGGAAGCCGTCTCTGACGTAAAGAGCTAGAGAAGCGTACACTTCCATTTTCTCGACCCTCTCGGTGAACAGAGAGCACGTGTTTGCTCGCCGGTCGTGTTCAATTCATTTGATCGTATAAAACTTTGCGTCATATTTGTAATCCGCTCGAGCGAGGTGACCAGCTAGTTGAAGTTTCTGATCCTTGCAGAGACAGGTTAACATGAATCCTGAAAAGCTGAAGAAGCTTCAAGCTCAAGTACGAATCGGCGGTAAGGGAACACCCCGACGCAAGAAGAAGGTATGTACATACATATTTAGATATATTTCGAACGAATAACTAACACGAATATATTGAATTTACATTAATTTCGTTGGACCCTGAGTTTTCGAGTCCATAGAAGTGAAAGTTTCAAATGTCATTCAAATGATCCGTGATTTTCTTTATTTCCGACGACGGATCCTTGATTCTCGATCACCAATTACCATTCTTATATGACATCAAAATTTTGTCGCTGTACTGAGTGAGACATTATGTTTCTAAATCATTCGGAAACGTTCCACGTTCGTGACAACCACATTCGTGGTTTTGTGACCACCGTCTTTTATTTTTTACGTGTCATCTACATACATAGTTTTAGCTTTATTGTCTCCTCGTGTACGAGATTTATTACTTTGATTTCAATTGTATAACTGAGTTTTACGTGAAATGTTTACAATTGTCACAAAGATCGATTTTTCATATATTTTAAGAAAGCCGTCAAAGAATGATAATTTGTAGGGAAAAAATTGCTTCATTAAAGAATGCTCTTCTTATTTTTAGTAGTATCTTTTTTTTTATTATTCAATTTAATTTTAGGTCGTTCATGCTACTACAGCTACAGATGATAAAAAATTACAAAGTTGCTTGAAGAAACTGTCTGTAAACACAGTCCCAGGCATCGAAGAGGTTAATATGATCAAGGATGACGGTACTGTCATCCATTTTAATAATCCAAAAGCTCAGGCTAGTCTGTCAGCCAACACATTTGCCATTACTGGTCATGGCGATAACAAACAGATAACTGACATGCTACCGGGAATTATAAGTCAACTGGGACCTGAAGGAGTTACACAATTAAAACGGTTAGCAAGTACAGTATCCGGTAGTACGGTTGGTAAAGCCACATTGGAAGAAGATGATGAGGTGCCAGATTTGGTGGAGAATTTTGACGAAGCTAGTAAAGAAGAGGTAATAATCAAGTTCAGCCAGTCATAATTTTAAGCCATATATATTATGTACGAGATCAAAGGTTATAATATTGAAGATATAGCTTCGACTTTATTTTTCCATAAGAGCATATTTTTTGTTCAGCTTATGTTTTAGTATTACCGATTGTATGCTCACTGTTTTGAAAACATTTTTCTATTATTGGTTAACATAAGTGGTTGCGTCTATCTAAAATTACATACATTTGTTAAGGTTGCTACAAAAAAGGAAGTGGATGAAAGCGACAAAGCGACCGGCGATAAAAAGGAGGCTGTTACGAATGATGAAAAGAAAGAAACCCCTGTAGCTACTCCTGAAGCTTAAAGCATTCAGGTAACCCAAGGTAACATTATAATACGAACAGAGTTAAATTACATTACATCCTGTAAAAAAGAAAAATAAATTTTTTTATTTCTTCTTTCACAGCTATTTCATACAACTAACTGTTGTAATTGACAAGTTGAGACATACAAGTTGCAAAAGCAATGCGTAAACAAGGTATCACACCACTATACATACGTTATAAATATTTGTCATACCCTATGATAATGCTATATGAGTAACAGTTATCAAGAAAATAAAAACAGCTGTTACAGAAATCAAAAGTTTCTATGAACAATGTTCTTTTCTTTGTTGCATTTGCGAATAATAGACTTTGCTCTGAGTCAGTTGAAAAAATGATCTTACGTTTCCTAAAAATTGAGATTGTGCGACCTTTGATCGATCATGTACAAGGTCCGGTGTTTAAATTTTAGGCATTTAAGTCGATTGCTTGTTCACATGAAACGCGATGTGAAATTATAATTTTTATCCTGATCTTATTTACAGTTATATACATCTTACTATCACGTTAAGTTCGCATGACGTGTTCTTATTTTAAAGGTAACAAACTTAAATAAATTTATAGGAGTGTTGATTAACAAATAAAATCAATTTCCCTGCAAAAGATAACAGTAATCTTCCACCTATTCACAGCGATGTTATATAGGCGGAGAAAAATTTATATAGAGTATAGAAAGAGTAAAAAGAAAATGTGCGAAATATTGAGGCACCTCTATTTTAATTGATGGATTTAATAGTGACTACAAAGTAAGAGTAGTTTTTTCGCTGCAGCTTTCCAGTACGGAAAATGAGGTGTAATATTTTGTAATGTAATCTATGGAATAAATTCATTTGCTGGAAATGCGGTTTTCTACTTAAAATTTCATGTTTTTTCTGATACACAATTTAGTCGTAATTTGTTGATATTTATATTTTCATCTATAGAATAGATCTGTAATAACAGTGTAATTATGGAAATATACTAATAAGAGCTATCCTGTATAATAGTATCAGTCTCTCAGCATTTTCCATTCATATTTTGTTTTTCATGTATTTCCGCATGTGCGCACGATTACACTCGTGTGTCCTTTGTCTATTGTTTTCATTTTTTTTTCATAAGAAAAACTAACCGCACATTTTAGCGGATTTAATCGATAAGATGATTGTTACAAAGTTCAGATACGTGCAATCGTGAGACAAATTTAATTTTACGTTGCATACGAATTTTTTTATATGTATCGAAGAGTGGTGGAACAAATACAACAAACTTATGCTAAGTTATAATTTCTCGGACTTAATGCTGTGTAAAATTATGTTATACTATGATATCAAAATATATGATAACAATTGTAAGAAAACTGTGCCGTAATTGGTCAGTCGTAGCGAGGCTTTTATCCACTTGAACCCATTTAAGCGTTAGGTAAACTAAGACTTCATCAACTTTAGATCCACGAGTAAGTAATCGGTGTTTTCAAGTTCTTTGTTTCCCAAGAGCAAGGTAAACCTTTGAATTTAGTCAATAGGTATTATAAATATTTCCTTCAATTTTCCTGCCGTTCATCACTGTTAATTAGATCACAGTTGATTAGAAATTGGTATATTATACTTATCAGAACTCTGCAAACAATGGCGAGTAGATAACAGGAAAGATTCGGTTTGACCTTCTATGAACTATTAATACTTAAGCTTTTAATTCTGTTTTCAAGGAAGTATGCAATTTTTTATTACGTAACGATGTAGTATTGTTTAACAAGTTATAACGAATTATAACTCGTTCAAGTAAGTATTAAATTATACTTATATAGGTACAATTAATCTGAGACTCTAATTTAATTAAGTGAGCGCATATGTCTATATAAAAATTGCAATAAAAACGAGAACAAAAATTGTTATTGATATTTTGTTATTATTCAGTGAGATAGAAATAAGTTTAACAAAATTTGCGAAAGCAGAAATAAAAATGTGATTGCATAAATTTTGATAGTTCCATCGTATAAACCTTCTCCTGGACAATAATTACACATGTAAATAACAAAAATTAATCCAGAGATCGTGAGTTAGTTTGAGGGACTAAAATCGATGTAAATACTTTTTCAATTAATAATGAAGGCACATAAATGGATCAAATAATGTTTTATTTGTATTTGTATTTTGTAACATACTCCAATAATCCGTCAATGACTTTGTAACGTCACGGACGATTTTGTATATTTGAACATTTTTTGTTATAATGCGGAACAATTGTGATACTTGCGTTAAGCATGCAGCGTTGTTGAAAGTTCGATAACGTCGTTATGGCAAGCGCCCTCGTTAGCGAACATTTTTCTTCCTAAGGCTTCGTGAACTTTACATCTCGTCGCGGAAAAACTTCGATCGGTTTTTCCCCGGCTTACCGCGCGCATTTTCGTCGCGAACTTTTTCGTTTTACTTATTCCGCGCGCTCTGTTTGCCAATGAAACGAACTGCAGTCAGATAAGGATAAGTAGAAGACGCCGGTGACGGGTGCTTCGTCTTCCTTGATTATTCGTTTAGTTTACTTTATCCTGGCAGCGTTTTGCGCGTTCCTTTTTTCCTGGATAATATGACGTGGTTTGAGAAACTTGCTTTTTACTCGACGCATCGTTCTCCATGTATTCGGAGTCCTCCCTTCATTACTGAAACCACTCGACAGATAAAAACATCCATCTGAAATTTTTCATTTTACCTACTCTCTTGCATCACTGTTCCCCTGGGAAATTATCAAATTCATTTAGCCATTTACGCAAAGCAAATTCTAAATTAGTCATTTTGGCTTTTCGCTGTTTTTACTGCCAACGATTCTGATAACGTGTTGATAAGGTTTTGTGATCATCGAATAGCTGCCATAACGTTTAAAAATTTACAGTGTTCCTAGGCTAAAAGTAATTCAGTATAATTTATTATTACTAAATTGTAGATCTTTATCTATTTATAGCATATTTACAAAATATAAGGGAATATTTATACGAATAAAGAGTAAGAGTATGTTTATTTTATTTTGATATAAAGAAATCTTCTAGCAGACGAAATAAATTTGTTAATTCATTGTCTACGGAAACAAGAATTTACATAAGAATTCTTAGTACAAAATTTATAGCTAATACGAGATATTTTATAATAACACGGTACAATTTTTAAAAAGTTGCCACATGTACGATTAAAATGCTTGTTGCCGTATGAAGTCGCTATAAAGCAATATTGTAAAAGCCGACAGAGACATTGCATTTTCTCTTTTGTTTCGCACGTACTCCGGCTCCACTGGCTCGAGTATATAGTTGGGGAACGTGCACTGTGTACCTTCAACGCGCATAAATTTTCAAAAAGTTTGTTGCACAAAAGTCTCGTGGCACGTAGACACAGGACACAACTCCGCTACTTGATGTTTAGTCGCGCCGGGAAATGAGACACGAGCGCATACCACTTTTATTGAGCGTTAGAAATTTAAAACAATTAGCTCCGCGGAATTTCGGCCGAGGTATTTTGAAAATTAAATAAAAGAAAAAAATGCAAAAAACAGAGATGAACGCATTTTATTCGATTCTAATACATAATAATCTTTCCATGCAATGTCTAGAATATCTGAAAGGATATAAATAAATACTGACCTGCGTCATATTTTACTTAACAATTATAGGAAACTCAAATGATAGTTTGAAAAACTTCTTACAAATTTTCGCATACTATTTATAATCATTAATTTATTAATTATTTCTTTAAAAATATTTAATGTTTTCGGCGCTACGGTTCGATCAATTACTAATGAGTAAATCAAAAAACAATTTTTCAGATTATCAAATAATCATCGACGTTTTCGATTCTACACAGTTTGAATCATTTTCAAGATATATTTGCATTTGCAAAAATTATGAATCACAATAAAATTGCCTAATAGCTAGACAAAATTATTCATGGGACGGTCGGGGCATGTTATATTTTGGTTTCTTTTGTCGATTAAGGAAAAAATCTTTTGGGGATGCAGGAACAATAAGTAATTTTTTAAAACTGGCAACCGTTGGCTGCTTTCTCCTCCGGGGTTAAGCTTTTTTCAACCCCATTGAGCGGTCTGTTTACAAACTGCCGGGTAAGTCCACACGGTATAAGCGTCGAAAAACATTTACGAACGCTCGTGGCAGGAAAAAAGAAACTCACAGTGTGTTCAGTCGTTACGATATTTATTTTAGAATATTCGTAGACCCTCGCATCGACCGGTTCTACACGGCTGGTACAACGTGAGCACGAGGTCATACATAAAAAGTTTCTGCTTGTTTGTATGTACAGAGAATAATCACGATTGCGCTTCGAGAGTTACATTCACGTAAGAACGCTTGGCCGTCGCCGCTACCCGGCCGAAATAATCGGTTTAATGTTTGTTGAATTTGTTTGTTTTTCATCACGCGAGGTAGGTGTACCATTTCGATGCCCCTGCGTGTGTCCTCTGGTCACCCACATACACACACATACACACAAACGCGCGCGCACTCACACCCACGATCCTGTTGGCGAACACTGGAAAAACTGAAACCGCGTCTCGACGTGTGCTCCCCTTCGTGACACTTCGACGCAAACGTAACGAAGTTAACGGTATAGTATCAAAAATACACATTGACAAAATTATACCTTTGTGCCTCTCCTATTGTGTTGTCGTCTGCATAGAGAACCTCGTTCGAACGTCGGGCAGAACTTCCGGATTCCCTGTCTTACCGCCGATTCGAATTGCATATCAGGAAGCGCGCTTTATTGTTTTTAAAACGAGTCTCGTATCGTTCGTCGTACGATTGCCTTCGATGCTCAACACGTAATCCCTTCCCCTTTGCTTCGAATAGCAATTTTGGTAATTGGTAGGAAAGTAATGTCGGCTTTCGATAGTCCGCAAAAGCTTTGCTATATATTTTTTAATATTTAGCCTTAATAGTTAACTCGTGATCATATAATCCACATTTGTATAAACCATGTCTTATTTACGTCGATTGGTGGTAACGTTTTTGTTATGGCAATGTTATTTGTTTACGTCTCCCTGAATGTTCACAATTGAAGAGTCACTCAGTTGAAAGGTCAATAGTACTGATTAACGAAAAAGAAAAACGCGTTCGAAGTAGAGTTTATCATTAGGATGCATGAGATCGGTCGATGACAATCGGTTTATTGCAACGAGATGTTTTGCTGACATTACTTAACTACTGAATGTACAGATTTATGGTATCATAGAGGAAAATTAGTATTACAGATTCTGTGACCAATTATCGCAACAGTTGGCCTATAAAAGAATAAAAATATCGTTTGTTGTAAACCATTTCATTCGAAAAATATTGTTCGAAGGTTTCTCGATCAAAAATATCACTTCTAATTTATTGGAAAAGTAAGGTAGAACGACTGTAATCATGCGATCCATAATTTTAGTTAAGAACTATTCTTAGACGCCTATGTTATTTGATATACTAAAACGTATCTTACAAGTTCCTAAGTAATGACTCAACTTCCAAAACTGATTCTTGACTTTGGATTATCACCGATTGAATTTGAAGCGTTCGAAAAGTTCATCGTTCAGTTCTTCCAAATACAAACATTTGGTACGTTCTCGCACTGTTGTGGCTACAGCATTATTTCTTTTTAATCGCGTCGAATCATCCGTAAATTTTGCCCGATTTTGCGAACGATGCAATAATGTAAAAAAATATAATGCGAATGTCCGTGAAATGATTAGACACTGTAACGTTGATTTTATTATTCGGCAGATCTTCACGCTTACGTACGAAAGCAGAGATTTATGTCCGATTCCTACATAGACATATCCTAAATTAAACGCGTTATCTTCTAATTTTACATCCTAGAACATCATTAGCTATGACGACATCGATCACGCACGTGTGTCTTTTGCACCGCACGCATACGAATTCTTAGTTCAAAGTGTAAATTAATAATTTTCAATTACATGTACTAAACGATTTTTCGACTAATTTATCAAAATTTACTTTTTAACAAAGAATTCTAATAGATTCGAAATGTTAGAATTTTAGCGGAGGATGATTTAAACGCTCGTTTTATTGTATTTTGCATAGTAAAATACGTCATGATTGCGAAAATATTCATCTAATGATTTATACTATAATGAATTTTTTAAAATAGCACGCAATCTACGTTCGAATCATTCTGGTGGTTTCGAAACGATTTTATCATTTAAAAGAAGATATTCAAACACAATTCATTTATCTTGTATTTCCATTTCCGTGACTCTAACGTCTGGTATTTTTTTGGAGCACAAATTTGTTTTTTTTTCGGTTGATGCTTCGAACGAATTCTTCATCGGTGTGCGGCAGAAGCCATTTCGTTTCTGCGCGAAAGAAGACTCCGGATTTCACTATTTCTCGCCAGATATCGTCAGCACTACCGAAGTCGAGTACATTATCTATCTTTTTAGATACACCTATTGTTCGTACTTTAAAAATTACACCGAATTCTTCGAGATTCCAAGGAACAAATGTACACGCAACCGTTCAGGACTTCGACGAGCATGTTCCGTGGATGTTCGCGCGAGGCAAAGCGTCCGTTCACATGCTTCTTTAAATATATATGTATTTATATATTCGAGTAAACATTTAACACAGCGATCTCCAATCGTACATGCTTGGTTTAGCGTTTAACTTGCTTAATATTCTAGATTCTTTTTCTTCTTTTTTTTTTATTATTATTCTTTGAGCCTCTTCGAAATCTTGACGCATCGGCGAGATCCTCTCCATTCCTTTCCGTCGCAGATGATCACAAGGATTGTTCTCGCCACGCTGGCCGATTTCGCAAACACTTTAACGTATTTTTGATTTGTGTCACATACAAACAGCTCGCGTTAGAAACATCTAGGATTGTCTAGCTAGTGATACGTCTTCCTTCCCTGGTTCGAAACAGTACTGCTTCGCTATGAGATTGTACGGTCGGGCGCCATTATTGCGGTCTGAGAGACGCAGCCCTGAATCAGGGCGGAGGCTGACATGACTAATAGTTTATGTCTCTTAAATGTTAAGAAACGTTCTTCCAAATAATAACTTATCCCTTTTGACGCCGCGTGTACTTTAAAAACAAACGATTCTATACGCAAAAATCGTAATCATTTAAA
Organism: Lasioglossum leucozonium; assembly: GCA_028454225.1. Taxonomy (NCBI): domain Eukaryota; kingdom Metazoa; phylum Arthropoda; class Insecta; order Hymenoptera; family Halictidae; genus Lasioglossum; species Lasioglossum leucozonium. The sequence goes on along the minus strand of CM052217.1, from coordinate 392,652 downwards.
TGTAAAGCAGCAGTGTTTCGTTAATAAATACAATATTAATAATAATTCGGAAAACAAGGTCATGGTTCGTATGAATTCTTTTTCTTATTTCATGCCCGAACGTTTTGAAACACCCTATATATTTAAAGGTATCCGACTGCAGCGAACAGGCGGGTGTAAATTAAAGAAATTTCAAGTGAAATCGGGCTAATTTGACGCGGACGAAGACGGGCAGAGGTGTGCGATAGGTCTAAATGAAAGAATACAGAAAACCTTGCTAATCTCGAATAATCAGGAGATAGGACAAAAGGCGACCGAGCGAAGAAATCTTAAAGCGGAATGAAACCTTTGCTAATTCGAAAGCGAGCGATTGTTCGGACGCAGCAACCCGCCTTCAGAAATGCAATATTCCACCTAAGTAATTAAGTATAGAGCTGAATGCAAAGGACTTAATTACGTGAATAGCAAAGTGTGCCAGGGTCTCGTTACTATGCATTACTAAACAGCTTGGTAAGAGAAAACAACAATTATGAAATCTGATTAACGCGGATGAAATTAAACGTAACGGAAATAACGCTTTAGAAATTTTCAAACGCGTTTGCATACTTGTACTACGCGTTTGTTGTTACGTTTTCCTCGTGAAACAGTTGTAATATTTTCTTTATTAAATAAATAGATCAACACGCTAATCACCAGGGCAAATTGCGAACGGGCTTTTTGGTTGTTGATCGAAACATATCGGTGTTTCGCGTTGAGACCTGTTTGGAACCGTCGAATCTTTGAGCAAGTAGCGTTTAATTTGACTATTCATTAGTTTTGTTGTTAATATCGAGCGTGTCAATGAGTAATCCATTATATCGTGCTAAGTTTGGCTTTTATATGTATTTGAGTTCGAATCGCTCCGCGCTGTTTTGCGAAGAAATGTACAGACGATGTCGGTGAGACGCTTGTAAGGACCGCGTGATATCCCCACTCCGCGCATTTACACCTCTTTCGCAATTGGCCGAATCGCTTCACGAAGCAGCGAATACAGGTATGAGTGTGACTGGAACAGAGCGATGTGGTGACGTTGAGCACCTATGTCCGCCGTTCCTGCTAGAACTTAAGCGTAAGAGCGGGGTCCGCAGCCTGGCATCAAGAGTGGGGTTTCGCACATCCTTCCGCGCCTCACCGATGGACGATCAGTACATTTCGCTGCCAGCTTTTCAAACACAAAGAGTACATTCCTCATTGATACACATAATATTTCAGGTTCCATTTTCTAAAATATACGAAGACCATAGTATCAGAAAAATATTCGTTCTATTCTCCGAGAATTTCTTTAGGATTTATTTCACGTGATAATTCGGAGGACCGTAATTCTATTGTGCACTCTTTGTATAGTGTACGCCTTTACTAGATAATACGCCGAAAATCCTGCGCGATGCGCCTGACTATTACCGTGTTAATTGATATCGATTCGATTTCACATCGAGCCGTCGCTTTAAAGAGATGTTGCCTCGCCATTCGCACGTTATTTCATTTACCAGCGCGTAACGTGTACGATAGATCTCAAAGTATCAAAGTGAAAATTACTTTTAACATTCCACGTCACGGAAACGATATACATTTCAATGTCCCGAATATTCGGAATAAATTATCCGATAGTGATATTTCGCTTCGCTCAACAGCATTTAAGTCTTAAACGTACGTATCTTTCGACTACTTATCACTAGACTGCGGATTTTATGCATTTCCGATAGAAACGGGCACATCAAATACAACACAGTGGAAACATTTGAACCAGTTTAAGAATTGTATTATTTTCGTTTCGTTAAAATGATTGAACAAAGAAATGAATGTCTATGCAGCTCCTGTATAATTTTTATTTTGCATAAAAATCCACGGTCTACTTATCGCTCTTAGAAAAAATAGAATTCTGTTCAAACAATACCACTTTTCAAAATCCTTCGCCCGAAACGTGCTCACCGTCGCACTGTGTGTCAAAATTGCAGAAAACTGGACGAAAATCTTTTCTACTTCCTTCAAATTCTCTGTGCAATTTTGCTTGCATATTTCTCAAAATCCAGATTATGGTATACATAAATCTTGCTGTGGTCAGTTTTGCAATTAGGAACGTTCCGCTTACGTCGGATTTATTACAATAAATTCATTTAACATCCAATATGAGTTTCTCATTTCGTTTAGCCGATTTTCTAATAAGGTAAATTTCGTCATTGTCGCAAATTTTCGCCGTCATTTCCACGAATGCTTACCGGCAACATTACTCGCAGATAACTTGATTATCCAGGGTTAACAGAGATACGAATTTCGTCCAGCATTCTGGCCCACTGTACATACAAGTGCGATAAACATATAATAAAATATCCAATCCTGATGTAACAGGGTATGTACAAATATCTGTGGCCGTTAGGCAAAATGACATAACACCTTTAATCAATTTGAGTTATTAACAAATTTGCAGAATTAATTTATTAATTATAGTATACGTTAAACAATAGTCAGGATGAACGCGAATACTTTTATTTTGAAAAATTTATTTAAAAAATTTTTATCGAGACTTTGATCGATCATTTTGCCTCGCAACCGAAGATACCTACAACGATTAACATTCGTAACACTGTCGAAAACAGTTTCTGCAAAGTTTCGACCCGATCGCACACATGTGATCGCGTGATCATCACCCTCTCGAAATGGCGGCCTCCAATTGGAATTATACTCTTTCTTTCGTTAGCACCATATACAATCGTATCTACATATTAATATAATATTTATATGGTTTTTAACACGTGTCTACCAGCGACGCGCTGCGTTTCTAACAACCATTCAGTGTGTTTATCATAACGTGCGCGCGGCGATCTCTCCCTGCAAGGATACATACCTCGAGAAATGGGTATGTATTTGAAGCATTCGCGGCAGTAAACGAGTTAACTTTCAACCGTACAAAGAAACTGCTCTCGACGCTCGCTGCGTTTTCTATCGTATCGAGCCAGATCGAAATCGTTCCGTGCAATGTCTATTTTCAATATAACACCTTCGAATTTTAGCGAAGAATGCACGCCACGTTCGACATGGAACACGAAGCTCCTCAAAAGCTTCGAACGTATGCTTTTATAACAGAATATGTACTGCCGGAAGAATGGAAACTGCTGCGTAAACTTGTATCGAGGAAAACGCTTATTTAGAAAACTTCAAAGCTCCTCGGAACTCTATTGGAATCGTGATTTTTAACGGTAAATACGTGACACGTGGATTCAAATCATTCCTCGAGTTCTTTAGTCGCAATGGACAACAACTGTACGCACTAATTTAATAATATATTTTGAAGAAACACTTTTATCTATTCACAGAGAGTTGTAATTTAAAAAGGGGCAAATTTGTCGATGGCTTCAAAGTTTTATGCTCGACGTTCTATAAAACTGATCCTTGATAAGCGATTGTCTTTCACTTTTTATGTTCACGCAGCCGATTCTTTTGTAAACGAAAGTTGAATTGCTTGAGAATCGCGTGATTAATTATCGATTGTGTATTACTGTGCAGAAGTGCCGTTTTATGCTTCGTTTGATAGATCGAGCACGGTTGTTTTGTTTCCGCATGCGATTAAGGTATATTGCCCCGCTTTTGGCAGCAGCTACACGTTTATGGCTCTTCACTAGCACGGCTTTATTACCCACCTACCCGCAAACCTTCCCTTCTTTAGAAGCTGCCTTAAAAAGATTCAGGTCAGGATACTATGCGTTTCGCGGAACTCGCGTTTCACCATTTTCCTCTTTTCGCCGTTTGCTTTTTCGTGCTCCGGCAGCTCTCTACAATTGGTCAGACGTATTTCGTATCGATACTCGGGAGCCGTTTCGCCCTGACGATTTTCTGTCGATTATTTTTTTTCATCGTCCGTTCATCTTGACAAACTTCTTCTGGGTTAAGCTTGTCCTATTTTTCGGAGTCTTTTCTTAACAATAAGCGAATTCGAAGTTTCTTCGCGAACGATACCGATAAATTGAAGGTAAATCGATCGTGCACTAAATTAGGCGAAAGTCGTGTTAGATTAAAGTGTATCATTTTTTAAAATTTCTATAACACTTCTGCACTGTACATCAAATCGTTAAAATCGCAGCACGAACGATTAATTTTCTAATCGCGTAGTCAATAATGTTGTCTACAGTACTGCTGAATGTGCGTTTGTAATTTGCATACATGGATATTTCATACAAAAGTGATAAGAATTCAGTATAACTAGATTTTCATTTAAAGATTGATTATTTCACGACTTTTTGATTATTATGTCTTTTGAGGAATACTACTTTTCGCAAAAAAGGTTCGATCGAACTTACCAAGCCTTTGTATAATTATTCATATGTTGGACACGGAAAATATTTTCGTTACTGGTAAAAGGGAAATGCAATGAACGAGAGTCGTACACTATAATAAAATCTTAATTTTTAAATTAATGCATTTATTCCTTTACAAAAATAGAATATATTCTTGATAACCCTTGTCGTCGTTATCATTGCTCGAAGCATTGATTATTGAATATTTGAATGATAAAGAGAAAGGAGCGGTGCAAAATGAAATTTTCATTTGTTATGGCCGATTTAAGAAAATTTTAAACTGCTTAAAAATCCGAAGTCAGACAGTATTATTACGACAGGCATTATCTATATCCATTTTATCGCAGGAACGATCTCAAGAAACAATCAAAATCCGAAATGAAATGATTAAATTGAAATTGCATATCACAGAGACGATCTGAATATGCAATAAAAATCCGAACTAGAGTGACTACATTGAAATAACTTATTTTCCCAGAGTTATTTTCAAAATTACGCAATTCTTGATAATCAGAGTCCGATAGAAAATTGTTTTCGCTAGTTGAACGGCGAGGGCGGGCCACTATTATCATTATCAGGTTAATTGATTTCCCTCATCCTCAAACCGTATAATTTTACTTCTTTAATGGAAGGTTCGCAAGAGGGGGAGTCATTTCCTTTCACGGAAGAATTTCAATTGAAAGACAATATCGCAAGATTGCGTGCCGGAGAAATGATATTGAACATGCAATCGCGAACCAGAAAAAAAGGCACCATGATCGTGCAATAAAAAGTCAGTATCAGTAATAGGTTGAACGTTAAAAAAAAATCACACACACACGCACAACGTTTTTATATTCTTTTTTATCTTTCGGCTGGTCGTCCGACGAATTTCAACGGCACAATCCCGATCGTAAAGCGAAATTCCAGCTGATCGTTGCTATCGATAATGGTTTCGTACCAGATGCTAGATTCGACGTGACTGCGTTCGAACACATTTTTATTTCGGGAAACTTCTGCTTTCCCTTATCAATGCGCAACCATCATTATTACTTTTAAACTGGACTTTAACTCGACGCTATAAAATGACGTGCTAGGAAAACTTTTGCGCAAGGTCATCGTGATTGTTGTCGAAATATAAACCGTGCGGCATTTTTATTACGACAATGACACAGTTCGACGTCTCTCGCGAGGCAAGTCAACCTTACAAGACTTTCTCTAATCTTGCGATAAATTTTTATTATGGCGGTGTTGTCGCTTTGAATCGTAAGTTTCGTTAGATCTGACATGTTTTCTGTATACGCTCGGTTGTTTGTCTCGAAAGAAGGCTCCCGCGGACACGTATGGTGCGACATAAATTTTTCATTTCGACGCCACGGGAAATTCGAACTTTGCCCATACATCCCCGCCGCCGCGCCGCGCCGTCTCGCTGGCAATGCCGAGAATTCAATTCCTTAAGGTTCCGATCGATTGTGTTCTCTGGTTCGAGGACACATTTCCTGAAATTCTTCGACGTCTTGTTACCCTCCATCCTAAATATCTCTCGCGATTTTCTAATGCTTTTCACTTCCTTCTTTTCCGCTTACTACCAGTACCACACACTTGCTTATTATTTCTAAGGAATCCTCTGTCACGGAAAATCGCAAATTCTCAAGGTTTAAAAGGAACCACGCTGGAACAAATTTCGATTAATTAAACGATTTGCTTCTGGATAATTAAAATTTTGATTTTTCTTTACTCATGTTTTAAGAAAACACTGTTCACTTTTTTACCGTCTTTCTCACCTTCCAATTTTTGCAATAAATATTTGAAAAGTTAATAATGAAAAATAATAATTCAACAATAGAAGCTGATCTTCTCGTATCATATATAATATTCTTAATTTTCCGTAACACAAATTTTCAGTGCCTTTTGCGTGTATAGCTTGTACAGACCTGTACGTACAGTTCTCTAGACAGTAATGTTCCGGGGAGTGCTCGGTTCTCGCGCTCGCTTTTCTACGGTACTAATTGTGAAGACAGTTAACGATTCAAATGGGAAGTACATTTTCCGTAATCGCACTCCAGAGGTGAGAGAAACCATCTCGACGGTTTTACTATCCTCGCGCGTCACGAGTAATTTTCCAACCGACTACTCGATCTTCAATCGACGTTTCCCAATGGTATTTGTTATTTGCCCGACATCCTCTCCCAGGGTCTAGATTTTCTTCCACCGGATGCCGTTCTCGCATTGGAATTGCGTGACAGAATTCAGTATTTATTTCGTGGGAAATCAATTGTACTAAAAATCTGTCATACCGTCAATCATCGCGTGCAAATCATTTTGTTACTTTAACAAAATATACAAGGGAACTGATCCATTTTATCGTAAGGGTATCGTTACCGATAAACTGAATAATTACACGAACATTTAGTGTCGCCACTTTGTTTAACATATTCATGAACCCTTCTTGTTTCTAATGTTTCTTTCTTTTTCTCAAATGTTTCTTTGTTGCTACACGAACTTGGATTGAGAGACAATGCTTATAAGGATTAACTAATAGTGTTTCTATTAGGTTTTAAACAATATTTTAGGACGGTTACAGCCAACATTTGTTTATCAGAACAGGAAGCGCATCAATGAAAATTTCATACCACAAATCAACTATAATAATAATATCGTTGCCAATACTCCAAGTAAATACGCACACAGTTAATGTTGCCAGAGGATAAATTGTTTAATAATAACATCGGCACCGATACTCCAAGTTAACAAATCAAAAATCAGTCGGTCGATATGTTGTTTAATAACATACAACTTATATGGGATTTAGTTTTGTGACTGAATTTGTGAATGGGATTTAGTTTTGTGATCTGGAGCAGTCGCACGAAACGCGCGCATGTTCCGTATGTTTATGTTTCGAAATTCATGTACGCTGGTAGACACGGTTCGTTCATACATTTAGATCGAGTAAGTTTCTAGATTCGAGAAATCTCTTGCTTACTAATTACATGCCGTTCGATATTATCGACTCAACACTACACACATTACTTCTGTAACTATTGTACAATATATACAGTGTTGACCAAACTGAAGCTCGAAATCGATGTGTCCATGTGCACACGTTGCCATTATGTATAAACAAAAAATATATTGAATGTAACAATTTACATTTTGCAACATTACTATTAATGATTATGTTATTCATTTTTATTTATATGTTTATGTTATTCTTTCAATTTTACCGCTCGCTGCATTCTCATTTTTGTTTATTTATTTTGCATACGAATAGAAAACAAGTTATTCAAGAACGTTTATTGAAAATAGTTCCATAAGAGAACACGAAAGCAAGCATGAAACGGTGAATTTTTAGAATAACCATTTAATGTTGTAATAAAAATCAGTAGATCAACAAGTTCCTTTATCTGTTCTCGGAATATATAACGTAAGGACGATTTTGAAAAATGTTCTACGGACCACACTTTAAATATAGAGTCTATTAAAAAGTTCCACAAGTTTTTCGATCCCTGGCAGTAACAATTTTCCAAATTCATTACTCAAACAGAAACTAAGCTCCCTTTCAAGCTAGCGCAGTTACGGGGAAGGTTATTACCAAGTTTCCACTAGGTAAAGTGTCTTCAGCAGCTAAAAACGAAATTCATGAAAACCGACGATCAGCGAGCGGTTCGAACGTTCAACGGCCTGCGTCCTCTCAACAAACGAATTACTCCCACGAACCTTCTATGTACCTCCTTCTCGTAATCGTAATCGCGTTACCGTGCTCTTTCGAGCTTCCTTTCGGCCATCGCTGTAACTCGTAATGCAGGTATTCACGGGCGCGGGACTCGGTCGTTTCTAGGGCTGGATACATTAAGCGAAAGACGTACTTAGTTATCAAGCATCAAAGGTTTCCTATGTGTGATCTCGCTGCCCCTAACCGGGGAATCACCGAGCCACGTCAAAGACCCGAAGGGATCTCTTTGGTAGTCTAGCATCTTGTCCCACGGTTTGCACATTGGCGGGCTAGACGAAGTGGTCCAGCTCGTCGGAGACTCGAAATCTTTCCGCCTTTATCTGGCTGCACCGAGATAGCACCAGGCTCTGTCCTTGCCACAGAGCAGGGAAGACCTCTCGATGTCCCGAGCCAGCTTATCGCTGTCGGGGTTCGCGTGGCAAGCTCGTATAAAGCTGGGAACGTTCGTGAATCCTCTAACGACGAGAAATCCTCGACGAGAAACTGGTCACCGAACACAGAGAAAGAGAAACAGATAAAGAAAGAGAGAGAGAAAGAGAGTGTGAGAAAGTTAGGACACCGTCGGGACGTGGCAACCTGACAGATCGAAAACGGCAAGGTGCCGTTGGTTTTCGATCGGGACGGTTAATCCTGTGGCTCTCGAATGATTAATTGACCGACACGGAGCGACAGGTGTGTCCGGATGAGCAGCAGGCGTCGCTGTGGTCGGAACTTTCACGTCCCCTAATAGCGGCTGGATTCCTGACGATTCGAACGGACGTCCTCCATCCCGGATCACAGGAAGCTCTCGTTGGGGGCGTTCGCGGCGACGTCGATCGCCTCGACGCCGTGATGGTCAAGACATTCCGCGACGTCCATCTCGCCGGCCTTGATCTCGTAGTTGTTGACGGGGTCGCCGTACTGACTCTGGTAGAACTCCTCGCGCATCATGTGGTTCAGGTTGCTGCAACGGAAGTAGAGGATCTCGCGGAACGGCTTCCGGAAGTCCCTGTTCAGTGTCGCGTAGATGATGGGGTTCAGCAAGCTGTTGCAGTAGCCGAGCCAGAGGAACAAGCTCGACAGGAACGCGGGGATCGCGTCCGGGGCGCTTAGGAACGGTCTGACCAGGGCCAGAACGAAAAACGGCAGCCAACAGACAATGAACGCGCTCATTATGATGCCCAGCGTGGTGCTCGCTTTACGTTCTTTCGCCAGGTGGAACCTTAGCTTCTTCTGGTGAGGCGAGTGCGTCACGCTGCAGGCGCTGTTCAGATGGTTCCTCACGATCGTCGACTTGGTCAGAGGCGGCGTGATCGCCGTCGACGACGACAGGATCGGCTTCTCCAGCTTCTGCAGCATCGGGCACTGCGACTCGTTGCTCTTGCGAGGCCTGCCTTGGAAACAGCGCACCGCGTGGCCGCTGCACTGTAACAGAAAGAACAAGGTGGAACGGATGTCGGTAAGATCAGGGTGACCCGACTTGCGGGGCCCTCTAAATGAACAACTACATATATTGTTTTCTTGTGTTGGTTCGGAGAAACTGTTGGAAGATGGAACCGTAAGAGCTACTCGAGCGCTTGGAATATTGATTTATCGATTCGGTTTGGTGGCTGATATTGTCAAGTTTATGCTAAACGGAAAACAACATTCGCTTCCTTTGGTACGCGAGCAGATCTCTCTTATCGTGGCAATCATTTTGTCTTTGGCTTCGTGTAAAATTTTTGTTTGAGAAATCTAAAAAATGCAAAAAACATTTTCAGAAGAGTTTATACGTATTTACAGAGAAGATTTGTATTTCCAACGGGATTTATGAAAGCAAGAAACATTCTAATTTCTGTAGCAGTAAGATTACAGACCGCAAGGTAAGTAACGATCGCGCTTCGTAATCTGTGGTTGCGATACAATGCTAGTAGAGTTCCTGGATCCTTCCGGAGAAACAACTCTCTGGTGGTTACCGGTGCGGCTAGCTACCGATAAACAGTTATCGGAGTAAACACGAAACTACACGCGTTGATAGGGCCACGGTAATGTCTCGATGCGTGTAACGGAGTGCGACTTATTTGCATAATGATAACTGCAATGACGTACATAAACAAAGCTCGCGCGTTTCGCGCACGAGTAATAACTGCAAAGTTTATTTCTTAGTTTACGCGCCTTCTTTTACCGAGCTGTTAAAAACATACTGAAATGTACATGACGTTGTCTCGAAATATACAATAATTGCATGATAATACTAATGGTTCAGATATACAAATTCTTATCGAATGAAAAAGAGGACAAATCAAAATTCTCGAAAAGAACGTGGCGTATAATGAAATATAAAAGCCATTAAAAATGGATTGTTTCGAGCAAAAATGTTTAAAACGAGCGGTAAAAATATGCATGAATATCGATATTTTCTAATAGGTCCGCCGGTCGATTAACAATTCGATATAATCGATACGTGACACGTGCGCGATTCGTTAACCCGGCATTCAGGGTGCGAACGATGAATATTCAAACGAATTCCTTGCACTTGAATCAGAACTTGCCGGTGGGCTCGTGTGTTTCAAAGGAGAACGATTCGACCGGGTCGACTTTTCGGCTAGTTTGAGGTCGGTTCGTTGCCCTGAAAACCTAATTGGCCGAATCGCGATCTGCACGAACAGGCGCAGGCTCTATGGCGCTTTCGCGAGGATAAACAGATTAGCCCATTGAAACTCTGACGAGCTCGATTGCAAGGTCACTTTCCTGACCGGTTGTCAATTAGCGAGAGGGAATCCCTGGATAATTGACGAATTTGTCCCTTTAGATATTGTGTTATTCCCATAATGGATTCTATCGTGCAACCGGTTCCACGAGCGGGCAACGCTATGGGCCGTTTCACACGCGTGAACCGTACTCCTCGGATCACGCCATCGCCTTATCGTTTTGACGGTCGTGCATTTCTCTGGAAGATACATTGAACTTGTTGCTCGGCAAACCGTCGTAAAACACAAGATTTCTTCAGTTTTATTGTTTATTTCGAGCGAACGCAGGCGGCCGTCGTAAACGAATAGTTTAATTCGCCGTGATACCACCGAAATCACACGTTCGCGTGACTTTGCTCGATAAACACTTAGACTCGAGGAAGTCACGCATAAGTGACACTGCTCGACAAAGCGTCAATGCCAGGTTAGAATAGATAAGGGGAGACAGATTAAACAAAAATGGCGAATGTTGTTTCTAAGGAGTTTTAATCAAAGTATATTTTAGTAATTTTCTTTAAGAAAAAAAAGCTATCAAGTTCTCGTCCCGCTATGATTCCTACAATGTTCTATTTTTCAAAGGGCCTCGGGAAAATGGTTATACACAATTCTCCACTCACCAAAGCAATCTTCTTTCTCTCGTTCCAATTACATTTTACTTGAAAAAACGAACTTCTCCTTGCTTCGGATTTCTTGGAAAAATTACAACGGCATATTCTTCACATTTTATGTGACTTTTATTGTTTCGCGCGATCCAAAGAATTGGTTTAATAACCTTTTCTGAGGAAACCATTGTGCAGTTTCAGTTATTCACCAAGTACCGTTTAAAACGAGCTGGTCTAATAAATATTATCTATTCTTCTTTTTTGCATTTTTTCTACACTTTCCAATGTACCTGCAAAGTATTCCAGCGAAATTTGCAAAAATTTTAGTTTACGCGGAGCGAAGGTTTAAAAGTTTGTATCGCCGGTGTCGCTTGATGGCCTGAAAAACTTTTAACGCGTTTTTCAAGGCGACATTTCTTCGGGCGAGCACTGCGATTTCGCAGAAACTACCGAGCGAATCGGGTTGCATTTTCATGTACGTGTTTCGCATCCGACTGACTATGGTTCGAACCTACGGCTGGAGATGAAACGGACAAACTTTGTCTGCAAAATTGAATCGTTCTTGTTTAAAGTGCCACAATTTTGTTAACGTATGTATTTTTGGAGGATCGGTCTGACATGGATGGTAACCACGCTCATAAGATGAAGTAAATAAAGGGAAATACTACCATACTCATAAGATCAACATAACCTTCAGAAACAGCCGCTGCAAGAGCGTCGGACAAAACCAATTTCGTTCGTGGCGGCTCATAACAGCTATGACTCTACAAGTTTTCGATAAAAATGCTTATCAAAATTCTGGGTATTACTTTAAGCATATCAGAATACATACGACAAGCACTAACTATGTAAAACCTATAGTTTTTGTAAAATCAAGTCGCAAATATTACATTCGGCGAAAATATAAAAAATAGGTAATTCTTAAGTATTTATTGTAGCAAAATTTAACGATGTAAAGCTAAATAGCTTTTTGCTGCTACAATTTTTCATTAAGTTTTTCTGCTGCCTTTCAAACCGATTATTCGCTGTTTTTAAAACCCGCTTAATGGCGAGCCATGCGGCATTGTATTTATAATGGAGAAAGATGTTATGGAAATATTGAAGAGATTATTCTTCGATGTCGTTGCAGTAATAACTTAATATTTGAATGTGACAAAAGCATACGACTGCTTCAAAAGAAATGAGAATAATAACCGAGATCGATAATATTCCTAGTTGCGTCTGTATTACGACGTTCTGCTCTGCTAGCTTTTGTACTAACCAATGAAAACTAAAAAAGTTCTTTCTTCCCTTAATAATAAATGTTGAGAATATTTGTCAATACTTTTAACGATGTCATTGTCGTCTACCTTTATAGTTGCAGCACCAATGGATGGTTGAGATTCTTTCGATTAAAATGAGTCCAAACAGGAGGTATATCGGACTAATTTTATCGATTTAATATGGAGCAATTTACGTTTCAATTAAGTACTGACGCGTGGGTAGCCCTGCGGTCGACTTTTTCCGGTTTGACCCGACACAGCCGAGCTACTAGAGTGCACGTTAGTGTGTACCTTAGCTATACTCGTTGAAAATTTTTTCACGTTTTTCATCCGATTGATCTAAAATTTTCTCATGACATGAAACCATTTTAGGGGGCGGCCTGCTTAAAATTTCATAGTTGAAAAATAAGGTCCACCCTAGTGTACGTATGCGTCGACTGCCTGACCCCATCCGACTTCGTCCAACCCGACCCGACTAGTCGGGTGCCGAACAATAATCGATAAAAATAATCCGATTTACATCGTGTTTGGGCTCGTCTTAATCGGAAGAACCTCGTTTCATCGATTTTCTCACTTTGTCGAGCCGTTCTCGAGTCAGTTCTTGGACAAAAATATTCTGCTTGCAAGAGTGTAATTGCTCCCGATGAAAATTTAACCGAGCAGTACTGTATCGCTTTATAGACACACCTCGTAAGAACGTGCAAGCGGAGGTGTAAACAGACCCCGACCGAAAATGAAGGTCGCAACGCCTCGCGTCATGGAAAAGCAGGCCGGCCCAGGGCGAGGAGGAGCTAGGCGGCCGAGAAAATTGTCGGCAAGCAAACCAACCGAAATGCTGATTAGTTTTCCGGGCCGCCCGCGCCCTTGCGAATGCAGATGACATTCGGGATAATTGAGAGGAGTGAAAATGCCCGCGGTGGTTTAAGACACGGACTCCCTTTCCCAGGCAACTGGCAAGACAGAGAAAACCCACTGGCTTTACGAGCTCGGTGACTCCAACCAGCCCCGCACCTCTTGGACCAACCTTCTCTCTCTCTCTCCCCCTCTCTCTCTCTCTCTCTCTCTTTCTCTCGTTGGGAATTAGCGTCTGCTCCCCTGATTATTTTTATCGCCGTTCCGAGCCTTTTCTACGCCCTAATTTTATGGGAGATTGTAATCCGGCGGGTGTTTAAATCCGAGCCATCCAGCTCCTCGGAGACCGCAGTCCTTTTATGCGAACGAGATTTATTACCGTTGCGAAAATTGTGGATCCTGCACCGCAGGATTTCTTCCGTTTCTTTTCGGAGAATTTATTTTGAGGGGAAAGCTTTCGCGTAGAGGGTATTCAAATTGATAATATCGCTCGGATGCAACTGAGGCGTTCGTGTGATTTGTGCGACAACGAGGATCGTTGGAGTGAACGTCGTTAGGCAGGCCTTGAACTGAATCTTAGCACGTTCACCAGTGGCAGCGTCACGTGGATGTGACACTCTGATTGCGCGGAGAGATTGGTGACACGTGTGCGCGATTGTAATTTTGCAATTTATTGTGGTGGAGATGAAAGAAGCTCGTATACTCGTTGAAAGCAGGGTAAACATAAAACTGTTTGCCTGATTTTTATACTATTTATTAATATATGTTCATATGGTTCAATATTAAAACAGTTATCGTCTTCTTAAGAGCGTCCGAATACTAGTGGGAGTCGCTGTATGAGTGTAATTAGTATTCTTGAATATTGAATTTAAGTAATGGATAACGACGTTTGCAGCTAAATGTGCTAAATCTTCGACAATTACAAGCAATGTTTTCAATATCTGTAATTTCAGTAATTTTTAATTTAGTAACTTGGTAATTTAGTAACTTGAACTTTATTCATTGGGCCAAGATATTATAAACAGACCAATTTGTATACATTATTATTAAAACTATTTTAAGCTGCAACAGAATTTCCTATTTTATTACGCTTCGAACTTTGTACACGAAAATGGACGCAGTCCACGATGTAGTTAAGAGTGTAACTTTATTATCCAAGAACGAATAAAAGAAAGCAACAGTGCATTATTCGATAGTGAACGAGTTTTATTCGAAAAGTAAAATTTTGTTTTCACCCCATCGGCCAGCCTTTTTTCCAATTTTCCATAATTCTTCAAAAACATAGTGTGAAATATATATTTTGAAATCAATAGAAAACATAGATCGAGATTCGGATGGCACCTCTGTATCGACGGGCCAGTTATATCAAGAAAAACTACGCGCTCTAACGCTCGATTAGCAAAACAATGTAGATTGATATTAAGGGGTACCTTACCGCTCTCATATTTGCCTGTGTATCGCCATGACGATTCGATCGTATCTACAACAAACGTTTTATCAAACACTTTCAGACTCGGTCATGTTACAGATTCAAACGTTGCACTACAACATATGCGATTTCATAGCATTAATGATCAGGGCCGGCGCGAGGCAGGTTCAGCGCGTTCGCCGGAACCCGGCCTCGCGTTTTTAAAGCGGTCTGTATCCTGCGGTTTATGAAAACTCATCAGACACTTTGCAGGACCCGAAGTAGCAAACTCAATCAATTTTGGTTACATAATTAAAGATTTTGCGGCGAAAAAAGCGAGAAAAATTATGTAATATTCATCTTACAAAAAATATACGTAACATCCTTTAGTACTTATAATAAATAATTCCTTATTGTAAAATTTAATGTGTATTCTGACCCCGCAAAATTTTTCAACCGGGCCCCGCAAAAGGTCACGCCAGCACTGGTAATGATCTTAAATGTCTCTGCTAAACTCGTGACAATCCTTGAAATCTCCGAAAAGTAACGTAAACGAACGGAAAAGGAGAAGGAATACAGTATTCTCAATGCCCGTGACGCTTGTAACTAACGACATGCTTGTAGAGAGTAACAAGCGATGTTTAATGAGGCTAGATTATTACTTACAGACAGGATTTCTTTGTAAAATCGTGGGAATGGTCACGTAATTGTAAAGACAGGTACAAAAAACGGTCGCACTGTCGGATTTTATGTATTCTTATAACTTATAAACTTATAAACATATTAAAGAAAGTAAGTCACAAATATGTTTTTTTGTCAGTGTAATTTTAATTGAATTTAAATTAGAGATAATTTTAGTAAAATTACAAGATAACAAATGAAAAACTTAGTTTTTCTAGTTCCGGCACTGGCACCTCACGGTAATAGAGAAGAATTTTTCACAAATATCGCGCGGATCTCTTTCCCATATGCGAAGACATTACTGCATTATCTTTTTAGCGAATAAAGCGACGCGTTTAATTACTTCGGGTTAAATTCCAGGCGTAGTCGGCGGAAAATTGATTACTGCGAGAGAATACTGTATTTTTCTGGGTAAAAGGAGACAAAAGGTGTCACGAATTTGGATGAACAGGCCGCGGCTCGTTTACTTTTGTTCGGTGGTAGGCATGCACCGGCTAGGCTCGGATGATCGATGCGTAAGCCACTAATCTTGCAGCGTGTAATCCCGGAAGCTTGGGTAAATTAAATTGGGAACGCAGCGACGGAATCGGGAGGAGCCCGTTGCGTAGGGCGCAGGGTCACGGGATAGCATATACGGTGATCGAGCTCCTGAAACGGACAGATCGGATACGCAGCGATCGATCGATCACGGCTGACGCCGCGCCGTCTCGCTTTATCTCCTGGCTGGAGGAAAAAGACTGAAAGTACCGTGCGGGATTTGTTACTCCGCGATATATGATACGACGCAAGCGGATTTCGACGGAAGAACTCATACGCTTCGTTAACACTAAACCTACCGCCACCGGTCAATTCACCGATTTCACTGTATTGTTTTGCTATGCAGGGCCGTGCGGTAGATTTTTTCAATATGATGCAAGTCTTCGAAATGACGCCCTTTAAATGTTTTTCCTTTAAAATAACCTTCGATCGCGATTTGAAAAATAAACTGCACAAAACGTACGAATACTATTTTTATTTTGAAAATATAAACTACTTCGGAATAACAATATCAACTATCAACAATTTACTACTGTTTTATCCTTTTAACTTTAACTTTAACAAATTATTGACTGGAGTCAATATGTATATTGGGTCATCTATGTATATCTTTGAGTTTTTAAATATCATACAACATGATATTTTAAAACGTGCAATTGTCTTTTGTGATAATGGCCGCCTCAGCTTTTAACCTTTTAGATACGGCGCGCTCGCCGGCGACACAAAAACCGTTTATGACTATTTCCACTACGACATTACGTGGAAATAGTTCTAAACGTGTTCTAAATGAATAGATTATGATTTCTTTATACATTTTCATGTTTCTGAGAGTGGGAGAGAGAGAGAGAGAGAGAGAGAGAGAGAAATTATACGTTTGGTAAGACTTTTACACGAAGTCATAGGAGTTCAAGGGTAGACAACTTTTCGATTAAAATTCAGTGTTCTTTCAATCTTATGGAGTAGTTTACTTTACTTTACAATGTTTGAAGTTGTGAAGAACTTTCCATAGGAAGTGATTAAATAATCTTCGTTGTTTAAGTACGTGTAATAACAGCAATCGTGCATTATGAGGCAACACACGCGAGTTGCTTTTAGCGTTCGGTTCGTTTTCTATTAAACGAATGCAGTCCGCGTTTTCGGTACCGAGTCTCTACGGAATCGAGTTGAGAGACTGTAACGGTGTAAAGTGAAGGTAACCTTGCAGTCTGGGAGTTTGTTTCGTAACAAACACACTGATTTTCTGCTCGAAGGGGGAATTCGAAAATAGGATAACTTGTGTTGACCTTATTTGACACGCTCCCCGCACTATTTTTGGTTCACAATGAAACTCGTTTTTAGGCCAAGCGATATTTTTCTCAGATTTAGTTTAACCTAAAGTCTCGATATCAGTTAAAACCGTGATACTAGATGATGAACCAGGATGTTGTTATGATCTTGGACAGATCAGAGCTTACGAGGATATTTTTGAGGTTACGCGCATTCTTACGTGGTCCATCGTTTATGAACCATAAGTTCCTTGGTGTACTAACAGTACCTACTCGAAAGTAACGGGCCACAAAAACTTTATGTGATGAAGGTAAAACTTTATGGCTAGTGTATCGGATAACTAATTTATTGTGTTCTTTGTTAGCCGTATTCTTGGTATCAGATGCAGCTATCTAACCACGATGCTATTTTTAATATGCAAGATGCAGATGCGAATTTGTGATTTGCGCGAAGAGCAGTTGTGCTCTCTGCCAATCAGAAGCGATCAAATCATGAATCACTGTGAAAAATCACCGTGATTGGGAACGAAGGTGATCGAATCACGAGTGATCTCAAAGTAGCAGTTCACGCCATCCTCACGGGTTAAATGAAATTTAATTAAAATCTACTCGACAATTTCTGTTTGTTCGGAAAAAAATTCCAGACTTTGCCAATCGAAGGAACGGTCCTGGCCGAAAATCTCGGGTGCGCGTTGATGAAAAGCACCCGATTACCTGGGGGCTACTGACGGGTCAGCGACAAGGGAAGATATCGGTTAGCGATTTGAGCCGGGCGTTGGCATTGTTCTCGGAATCGTTGCGGCGAATTGAATCTCGCGAACGCAATATGTCCGTGTGTGTCGTGTGTAGTACAAGAACGGCCGAGGTTTCCCCGGAAGATTTCAGCCGGAAATCCCCGCGAGACAACGCGTTGTCGGCGTCCTGAATCGTGATGGATGGCGCGTGTGGGGGCAGGCTTGAATCCCGATGAAAATTCATTGTTCTCGGCCATCCAAACGCGCACAGCCTGTCTTCGATCGTGCCGACCGTAAAATTTCTGGTCAAACTACGTTACCGCTGCATAAAGGGTTCATTCCGGAAGTAAGGACGCAGGGTGTCAAATTGTTTTTGTTCGCGCCGCTTTTGTACGATGGCCGACCGTGCTGGCTCGCGATTTACGCTTTCGCGGAGAAATTCAAAGCCACCGAGCTTCAATGAAAATTTCTTTTCATTGTTAATCAATTCGAGACGCAAGACTAATTTTTCTATTGAAAAATTATTCTTATGCTTTCTAAAAACAGTTCAAGTCAGAAAGATGATTTTCAATTTGGCGTTGAATATGTCGGTTAAAAGAGGTAGTAAAATAATCGATCAACTGTGATTTTATACAGTAAGCTAGTTGGTTTCGACTGGTGTAAACGTAATTGTTAAACTAAATTTTTCCAATATTCCATGATTCTTCTCTCCACATCTTAAAAGCAGTTAAATTGAGAAAAGGACCATTTTTAATTCGATGTTAAATATCTCGGCTCATGTTGAATGCGTCCGAAAGCAGAGCTTCTAAATTTTTCAACTAGGTCCCATTTATGATAGAATAAAGTGTTTTGCATATTTCTAAATCTTTCCTTGTGCAATCTTTCGGAAACGTTTCAGGCTTCGTTAGTATGAACTACGATAAACATTGTAAAATCTTCAACAAAATTAATTTCGTTTTCGATGGCGATTACAAATAGATTATATGTACAAGTGACTGGGTAGTCGGGGAACTTCGAGGAACGACTTTCTTTTCTGTAATTTCTCCTCGGTGACTATGAACTTGATAAAGCTCGGGCGGAGCGAAGAACCCAAGTGAAGCAGATGCAGAGGTGAAACTTCTGCAATTTCCTTAAAAGTAGGATTCGCCATCGTGGGATGAACTAACTAGGCGCAGATTTGAGATTAAGTAGATTTAAATGTAGAGATAATTTATTGCTGTTACGATTTATGTCTGAAACGTTAACTCTTAATTATTTCAACATGTCTAGTATAATTAAAATTTTTTTTAAAACAATTAAAGTAATTAAAGCGTATAAAGATAAACGAGATTTTCTTAATTGGTCAAGGAGTGCCTCTGCAGTGTTTTCGTACTGACAGCTCGGGGATTGCGTTTTTCGCGAGTTTCGTCATTTTGCAACGAGGGTGCGATGTGACGGAAGCCACTCAGAAAACAAGCTTAGTCATGGATTTCGAAGTCAATCAACTAGAGGGTCACATTAGGCTCCTGGCCTAATCGGAAGGTGACGGTGCAATTTACCCTCTGCCATTTCTGGCAGCGGTCCGCACCCTCTCTAGTTTCAAACGGAGATAGACGAGAAATCTCCAGGTGTACCAGGCGCGGCTCTCCCGGTCAAATCAGACTAAATGTCATAATGTTTACACGAGCCTGTCTACGACGAAGGTCAGAATCATGAGCTTGTTCAAGAACGTCGTACATCTCAGTTTGCTTGACACTGTGCTCGACGCGAGGAGGTAAACCATAGTTTTTCAACCTTTTTTTACTCACCGCTCCCATTTCGAAGGAAAACTCAATATTAGGTTAATTTTTTTGTATTTTTCTAAGGAATTACACGCGACGTAGTCGTATACAAAATTGAAGAAGGTCAGATTCCTAACTGCGATGTGTTTTCATGCATTATTACGGTTTCTAGAATATTCGATACACAATAATTGATACACAATAGTCAAGTAATACCGAATAGTTAGTTTTGATACTCGGTAGCTGCACTGTTGATAGTAATATTTGACAAGTCAATTTCGAATTTTGAAAGCTTATATTGAAGTTTGGCAATTAGAATACAATAGGATAGCTCGAAATTGGAATTCTTGCGCCCCGGTTGTCCATCTGTGGGTGGTAGCGCCCACGTTATGAAACTATGCAAACGCCACGTGCCAGAGGGTACTACATGACCTTCAACGGACTTTTCGAACACTTGAATCTTCTAGCGAATTCCCGTATGTTTTCTGGGCCAAACCTTAGAACCGTCGCGACGGCTGGCCTGGTCGACCTATACAATACTCGACCTATACAACACAATTTTTCTGTTTTCAATTGTCATTGTTACTAGACCTCGACAGATCTATTTTTTTTTTAATTTATCGATATTTAATAATGTCTAAAAAGTTGCTTTCTATTCGCAACATTAAAAAATGTCTTCACTTAATTCCACTATCAAAGGTTTTGTGTATCTCAACTTTTTCAATCAATCGTCCTTTATTTAGTTTCTAATATGTACCGTTTGATATATATTTTCTTTGTAGTTCACACTAACAATACCTGTCATTATACCACGAAGTCTTCCCTTATTCTGATTTTCATCGAAACGAAGATCCTCTATTCTGCAATTTGAACTAACCATCTGTTATTTAATTCCGTAATTCCATTAACGCGGCGTAGTACAATAACAATAAATTCCAGTTTTAATATACATATTTTATATCTTCGTGTTACTTCTTGTTACGTTATGGTTAAGCATGGTTGAAATCCTGCTGTTCAAATAGTGAAATCTTTTCCCTCGTCTTGCTCGTTTTCATCCAATTTATTTCCGCGCTGCCCATTCCTGCTTATTACCACTAGCACTACTATGGACTAATGAAATTTTCAGAATATACAGGGTGTCTTGTAACTGGTGGTACAACCGGATAGAAGATGGTTCTATGTCAAAAAATAAGTCGAAAATATAAAATAAAATATTTTCATTTGAGACTTCGTTTTCGAGAAAATCGAGTTTAACGCTAAACCTAATAGTAAACCTAATAGTATCACCAGTTACATCACGCCCTGTATAATTGACACTTATCTACTGAACGAATGTCTTCAATTTTCAATATAAATCATTTCAAAATTTCCTTTACGTGTCATCCAGTAAATTAATCCTTCCAACCTCTTAACCATCTTTTTATCTAACAATAAAAATATTTTACCTTACGAAGAAGTAGGATAAATGAAAAGCAATTTTTGAGTTGTTTGCTTCAATTCTGAAACAAATTATTTTGTTGTAAAGTCTGTAATTCCAAAAATAGTTGAATTTCCTATTTTTTCAACTGTTTAAAGTCGAAGAGTGTAACCGTTTAACATGTTAAAGGAAGATTATACAAGAAAGTATCAGTGTCACGGACCGTGGTTTCCCCGTACGGTTCTTCGAAATTAGATAGGCGACTAACGTGGTTGTTGCTCGTCGAGGAAATTGATTTAAATCGATGGGTTCGCGAGGTCACGATACACATCGAATCGAGCTTACAGAGATTCCCTCTTCCGTCTTCATTTGCAAGCCGCAGAAGGACTTTTCACTTGGCCGCGTTTCTATACGGCCCGCGAATAAATCTGTGCCATTTTTGCCGCGCCTTGCCAGCCCCGTGCTCCCGATGGAAAATGGAAAATATCACCGAACGCGGATAGTAAATTGGAATAATGCGTCACCGGAGGTTACCGGGCTGCGGTAACTACACCACCGAACGGATTTAATCTCTTAAAGCATTAGTCGTCGGGTGAATTCTTTCGCTCGTATTTCCAGTGTTTCTAGACTTATCAACTGTTTCCCAGCCATTTCTTTTCGAAGCTAGAACGCAGCTGTATTAAACTGCTGAAAAAAATAGAATGTACCACAATAGCCGACTTCTGGGAAAACCGGTTTTTGAATTCGAATATTTTCACGTAACCAATTGCACCAGTTGTCGCATTTTTATACAGGAAATATTAACAGTTATTTTACAATTTTTCTGTCCGATTAGCTTTATACAGTTACTCGCATAATTGATCACACACACTTTAGATCAGAATTACTTTTTTTGTAAATGGACCAAACGATTTCAATTTCTCTGTGAGGATTCAAGGATTAGTTTAGTAAATGATGTTTAACAAACTTGTTGAAAAAATGCATTTGGTCGGAATTGTGAGAAAAATTAGTAAAAGTGATTATTATAGTTTTTTTATTTGGACCATTACGAAAATTTAAGAAAAGCAAATTTCATTGAAATTGGTTGAGTGGTTTACGAGTTATAAACGATCAAATGTGGTAAAAATGGCAGTTATAGGCTGCCAAGAAACAGTGAAATTGAAATACAATGCACCTTTCCTTGTGCGTGAATTGTAGAACGGGGCACAAGCAATTAGCTAGGACACATGCCGTTTAATCCTGATTCGCAATCATTAAGTGTGTAATTAACAGTAGCTTGTTGATAAGCGTGGTAGCTCTCTGGCAAATAAACGTAATTTACACGGCGGAACGTTAGCTACGAGAAACACGGAAGGCGCTGTGCCATGAAATGCGGGTCGAAACTCTGTCATTGGTTCGTTTGCTCATTGTTTAACGGGAAACCTGGCCGACATAGAGAACTGGAAAATTGTTCCGAAGTTCTGATTTTGGAACTTCCGGAAAGGTCACCTCTTAACACTAACCATTGTCGGCCAAACGATCGATTTTATATTTTTCATTTTACAATTATAAAAATTATAAAGTTCAAGCACATATTGAGAAAAACATTTGTTCAAAATTCAAATTAATGGGGTATAACTTTATTTTTCTTTGCTTCTTTGTAGTTTCCTTTTATTTTCATCATTCTCATCCTCTGGCCCACTTTCTGCGTCACCCTCGGATTCTACTTCTGAGACAGGTTCACTGTCACCACTATCGGGAACATTTTTATAAGCTAAAACATTATAATCACTTTTAGTGCTCGGTAAGTTTAGTGTTAAAAAGCAGAATATAAAAATATTAATCGTTATTATATTAACCTCTATAAATAACAATTTATAGACATTGCATTATTATTATTATTATTATTATTATTAAAATAAAAGGACCAACTTTACTTGATACATCAAGTAAAATATATTTTGAAATACATATAAAGTGGCGAAACTGACAATGTCGTGCCGTGACCATCGATGGGCTTACAATTGGAACTTTCAACTATGTGTACGTGCAGTCTTTTATCGTTTTCATAAACCGAATGTCAGCGTCCTTCGGCGTATATCTCGACATTTCATAAGGTAAAGCTGGGAGCTTTCGTTGTGGAAGCAGAGGTGAATGTAAACTTCAGTGTAGAACCACGCACTATAGGGACCTTTGATAAAATCTGAAGTCTTCTCATGAACGAAACATGAAAGCGAGGCACTGATATAAACGTACATTAACGTATGAGCACTCGATGCTATACCGTTTTATTACAGTGTTTATCATGCAGTTGCACTATTATTGGTAATAATCCAACAGTATAAACGGCAGTTTTTGCTACGAATCTTTACACAAACGCAAGATCTGCATTTTCTCAGAGAGCGTAGTTCGGTTCGCCAAAACGGTCGAGAACGTCTCTGGAACGCACAACGGGCAGCCATAAACGCTCATTCCATGGAAAGATCAGTCGGATCAATGAAAAATATGCCGAAGGTAGGCTGTGCGCGTGTAGGTAACACGCGGCTGACCTCCTAATGGATATCCTGCGCTCCATGAATGCAAGGATCGATCAATAAAGAGCGATGGCCCCGAATGAGTAACCTTCCTCGCCTACCGTTCACCGTTTCTCTCTACGACGGGGTGTCGTTTGATTGACGGTTCACCTCGATACGCGAATTCCCTTAGAAAATACCGTAATTTGCTCGGGCTTTGCGCAGCCACGTTTCCCGCGGAGACTATCCGGGTCCGATTTAGTTTTCATCATTCTGTAATTAACACTAATGTCCGGCCGTTGATCGTATTAAGTCATGAATAATCAATCGGAATCGGGCCCCCGGTATTCCCGTCGCGTTAATTATTATGCGATCGGCTAACTGAGCAGACTTATAGCCGGCCTTGCGCGAGAATGCATAATGACCAGCTGATTCACTGCCGTCCCAGTGGGATGTTCGTTAACTCTGATGAAATAGATCGGACGGGGTTTTCAGTGAGTATAATAACAGGATAATGTATAGAATATAATAGTTATTACACTGGATCTTCGGTCATACGTGACAGAATATTAAAGAGTTGATCCTTTAAACCCTTGCGGGTTCTTTTGCTGTTCGTAATTTACTAGAACCAAATTATGCCTATGTCCTATCTCGAACATTCTTGGGACACCCTGTATATTTCTCGAACCGAATTAGTTTCAACTTCAATAATTTTTCGGCGTTAACTAAACGCGTGCGCCGATTGTCGTAAAGTTTGCAAAAATAAATAATTCGGTTTGGAATCCGTGAACAAATCGGAAGCGGAAATGAAAGTGGCCTCCGTGCACGGAAGAATATTGGAGTAGACGTGATCAATGACGCGAATAATCACAGTTCAAAGATGGTATTTGGAGGAAGTTCGTAAAACTTAGCTATTTTTCCAAGCGTAAATCCTTCAGTAAATTCATTCGGATCCTTCACGAACGTTCTTCTCAGTTTCTGCGTCTGTTCGCATTTCCTTTTCATTAACGTGTGCGAAAAATAAACGACATTGGCGACGCAAACAAATGAAATATCTTTTTCAGAGGAATTATCAGATAGGCATAATTTATTTTCATTTACCAGCATACTATACTGCATTCGACTGCTCGACGAAATAATTTTAATGTTTGTATTTAAAGTCCGAAATTTCGTAATTTATATCAACGTTATTATGCGGCTGCCATTGTATGCTTAAATCGAAACAATATCGGATATATTGTATTGGTAAATATTTCTGAAACCATCTTTCAATACGCGTCGCTGTTTATGCGTGTGGCACGTTTGCGGCACATCCAATTTCGTACGTCAATCACGTTAACGAGTTGACGTCTGTCGAGAATCAAGACGGAGTGCTGGAACCATTGCGCACAATTGTTATTAATAAATTTTCAATTCGATCATTTATAACGCAGTAATAAATAAGAATAAATCAATATTTCATACAAAAATTATACGAATTCAGCTGGATTTTCATTCTAGCTAGAATTTCATTTAAAAATTGGTTGTTTTCATGCAAAGTTACGTAAGTAGTTTTAATTTATGTTGATCAATATTTTGGTCAATCATTTTAATAAAGCAGATATTGAAACGTATAAATTAACTTACAATAATGCTTTCGACAGTTCAAATCGGGAGGAAGAAGAAGAAAATATTAAATCATATAAATTAAATAATCATATAAATCATACAAATTGAATAACCATATAAATCATACAAATTGAAGATAATTCTGAGTGGGCAAACTTGAACGTTTTCGACAGTTCAGAAGAAGAATCAATCGATGCGTTCGCCTCTTTTGCACATCGTGCAAAAGCGGATCGAAGATAGATCTTTACAGTGCGCAGATCAGTTTGCAAGGGTCTTATCTGCTCGTAACGATAAAACGAAAGGCAGCCGGCGTGGTAATCAGGATCGTCCGGGGCGACTTGACTTTCGCGCAAGATTTATGGCTGCCGGTGATTTAGCGTGCCCAAGGACCGGAAAATCTAGTTAAGGGGATCCTCTTATTTGCCGCACTTTTTGCGTCCTCGAAACAACCAAGTGTTACACGATGAATGATTACATCATACAATATTAACTTGCTGTTTGTACTCGATAATGTTTAAGCGATGTGCGAGGCGTTCGAACGGTCAGCTTTCATCCTTTTATCCTTCTTGTTCTAACGCAGTATCGAAAGTGCAAAGTACCATTTCTGGTCCAAAGCACAGTACACTCTAAGTACTTAAGTGCTAGTATAAGTACAAATTTTTATTTAATTTTCCCCCATAAAATCAAGCAATTACGAGCATACGCGTCGAACGCAAGACAGATGGTCCTTTTAAATTTTACGAAAAACGAGAATCTATTCCTAAAGATTTGCCCACCATTCACGAAACACCCTGTATAAATAAAGTGATATGCCTTGTATTATGTTGGTGCCCCGGCACTAAAAGCACGCGAAATTTCAGCTCGATCGGCCGACCGGTTATTGCGCGAAAGGCACCCGAAGTTGGCTTATTGTCCATCTATCAAAAATTCCCATGGACAAGGTAACATCGCAGAATTGATTGGAGTGTTTTATTCTGGTATGCGCAGACGGTGGTGGTCCTAAATCTTCGCAAACGAATTTGCTGCTTAGCGCCGGGTTCCAGGAAATGGCCCGTAAAATATCCCTTTTCTGACTGCTGCCTCCTGGAGTAACTGGACAGCTTACCGAATCCTTCTGACATAGTTGGTCGCGCCACAAATCTTCCGTCGGGGACGAGCCAGACCGAAAACCGCGTCGCTCGGGATGATAGAAAATATCGTTCTGTCTTTCGCAAAAATCGGGAAATATCGTGGCCCTGGCACTCGCTCGGGTCAGACCGATCGACCAAAAGCAGGAGGTCGGTGGGCGGCGAAAAACGTGAAGTTGCAAAGGGAAAACCTCCGTTATTGGCGTCCTCCTCGAGATTGTGATAAATCGTCGAATCCCGAGGAATGTATACGCTGACGGCAGTCTCAACCTCCCCCGGATGTCGATGGTACTTTCTATATGTATATATATATATATATATATATATATATATATATATATATATATTATGTGGCTGGGTTAAGGTTGTCGTCCACCCACTTGCCGGTTGCGAGCATCGCCTTAGTCGCTTGCGGTTTCTATTGTACAACGTGATTCCGCCCGTGACTTCCACAGGGGAAACACATTGCGAGGAAGATACCGGGGCAGTTTCAAACCAAACGGCGCTCCATATTTCCGTATATTTTGCCGCGGAAAGACCATTATCCGCCGCGGAGTTTTGTTCTGCGGTGCCGTTTTCACCGATGGCCCACCACTTTCCAGTATCTTGCTAACTGCTATGCTTTAGAGAACATTTTTTCTTCCAAGTCTAGATCTTGCAAAATCGTGCTTCAGTGAACGAACCGCGAAGATTCATCGCGAATTCGTTACAACAATTATTTAACGAAACACTCTTCTATGTATAAAATAGGACTGCATGAAAATAGAATTAATGAAATTGTCAGAATATACAGGCTGTCATGTAACTGGTGGTACAACCGGATAGAGTTTTATGTCAAAGAATAAGTTGAAAATATAAAATAAAATTTTTTATTTGAGACTTCGGAGACTTTAAAGATTCGTCAGGTTCGCGTGCTTTAGTATACGCAGAAAGTAGAATAGGTCGGCCAAACTCGACGCTGTTAGTATACAGGTTGAAAATGTTTGGAGAGGATATTTTTTGGGTAAGCTTTACGAGTTTGTTCTACGTAACTTTTTTAAAAATCTAAAATTCAAATTCTTCTTTAAATTCATGGATTCAGAAGTATTTTAATCTTTAATATCTTCGTACACATGTAGGCATCGCAAGTAGCATAAGTCAACCATTTAAGTAGTTTCTTTCAAGAGTTTTTATAAATTGAAAATATATTTTGTACTATAAATATATAAATATTCGCAATGTAATCATTAGTACGCGAGTCCTGATTTAAAATTCAAATTTTAATGCAACTAAAAAGTTCAGTAGAAACTCATTTTTTTCTTAATAAATTTAATAAGTTGCAATGTGTCAGTATCCTAAAATTCTTTATACTGTTTCGTGTATTTTTTATTCATTTCTGTCATAAATGAGTAAAATCCATTCAAATTCACAAAGTCCATTAATCAGTCACTAACCTTGTAGAATTTACATGGAACGAAAGAAAATGAGCTAAAAATAATAGTAGACAGTGATAGTATCCAATAAAGGGCCAGGCTGTTATAATTATTCGTTTCACTGGTCATAATCCGTCATCATGTTTTTGTTCTACGATAAGGAATTCAATTTATCAGCCGTAATTACGTTTCCCCGTGCTTCAAAGTAGAGATTTCATGTCCAGATGTTCCCAAGTGTCTTAAAATGAGAAACAGCGGATATTCGTGACCGGTGATACAAAATAATCACGAAGCTCGCATAAAAGCTATACTTTCTTATATTTTTCTTTGTTGTTGTTGTTATTATTATAAATATAACATTAACAATTCATTTAATCGTTGAATATTTCAAAGACTCTGAATCTAAGACTTCAAAAAGACGATAAAAAATCATTATTTTATTTATTGAGGCATAGTAACCAAAAACTCAAGGATCGCATACTTTACTTCAACTAAAAATACTAAAAAAGTTATGTTATTCTGTATTAATACGTAAACAATGATTTTTTGAAAATATTATTTCATTGATTCAATGTACGTATCAATCTGTACGGATTTGTTGTTGTATGTATAGTTGGATCATTTGTGTGCAATTTAGGAACTGGGTGGAATAGCTACGTTCGGTATATTTTATTCGTCATTACAATTAATCATGCAATTCCTAATTGCAAGTGGTTCTTTTGCAATTAGAGTTAGATACATTTACAATGAATCATACCTAACGTAACATATTTATGTTTACAATCGAACGAATTTATGCCAGGGTCCAATAAAATAAACAATTTCCAGATTGATGATTTATCTTTGTCGCTGGCCCCGACTTCGAACGCCGTTCACCGGTGATTAAAGCCCCGGCGTATTAAGATCGAACGATAAGCGGTTGTTTATTAACGATGACCGATTACGCTAATTGATACAGCGTACACACGCGTGGGAAGCAAATTTATTTCCGCGGGTGTTGATCAGATAGGGAAGTGGCGTGTTGGCTTTACAAAAGAGTACCGCATTAATGTGGTTTATCTGGTATAGGTGGTAGCGTCTAAATCAGATATTTTCCTATAGCCGCCCAGCGAGATCAGTTTAGGTGAACAGATCACGCCAAGCCTCTGCTTCGCTTTTGCGCTTCCAACCGTTTCCAGAACCAGCTGTTATTTCCTAGGATCTACTAATCGTTCTTCAGCCGTGTCTCCCTTTCCGTCTTTCAAGGTTCCTCGTATTAAACCTTGCACTTAGAAAAGTACTTATTTTTAGCACACCTGCTAAATGCAACGTTCAAACATGTAAATGGAACGTATCCCTAAAAAACTTTTAGGTACACCGTCCCCCATGATACTTTCGTTGTAGAATTTTTCTTTTTAAAAATTCTCCAAGCTTACGAGAGATTCCTTTAGCGTGAAAATTTCGCATGGCGGTGCGGTATCTGTTACAAAACCCGGTTAAACTGGTTGACGAGTTTAAAAAAAAAAAAGAAGACAAATATGTATACGAGTAGTGTAGAATCAAAATTTTCTATAGCTACTTTTGGAAAATTATTAATATTATTATTAATAGAATTATTATTGTCAATTATCATGAACTAATATGTTCAAATTTTGCACTTTAAATATTGAAAAACAAAATTCATAAATACCTTGAATGTGCGTCGGCTGGACATAGTTTCAAAACGGAGAAAACTATTTATGTAATAATTATTGTATTTAAAAATTTTCAAGTTTATTCATTACATATTTTTTTTTTACTGGCGAAAATTATCCTGTGCCTACAAACAAATTTGCAATCTTTATTTCTTGTATTTAATCATTTTAGTATGTATTTACATTTTCATTAGTGTTCAAGAACAGTTACAGAAAAGATCCTGCAGTATACGTCTGTACAAAGACTTGTTCGTAAAGTAATTATATTCGCGGACACGCTGCACATTTTCTTTCACGCGTCCACGGTAAACGTTTTCACTTCTGGACTGTCGGAGACAAACATGCCGCCCGTTTCTTTCTCGTTTCCGTTTCACGTCGCGGGCGTCACATTTATCGAGTTTCTCGCGTTCACTGGTTCAGCGGAATCTCCAATCTTCTCTGAATCGTAGCGGATCTCATTCAAGGTTTCCATTGAAACATTCGACGCACCGCGTCGGTGTCACCGTTCGCAAATTACGTCTCAATAGGACCAGTTGAAACGAAATTTGATCAACCGACGCGACGCGCTGCGCGTCTTCTGCCTTTGGACTTCAATTTGCGCCGGACAAAGTCGCGGAACAGTTGCACCTTCGGACGCATCGTTCGCATGGCGCATGGTTACGTGATTCCGCCATATTAAAGATGCGAGCGGGGCACTCGCGCAACTTCTAATTAGGGGATGCACGGAACCCGCGCCACGGCCCGAAATTCGTTGCTGCTAATGAATTTGCGCGTTCGACTACGGCCGGGATAATATTTCACGCAGCTGTCGCGTCGAAAGTTTCGTTCCATTCATTGTACAGGGATTGTTGATATCAATATGGGTTAGGTTAGGACACAATGAAATTATTCGTTGAATTCGGACGAAAATAAAGGGTTTCGAGATAGTGGGGACAAGCACGAATAACAAGTTCACTTTTCACCCCCGGTTAACACTAAATCTAAAATGTTTTAGGTTATAAAAATGACAAGGCTCTATTTATTTAGATTATATATATATATATTTTATTTATTGCTTTAAACCATATAAAGTTTATATAGCATATACATATGATTTAGTGTCTAACTTAGTTTATAATGTTGGCTGCGATCTTGCGCGTGGCCTTCTTTATTTCGAATCGAGCTTGCCGAGTATTTATCGACCAGCCAGTGCAGGGTCGCCGAGATAAACTTGGAATTGTTTCGGCCAGTTCCACGAATACGAAGTAGGCAAGGCAAATATAAACAACGCAATTGTTGATAAGGTAACTCACACTATAAGCCACCGAACAAGTGGGAAAATGTTAGTCATGAACCGAGAATATTGCCGGAGAGCGGCAATCATTGTGCGGTTTGGCAAGTTTACGACTTACAATTAGCCAAGAAAATCCGAAATTCTGACAAACAGGAGACAGGATATGCATCCCAGGCATTTTATATGCATTAAAATATTGCGTTTGCTTTTGCATTTTAGTAAAGTTAATAATATAATATAATGTAAATTAAAAATTTAACCTTTGCAATCGGAGCTATTTTAACTCGAAAATTAAACATTTCTTCCAACGTAGAATAATTCCATTGTATACGATTTTCTTCATTTTATGGGTATGAAGTTGTGTATATAATACCAATTGATTAGATACTAACATATTTAATAATGTAAACAATATTGTGAATAATGGTACAGCAATTTTTAGTGGTGATTCCAAGTCATCGCTCGATTGCTAAGGGTTAAAATACCACTTCTTAATGGAAGCCCCCTATTTTGTCAAGAAACAGCGAATCGAAGCGCAGCCAAATGCGGCAGCTAATCTGATGCGCCTAATTACCCGAAAGCTCGCTAAGAAATTCACCGGTACTTCCTAAAAATAGTCGTTCGACGATCCAATCCATCTCTTGATCCCCCATCCCTGTGTCTAACCCTTGACCCGTCACGCGAGGATAAAGAAGCGCCATAAGAATAACTTGACGGCCTTGAAGGTGGCAAATGCAACGCTAAAGTTCGCGATCTTTGGTGTACGGCGAGCGAAACGGCAGCGAGAGGTCTAACGGAGTGCACGAAAGCCTACCTGAATTATTAATAGAAAACGGAACACGGCTCGCACCGAGGGGATAATAATACGAAAAAAGAGAAAGCTCGGAATGCGTCGCACGGTGGTCGATTATTCTCAAGAATCGGACAAATGTGGAGAAAAAACACAATTTTCTGAATTAATCATTTCTACAGAATTTGATCTCCGAGAGCCTCTTGTTTGCAGTGGGTGGTCAAATTATTAGAACGAAGTGCACAGATGATTAAAAACCTGTACCGAATAGGCATGAATTTGAAAACGTTGACTTTTTGACAAATTTCTATATCGCTAAATACCTCGACCTCGTGCGCTAGTACAAACTGAAATATTAAATTGAGCGAGCTGCATCAAGTTCGACTTAGTTGCTCCACATTTTGTAGCCAACTTGATTTATTCCTGAACGCAACACGAGCAGTCAATTCGAGTGGGCGTTGTCCTGATTTTCATATTTTGATTTTAACGTTGGCATTAACATTAGAAACTCTATAGGTAAATAATTAATAGTACCGATTAAGGAATAATGTGTGATCATTTAAAACGAATAGGAAACAGCAAAAACGAATATTTGGGTGAAATATAATATAGTAGAAAGATTAAAAGAATTATCAATTCATTCAAATTAATAATGGAAAACAAATTTTTATCTGGTCCTAGTATGTACATTGATATGGAAAATCGTTATTTTCCACTGGTAATATACTAATAATAGTTAGAAATGAGAACTTTGTAGGTGTATCGAAGAGTGCGAGTCGTTATTAATTAACGTAATGCGATTAAACAATGTTGCGCAAGGGTAAAAGAAACCGTAAAAAGGAGGGGATTATGAACGGTGACGGATAAGAAATGAAAGCAGAAAGGGAAAGCTTTTTCCCGTTTAAGAGCAGTTACTCGTTGATTATTCTCGCGGTACGTTCTTTCAAAGGGGCCCGTGAAGCATGTATGACAAAGAATGGCCCGCGCGAATGAAATTTTCATTCGTACGACTTGATGCAACTGGTACAATGAAATGGAATAGCGTCTATAGGATTACCCGTACGACAAAAAACAATCGAGTGCCAGAGAAATTTTCACGATTTTAATTAAAAAAACCTTAAGCACCATTTAACCGATTATAAGAGAGAATAGGTTCAATTTACAGTCCAATTTCATTTCACTTCTACTATGCGATTCTTAATTGCTGAACTGCGAATCTCGATGCAAGATAAGAATTTTCGCACCAACTTCGAGAAACGAAAACCAATAGAAACTTACTTTCTTCTCTAATCGTTTAAAGTAGTTAACGAAAATAAACGTAGATCAAGTGTTAAAAATATTGTCAAAACTAGACGTTAAAACAATTTTTTGTATATATTGTATAAAAACCATATACTTGTATGTTATTTTACAGTGTGTATACAGCTCTAAAAAGCAGCTACGCAAATAAATCAAAATTAGGATAAAGAACGATGCCATTATTTTCTTGCAAAACATTACTTCCAAGTCCATAATTTCGGAAATTACACATTATGCACTCTATGTATACATACACGTAACAGCACGTTCAACAGAGTTGTTCAGACCTCGCTTCATCGATGCGTGACTATCAGCAATGACCATAAGGATCAAACTTGCTATCGCGTAACACAGCAATAAGAATAGTTCAAAATAAATCACTTAATTAAGAAGACTTCTAGAAACGATAAAATCATGGGAAATACATTCGATTAAAACACGACTTCTTCCATTTTGTTTGTGCTTCGCGTCGTGTTCCGAGCAGCGCGAGTTTTCCAACCTTTTTCCAGCCTTGCGCGAAACTCTGTTTCACGATTTGCATCCGGTAAACCGATGTTTGATGGCGTACTTTTCAGGGCAGTAACCGATGAATAGCGTACGATGAGTCGAAAAATGATGCGAACGTGAGACGAAACTGCAATCGTCCTGCGTAAATTCATATAGTCGGAAGAGTGATGTGCTCCCGTCGAATCAACTTTCTCAGTTCACCGTGAATTTCGAATTTCCAGACGATCAAAAGATCAAATTTACGTAGTTCGACTCGCTGCACGGCTAGCCGAGCCGAAGCTCGACTCGCATTAATCTTTACAAGTCTACGAAAGCTGTTCGTTAGGGTGGAACTTATTTTTCGATCTTCGAATTTTTAGATATAGTCTTCGAATTTCAGTCACAAAACACATTTCTACCAAAAAAATATCACGCATATAATGGTAAAAGTTTGATAAAAAAATGTGATTATAAACAAGAAAAGTTTATCATCGCGCGATGGTTATAAATAAATGATTCTGTTTAATATAAATACAATCCGAAGCCCTTAATGTCTGTAATTTTTGGTCGTGTCCTATGATTTTGGTCATTGGCGTTAATCGCAGATGACATATTCATTGTAAATGTGTAAAGCTATCGGCGCGGCGTGCATGGGTTATTGTACTCATAATTGAAACTTGATCAGAATGGTGCATTAAATAATCTCCAAATGAAATTGCGATCTAAATGCTGCAACTGTGCGGTGTCCCGACAACATCATTTTGAATGCATTGAATAAATTTGATGGAGATGAAGCTCTAGCTGTTATTATTAGATCACTATACGCAGATAGCTGCTGCCGAGCATAAGCCGCGAAGCTCAGATACCTTCCACCATCAATCGCGATTAAATGCTACATGTTGTATGCGCGCGTTATTCAAACATCATATGACGCATACATGATTCATTTGCATCGTGATAACGTTAAATATACCCATAAGAGGAAATTAAACCTTTTGCACTGTACACATGCGCCGATATTGCATGCGTGTGTATTGTATTCTGTTTTATTTTGTACTTATATTCAAAATTTAACGATTCCAAAAGCGTATTAAAATTACACGTAATGTTTAAAAAATTATTCGTATTGTTACAGTCCACGTTTTAAAGGATCAGTTTAGAGTCTAAACTTGTCCATCGAATTACTGTTTTCCAGATTTGAATATTAAAAACAAGGTAACAAAATTATTTTAAAAAATTCGAAATTAAATAAAATTCGATTTCTCGCCCGAATGATTTGTAGATATTAAAAGTAATCGAAATAAATGGTGTTAAATAAAAATGCGTGTTCTGTACATTTTGAAAATTTACATACTTTACAATATCTAGAAAATGCACGAAGATTCGCATTCCAGTCGTTACAGTCTTATTTACGATTCGAAGGCAGCGATAAATAAGGTTTTATGAGCGTAGGGCACATGTTGCGCTCTAGTACATTTGCAGGAATGGAGTGCATATTATATTTAATTTGATTACGCGTCGTACGATGTCCTTCGAAAGAACCAACTGGACGGTGGCCAGGATTCCTTTCGCAATAATGAATATTCTTATTTTCGACACCGGTGATACGCTTGTGGCGCACAACGCGATTTTTCTGCTCTCTTTTTGCATCTGGACAGAAATGCGGCGAATCTTCTGGCTCGCGAGGCTGTTTAGACCGTGTAATGGATATATAAATTTGAATATTTTTCATTACCGCTGTATATACATAAATACAAGTAGACTTAAAGAAAAGGCCCATTCTCGGTATGAGACTACATAAAGTGTCGAAGCTAGAGATATGCTTTTCCGATTAGTACAAACTTGCTTGATACAGTTGTTGTATGTTGAATTATATTACAGAACGTTGATCAATTAAAAGTTCATGCGCTTCTTCGGTTAGGCAAGAAATAAAAGTTACATAAACGCCTGATAGCAAACGGTGGCTGTCCTTACGACTACTCTAAGCCTCCGAACAGTATGATGCAATATGCAATCGATTGATTAGAAACGAAGATTTTAAGGTTAGGACTTTCAGCCGTAGCTCTACATATTCGAAAAGACTTCCACTCAATTTCCTGTGCAATTGACTTGCGATCGGCCGAACTCATTTCGGATTCCTCGGTGATCAACGTTTACTACCTCGTCCGGAGTTCATGCGATGGTGGATTCCTTTCGTACGTGATGCACTCTCGGGGGAAAAAACGAGAGAAGCCCGATGGGGTTATTCGACGGAAGATAGCGTCCGTTGGTTGACTGCCGGAAGTTAATCGAGAACCGGCCGGTGTAAGTGGCACGAAAGATCATTAAAGGGCTTTCCCCTTATTGCTTCCCATGCGGAGGATCATCCTCCGCGAGCGGTCGCCGTCTTAGCGACACCGTTCCACTGTGCTCTTAATGGAACCACTCTGCTTGTTTAAATACGTTTCACAGAGGTTCGATGTCTCTGCCTTTCTGAGCCCCATCAGATTGTGGCTGGGAGATGATCATGGCTCTACGAGATAAAACTTCATCTATTTGGTAATTCTCGTGTGGTCCTCGGAAATGGTTGCATAAAAGATTCCAGGATAGCACTTCTATCATTCTTGGTAGGGCCGCGTCGTGCTTTTGGAGGTCTGCGAACAGCCAATTGTCGCTGGGGGCCAAATCTGGCGAATACGGTGGATGCGGAAGCAATTCGAAACCCAGTTCGTGCAATTTCGCCATCCAACGTTTTGTTTTTGTTCCATTGTAAGCAAAAGCAGCGCCCATCTGGAAATAAGCTTTTTCATGCCTAAATGTTTATGCAAAATAGTGTAAACGCTACCAAATTATATCTTCAGGATGTCAGCTATCTCACGCAACTTCATTTTGCGATTGTCGTTTGAAATCAGCATACCATCTACAAATATTTCGACGGAGCAGAGTCCGGATAACAATTTTTAAGCCATTCCTGCGCTTAAATGGTATTTTTACTAATTAAAAAACAATGTTTTGTCCATTCTTTTGAGAAAGGACATAACAAAATTACAATTGGTCAAAATGTATAAATAATCAAAATATAAAATATAGAAATAAGATATAAGAGATATAAAATTAATATATAAAATAAATAAAACATATAAAACGTAAAATGAATGTATAAAATATAGAATGAATATAAAAAATTAATGAATACAGACCATTATTAGACGGTTGATTCGCAAAATTACGTCTGACTAGCGTTTTCAGCTGATGCGCGTTTAAAAAAAAAAAGGATAGGAGTGGTTATTTACGAGTGAACCTAATACTTTTGATTGAAATTCATTTTTCATTCCCGATGTCGGGCCAGAATGATATTTTCTGCTACATGCTTTGATATATTGCTCCTCGACTGTCCACGAGCCAGGTAGTGTTTGCGACGTTTATGATTAACTACACTACTGTCCAACAGTTTCGAAGCTTTTTCTCTTCAGACGAATGAAGCCTATCCTTGCACGTGTACACGTACATTTACAAACGGTCTGGGCGATGTTACAGCGAATGCCCAGTGAATGGTTCCGTGATATCAAAAGGATACCTGGATCATCTCGAACGTTTCATAAATTTTCAAGACTGGTCTAAAAGGCCAGCTACTTTAGAATGAGAACGCTTCGCGCTGCACTGTTAGGTGTCAATTCTCTGGGGTTATGGTACTTTTCGCTGATCCCCGCTGGTAAGCTTTCCTTCGCGCGTTTATGGAGTCGCTGTTATCCGCTATGATGTTTTACAGATGTTCCGACTTCCAGATGTGAAATGCCTACCTACGGAAAAATTTGTCATGCTGATTTTTAACCTAGATTTTTTAAGTTAGATTTATATTGTTAGATACTTATATTGTTAGTTAGTTTAGTTTATTTTCAGACTCAATGGCCTTCAAAAGTGCTCAATTTTTAATTCCATTTCAATTCCACTCTATTACATCACTAAATCACTGCTAAACGAATTCTTCTAACTTCTCCAGAAAGTTAAAGCATCGCAATTTAGTCTACTTTGAAGGGGTGTAAACTAAATATTTTTTAAGGAAAAACAGGAAGATTAAAGGAAATAGAGGAATATGTCTGGCAGGTTATTTCCAACTCTGGGACGAAAAGCTTTCGACGTACGTGGCACGTCATTCCAGCGCAAGGGGTTAATAAGATTGCGGTAGGTAAAGTGTTAAGATCGAAGAGCGCCCAGCAGCCAACAGAACGGGCAAGCAGACGTTGTTTTCTGGTTCTCGGCGCTTCTAGCCCCGGTACACCAGCACCGAGCAATTTTCCGTTTCACTTGACCGTTTCTCTCGTTTTTGCACGTGCGAAAGCCTCCATTAGCTGTCAATGGGGTGTCCATAAATCAACGGGATAACTGCAGTCATATCGACAATGGCTCCGCGGTTCGGGGTGTAATCGATGCTTCGGCGCCGGTTACAGACCTTCGCGTCGCGACCCCGGTCAAAACGAAATGAAACATTTGTGATTAATACGACCGACCAATTAAATACTTTTACTGGCAAACGCCTCTATTACTCAAGCATTCGTTATTCGTTCCACTCTTCCGTCCGCATTGGAACGTTGCAGGTGAAGCGCAGTCTAAAATGTCGGACGAAGTTTAGACATCTTTTGGACTCTGTCGGTTTTAGAAACATCAGGCTGTTTTGACGAGGCGCGTGCAAATGATATCTAAACATGTTTTATCGTCTGCGATAACTAGACTGCAGGCTCGATGTATTTATACCGAAAGTAGGTGAAATTCCAGACAGCGGAAGATCGTTGTTTCCTGAACAATACAGAATAATATTCCGTATTTACTGTCCTATGAAAAAACTTCTCTGGACAAAGTTACGCTATTTTAAGGGGGTATTCTAATCTAGATTTTTCTGGTCTTTTTAGGGAATTTTTTACAAACAAATATATAAGTTTCTTAATATCGGCATTTTGCATACATATTTATCTGCGGAACTTTTGACGCTAACAAGCTACAATTGGCAGAGCATAAAAATTGATTATAAAAATTGCTGAATTTCAAAAGATTCAACGAGGTGTTCCGTAATTGCGTAAAAATTCTGCGCGGTTTTAAGTCGAGCTAACAGCGAAAGATTAAGTATACAAAAAGCGGGACGAAGAGAAAGAAAAATCATTTTAATAATTCATGAACCGGAAAAGAGGGAGAGGGAGCGAGAGAGAGAGAGAGAGAGAGAGAGAGGGGGAGAGAGAGAGCGAGAGAAAGGGAGACGGAGAGAGAATGCCCATCAGAGAACAATTACGAATTGATTAATGCAACTCGCAGTCGCAGCTCCGGAGCGAATTCGCGACCAAGTGCATCAAAACTTTCGCTTTCGAAATAACTCCGACATTCCGTCTAATTGAATCAAAGGGGCTGTAACAACATTCGTCCGTTTTCGCAACTCCGTCGGATCCGCGCGCGCGCCTCGAAACAGCGAAACGAAAGTTCTCAAAGTGAACTCCGCCGGATCTCCAGAACAGCTATGCGGTTCATTGATTACTGTTTCTCGAAAACTCGATCGAAGCTTTTTTTTTTACTACACCTACAGAGAATGAAGTCCCGCGGGTTAGGGAATTCCCGGTCTACTCGAAACTTCTACTCTATTGTCCAATACGATCGCGTGATACGTTTTCATTAAAGAATTCTCAAACAGCTGTATTTCATCGAGTTTACTTCGGGGTCACTAAGTTCCCGACAATGTCTTTTTTACATTAATTCGAACGATCCAACGGTTACAGCTAAGGAGCAGGTAATTCTTTACAGAAAGTTTCATTATATTTTAACCACTTCAAAATTAAATCAATAAAACTTTGTTAACCGTTGGTATTATTTTATTATAATTTAGACTCTCTTTTTGAATAAAGATCTTTAACTCGTCAATATTGTAAACCAGGAATAATTAGAAGAAACTATAATTTCGTATTAGGTAGGATTTTGCATGGAATGACTCAATTCTGTAAACGTTACTTCGCTATCTTAACTCATTCTAATCGATGCAACGTAGTTCTAGTGGAGTTAAACTCTTTGTTTTAGGAGAGGTTTCTCGTCGAAGTTCTTTTCTGTTCCTTTACGCAAAGCGATGTTCTAACCATCTTTCTTTTTATATCACAAGAGACATAAACTGCGACATGTTTCTCTTATTCAATAGAATTCTCAATTTTCTCGAGAAAACTGCACGGAGGATCTTAAAATTTTCTGAAGAAATTTCGAATCTAGTTCCCGCCGGCTCATTTTCTCGCGTAATCTCGTGGAAACTATGCTATAGTCTTAACCAATCTTAAAGTTCTACGTTTATATTACAGTTTTATATTTTCTCTACTTTAAGGCAACGACGATCTTTTTCCCGTATGGTAAACCAAAGTTGAGCTGCTTATAACATTGTTACACAAATCCCGCAAACATTTCTGATGGCACTTGAGCCGAGTGCAAACACATTTCCGTGCTAATAATGCAGTACTAAATTATGTCGTCTCATTCCAGAGAGTCTACAGAATACTACAATTCAAGTTAGAACTACATTATTATTACTGCTAAAGCACATGACGTCTTCAAATTTGATTTGTTCAACAACTACACATCAAAATTAGAAACAACCGACAGATTCGATTGTGTGAAAAACTATGAAGTCAACATTGAATATCGTAGAATTTTGTGGTTGTTGACATAAAGGTTAACAACGTTTACTCGAAGTTACAAATCCAAATACGTATCAACAAATAATCCAATTTACCAAATTTAGACTATTTAGTTTTCTTATTATTTTTAATTTACATTTACTTATTTTTTCTGAACGGAACTATTTTACATTTTTCCGTTAGTCGAAAATAGTAATTTACTTCGTCCAATATGTGGTGTTCGATCTTCGATTTTTCTGGCTACTGTAAATGAGAAAAAGTCTTGTCGGTAATTATGTGAAGGACTTTGGTCTTTGTTTGCGTTCGTGCTTCCGTCTTTGCCACCGTCTTTGTTGGTCGACTTCGACCTATCGGTTTCCACCTTGAGCGTTCAAGTTCTTTGAAAGTGCACGCTTTGATCATGCCGCGTAAAATTCGACGCGGACTTTGGAAGTTTTAACGACGTCCCATTAAGGAATTCTCCATAGTACGCGAAATATTCCAGTGTTTTATGCACTCGTAAACGCTCAGCCAACCGTTCCGAGGGGAATGCATAAGTTCGATAAACATTCAAACCCTACGACAGGAAGTTGTAAATGCCATATCGAACACTTCGGTTCAAAATGTTCTCATAAATGCCGTTCACTTCAAGGTTCTCGCGAGCAAATTGCTCGTGCTGTCCGAATCTTCGCTAAAAACATTATGGTTGTAACGCGTTCACTCATTCACGAAACAATAGGAAAATAACTTGTATATTATCTACTCGAATATTCAAAGAGCATCAGTCCTATATTTAA
This sequence comes from Lasioglossum leucozonium, assembly GCA_028454225.1. Lineage (NCBI taxonomy): Eukaryota > Metazoa > Arthropoda > Insecta > Hymenoptera > Halictidae > Lasioglossum > Lasioglossum leucozonium. The sequence continues at coordinate 351,836 of CM052217.1, read as the reverse complement.
TAATTAGTAACTGTAATAATATGCAGTCTGCACCAGTTGAATAGAAAAATAAAAGTTTCATTAAGATCCTTCAATTGTGATGAAAAATAATTTACACGAACTATTGGTATGTTTGAGTTCAGTGGTTGTATTGTAAGTGCAAGCCACTCCATAGCTTTTTTTATGCTGATTGAGCTTATAGTGCCGAGTAAAAAGTACCCTCGCATAAGTATGCGAGCGTTGCATCGTAAGAGCATTTTCATACATGTTAGGGTACGCCTCGATGGCGCGGCGCCTAATCCTCTGTTAACATGGCGATTCTATGTATCCGTAATGAGCTTGCATTAAGACGTTGCACACGTTTCACTGCAGGAACGCTCTTTGTCAGCCACAGGCATCCCACGATCATATCAGCGAAATGCGAGCAGCTGCGAATGCACACGGTGTCCTGGCACAACTAGGCTCCCTAACAGGTACACACCAGTAAACGAAATAATTGCGGAACGTGTGCTGTACACATCACCGTTGGCATAATTACCTTCTTTCATTCATTTCTAGCTCTATCATCTTTTTCTTATTTAAGTTGCTCGAATTACTTATTACTGTGAAACGGAAACATTTTTTTTATACATTTTGGTAGACACAATAATACCATGCAACTTTTGTTTCAACTTTTTTTCAATACCATTTCTTCTTCAGATATTTAATGAGAAAGAAAATATTGAAATATTCTCAAGGGCTGATTTCATCCCTTCGATGCAAGAAGTAGCACGAAGAAGCTAAGGTTATATTAGGCTTGACTTGCTATACTTGTGGAGCAAAGTTTCATAATTTTCGGAATTTACGGGTGCGATAACTTCCCTTGCGAGTAATATTTTCAACCTAATTTAATTCAGTAAAGCTTATATAAATAATTTCTTGAACAATGCACGAGGGATAATACTTTGTAGAGGAGGGTGCTTTAAAATAGGTACTAAAAATATCCTCTTCGAGAAACGAAATCATGTATCAAAGCCTTAATATAGTAGAAGAAAGAAAAATATATAAGTATGTATTGTTACGTAAGTAATTATTTGTTCGAAACTTTTGGAATTGCATAAGTGGTCCTTATATTGTCCGCGTGATTCATCCTCAAAGGGTTAGTTACATCACGATTCAACAAGAATTTCGCCATTAATAAATTTCTGTTTGATTAACAATTGTACTAAAAATCATACATATGTTGTGAATATCGTTTCAACAATAAATATTGTCTGACAGGTTCGTCATTAATAGAAATTCTTCAATTTCCGTAACTTTTAACAAATTTTAAGAGCGGAACGCGATAAAAATGATTTATATTTTCATTCGGGTTGCCATCAGACGTTTTGATAGCAACCAAAAATTCGTTTAGAAGTTGATACGATATCGAACAAATTCAATTGAATGCACGGAGTAAACGATTGCAACCTGTAAGGCCGTTTCATTCAAATTCTACACGGGCCGGAGCATGCAATCGTAGATCCCAAATTGAGCAATAAATTACAGAAATTGCGGTTATTACGTGTACACGAGTCGGACAGTAATGATAATAATAATAATAGTAATAATAATAGTCTTGTTGTAATTACGGAAATACCATCGTAAACTAACGAGCATAGCCAGCCTGTAATCGCGAACCACAATTTATTAATGGATATTGCGTGAATTTTGCCAACTGTTTGCCACGCTTCCTAACAGACTATCACCGCATAAACTATGCATTACTGTTTCACAATCGATTTAACAACGGTCAAATTTTACGTCCTTAATTTTGCACGTTGATTGCCGTCCGTTCGTTGGTTCTCACAGTGGTCACCGGTGGCCAGCACTATTAATTCATTTCAAAGCTGCCCTAGAGTCCCATGCAATACCTGCAAAATTTTTTGTACATTGATCTCCACTACTGCGTTACAAGGTAATTGAAAATTTGGAATTCCCTTAATTGCTGTTCGACATTTGGATTTTGTAGCCTCCTCATCTCTCTGCTACTCGAATTTCTTTTGCGAGTGTGAACAAATTAGTGAAATAGTGAATATTTGAATATAAATTTACCGTTTTTTTTTTTTTTATCAAACGCATTCAAGAAAAGTTTTAAAAGCAAATGTGGGTAAACTTAATGATTGAACTAAAAAAACGACTAGGTAAATGAATTTAGTGGCTTCAGATATCTGTTCGTCGTGTGAAATTATTTATTTTCTAATATTACTCATATAATATATTATTTAAAATAAACTTATTATGCTTTGGGTAAAATAGAAATAATAAAGTATTTGAAATATTTCGTTATTTCTAGAGAATTACGTAGCGCAAAACTGTATCGTAGAATAGTTAATAATTAAGTTGAAATAAATCGTGGGAAATGCTCGGAGGAGAGGGTATCCTTTATGGGGAAAAAGGGTTTCGCTTTTATGAAAATGCAAAACAGTTTCTTGCGGATCACAGGTGGTCCCTGTGGCAGTGAATCCGCTAATTGCAGTTTGATGGAACGACTATGTTGACTTTTGATGGACACGGCGAGTAATTACGGGTCGATCGATCCTTACATCAGGCTGTTCTCGATCGTTCAAAGCGAAAAACGTCGTTCGGCAGTCTGTTATCGACATTTCATGAGCAACAAGGCGACTGTTGACTGTCAATGATGGATCAGTGAGCTAGAAAAATAATATTCACTTTGACCCACGGTTCCAGAGAAAAAATTTCGGTGATGGAGTGGCCGAATCGTTGTTGGATCAATTTTACCCATCGAGCCCTGCGTCCGCTCGGCTTTGTGCGAGCGATCTGCCCCTCCGGGCTTAAATGTTAGTTCCATTGAGAGCGCGAGAACACGTCGCAAAATTGTTGCCAGAACAATCACGATCGCAGCTGAGCAACGTCTCTGGTTATCGTAATAATTATTTCTATTTAATATTTCATGTTACAGAAAAATAAGGGAAATATTAACCGCGTCAGCGAGTAAGTAACATTTTTTGCGAAATTTATTTTTCACGTTTTTTTTTTTTTGATTTTCGATCTGAAAATTCTTCCTTTTTAGTCTTTTTTTTCACCTGTTTCAAAGCTTCTTTTTATAACAAGACTTAATTTTACATTAACGATCAATGTTTGATTGTTAGACTACGGATAAAGATGCAAAACGAACAATTTTTGCATTAATTGTGAGAAACAGGAGTTCAATGGATTTTTTCGTTTTTCCACCATTTTGAAAAATTTGAAATAACTTAATGACATTCTAAAGTTACAATTTGAAATTTCGTAATCGCTCTAAGAATTGATAGAAACATTTTTCTAAATAAAACAAACTTTAGTTCCGATAAATAATTGCAATGGTCTTAAAAAAGAAAAACTAAAATTACATTGACCTACAAAATAATAAGGTACTTTCAGAATTCTGCATTATATTAAGACCACCAAAAATTTGAACATGAAAATTTAAACGAATCGTGATCTGGTTGTGAAATATCGGCAAATTTTTTGACGAAAATTCAGCGATCATTTAATTTTAAATGACAACGTAAAAATCACGGTTACCGATATCGCAAGCTATCGCTGCACACAATCCGCGTTGGCAGACAGAGAGAAGGGGTAACTGTATTCCCCTCAATTTCCCGGGCCTGGCGACACTGGTTTACACACGCATCTCCAGGTGGCGCGGAGCTGTCACGTGACTATACCCATCTTCCCCAACCTGGCCAATATTTCAGAACGAGAGATTTATTTTGGATGTTTCGACAACTCCGTTTCGAGGAAGGGCTAGGGAAAGGACCAAGAACAGTTCTCGAATAAAATTTCTTGCGCCTCGAGTAGGAATCGCGAAAGCTGCGAGACGATAACGAGAGCTTACGATCGCGTAGAATCGCATGCGGCTAAAGAGGCTGACATGTTATAATTTGGACGTAGAACCGATCGATTCGAAGCTCTCGCCGTGCCAGTCGCAAATCGCGCGCTGATCCAATTTTCCAGCGATTTTAACGTTTTGTAAGCCTCCGGCGGCCAATTTTTTTTCCCCTCCCGGCCACGGCCCACGCGAAATTACGCTCGCAGGGAAGAGACGCGATGAAAAATGTATCATTCGGTTATTGATATATCCCGGGGTCCCTCCCTCTTTTTTCGACAGGTTTTTTAACGCGCTTGATCATTTCGCACGCCGCGTCCCGGAAATTGGAATAATTCTCCATTTTCCTGTTCCGCGGTGTAAGGAGATTACTCGCGAAAAGGCTCGCTCGTGTAGAAGGTAAATTATTCCGTTCGCACTTTCATTTTCGAGATCCAATTAAAAGAGGGATTGGAATCGACAAGTGTTTTTCGGTTTTTTAATTTATTCTGTTCGACCTCTTGTGTTACGATTCACAAAAAAATATTTGTTCCCGTGAAATTTTTGTGGGAAGAAACGTTGTCCCTAGGAATTTTTATTCAATGTACCTAGTTTTAATCGCGACACAGCAGATGCAGTTAACTCGCACCGTGGTCGCTTTTATATTTCCAAGTCGGGAATGGCAAAAGGTGGAAACGCGTTCCTGGAGACGCTGTCACTTTAGGAACGATCGTCAAACGCGATTCGTAAACGACGTGGCGAGATAATTAATCGAGGTAGGAGGCCCTAATGAAGGTTACTTTGCCGTGCAAGTGGCGTGCACGCGAGAGATGAGGGAAAAAGAAATTAATGACCTCGCACTTTTCACGCGTTCGGCAATAAATGCGTAGTACGTGGTTCACTCGTTCCCCCTCTCTTTTTTCATTGAGAATCTTTCGCATTTTGTAGGTATCGTCATCCATCGTCCCGAATCTGATATCTGATTAATTATATTACGCTGTGTGTTAATTAAAACGAGGATAAAATAATACATTAAACTGATACGGCTTAATGTTACCTCTCACGCTATGCTTTAGGCGCACGTAAAAATGTCATTGTTTTCACGGTTTCCGTGAATGGAACGTTTTCGTTGTCGCGCCATTTTCAGAATGTCTTTCCTCATACAAATTTACAATGAGTTAATTTATAGTAATTAGAATTCGGACAAAATTTCTTTTTTCTTTTTCAACCGATTGATATTAAATTATAGTTTTATTTTATTCGTAAATTATTCGTTTCGTGTATGAGATTCGATCAATGTTTGTGTTTTTGAAAAATATTGTTGATCTTCCACAATGATGATTGTAATTTTCGTTTATAAACATTTGTTTATCGATATTTTTTGTACTTTATGTCCAAAAAGTTATACACTTGGGACTATCTCATGGGTTAAATTAATTTGTGATTGAAAATTAAATGTGTGCCGTTATCAAGCGATGCGAGTGCTATGCATCTTTTAGTAGTATATTGAATGGAGTGTTTAATATTCGATAGATATTGCGAGTATAAATGAAAAATATGTGGTCAGACGGACTATTAAATATGTATGTGTATGTGTATACATTCAAATATATTTTATCACTAGGCTTACTTTCATTCGAATGCTTGTTTGTAGAAATGATTTGTCTGCAGCTATTAACAACTAAAATTCTGTGTATAAAAATGTAAATTCACATACAGATTCGCTGTTTTTTAAACGCCTATAATATTTACAAATTATTAGAGAATGAAACAAAAAATACGACAATAATAACATTTATTTTCTTTTATTGTGCAGATATCTTTTTATCGTTTGAAAACGTTGTTGGAAATTGTAAAATAAACTGACGAACTGCATACATAAAACGATATTTTTAAAGCAAATCTTTATTTTACTCGAATCAGTTCTTCTTTATGAACACGACGAAACTACATTTTGTTTACATTATTAATAATTACATTTTGTTTGAAGCTACATTAAATCAACAAATTGTATTACATTTATACCTTTATATAAAATATAAGGAAATACATTTTACAACACAAACATACAAAATTTTACTGCATCTGGAAACAAAAAATTTTGTTGTGTTTTCCTGAGGACTCAATTGTTTAATCTGTGATAGTTATTAAATATTTGATACCTATATAATGATTTGCATATTATTTTCAATTTGCGTGCAATATAAGTACAGGTGATACAGTATTGAGAACATTTATAATACGAATAGAATATAAAACGATATAAATAAAAATGTAAAAACTAAGTTTTTTCTCATTTTAGTGAACAGTGAAACAATTAAAGGGTCCCCTTAAAGAGTCAGTCATTAATTTTGAAAACAAAAATTGACTTTTGACCCACCCTGCGCAATTGTAAAAAATAATTTTCAAAACCAGGCAAACGATTGGACGGTTCGAATAGGTGTTACACGGTATGGAGCGTATTAAGCAAGGATTTACGAGGTTTTTGTAATGCCCGACCGAGATTTACGTTGGCAAGTAATTGGTTCGGTCAATGAAATAGTAATCGCATTTATAAGCACCGTCGGGGTGTCCCGATAAAATCGCGAGACCAATTGAATCTCCCGGCTTTCCCATTGTTCTTCGGATCCATTAAAATCGTTGTGTTAAGAGTCGAAGCCGGGGCCGATAATAGATTTCCCGTGGTCCGGGTCGACTCGCGACCGACGAGCATGACTATTCTACTTAAAATCGAAAACGTATTATCGCGGTCGAAGTACCGAGAGTTGCCGAACAGTTTAACCGAAAAATCAAAGGGAGAGGAAAAAAACTGCCGCCAACCGATTCGTTCCGCAGTTACATTTTACGCAATTTTTCCTCTCTGAATCCCGGCGGTTTTTGCGAAATCTCAAACGTTCTCGCTGGCCACGAAACGTTTCGAAGCTTTTCGTTATCGCTTGCGCGTTCTGTCGTCTATATTTCCGGCGACGGTCGTTAATCTTTGCGAAAATGATTGAAGATCGTATTTTACGTGTACATAGACGCCTTGTAAAAACTTTAATGAAAAAGCTCGCGAAAAGGCCGCGGAGAGACCGCGCGAAACGAAAAACTGGCAGTTTGATAGCTCGGGGACGTTGAATTATTGATTGACGTAACAAGCTTGCGCTTATATCCGGCGAACCCGACCATGTTAATATGATTTTTCAATTCATACATGCGTGCGAATGCGTAAAAATTATGGACTTCAAAGTTTTTAACCCTCGAACGGCGAAATATTCTGTATGTAATTGATATTCTATGATACGATAATTTCGTACTATATTGCTAAGCATTAATCTGCGAGAATGTATGAAAGCAAAGACATGTTTCAGCATTTATTACGGGGAATATCGTATCGTCGTATTCGAATATGATTCAATATTATAGAGAAATTTTTGTCGCATGCTCCTCAAATCATCTAAAAGTAAGAAACACAAAAATTATAAAGCTATGCGAGATTGTTAACAAGCAATTGAAAAAGAATCTTTTGTGTTTATTAATTTGAATGATTTTTAGAAAAACCGTACGTATAAGTAAAATTAAATGCAGTATGCAACAAAGCATACCACATTAAATCACGCTTGAATACATTGCAAATGGCATTCTTCCTTGTAAACGACTTTTTCTTTGTGCAAGTTGATAGGAGGAGGTCCTTAAACAGAAAATTAAAGTTCCAATTCAACTCGAGCCTCGTTCTCTTTCGTTTCTCTTGATAATGCGTCAAGGAGTGCGTTTGCTTGAAATCGTCGATCGATTACACAGCGAAAATTGAGCTAATATTTGCGGGAACAACGTTCGAGCGTTCATAGATCGATCAAACTTCCCTTTTACCTGGCCGGCGATGGAAAAATTCTTCTCCGATGGCTTCATTGTCGGAAATGTTTACGCTCGCTTCGCCAAGATTAACTCGGCTGGTATGCACGCGCATTTCCGGCGAATCGCGGAACGTCTATACCGTTTCCGGTCAGGAATAGGATGATTCGAATCAAATGGGCCGGTCGATCGTTCGCAAAACCAGAATCGTTCACCAGGGATCAGGCTGTATGTATGTATGTATATCGTTTTGATTTCCATCGCGGTCGTCGAATCGTCGTGTTCCAGGCCGACTTTTTCCTTCCGGCTCGTTTCGTCCGCCATTTCGACCAATTCCAGAGGGGTTTCTGTTTTACTCGGACAGGTCCTGATTCCTGCGAAAATAACTGCTTGCGTGGCAGCGACTACTGCGCAGGATATACAGGATGTGAAATTGACATTTAAAACATTTTAAAACAGCGTACATTTCATTTAAAAAAATAATCTCCTATGGCGCCACCTTACGAGGGCGCCCCGATGATGCTGCGCGTCGCTTGCATCGTGCCTTGGGCCGGCCCTGTATGGGACACGACCTGCTGAGCACACAAGCCTTAGTAAACATACGTCGAGAAGTAAACCGTTTCCGAGATATGTATAAACATTTTCATATGTTGGCATCGTGATTGACTTACTTGGCTCCTCCTAGATACCATCGCATGCGATGTGTTTATAAACAGCGCTCTAAATGTGCTCATCGTCCGCTGACCTCGACGTACCAAGTGGGAGGGGTAGAGGGGGATGGGTCGTGGACGTTTAACCTTCTGAATTTCAGAAACTTTATCCACCAATAGCGACGATAACATACAAACATGTATACAGGGTGTCCCAAAAATGTTGTACTTTCACGCAACGGGTGATTGCCGAGGTCATTTGAAGTATTAATTGTGTAAGGAATATTATCCTATATCGGATAATATCGATAATAAAGGTTGTTTATAGGGAACATGGAACCACTTCGCCGCCACAATGAAACGTTAGACAAGGCGAGTCCAAATGGGAATGAATCTTCTGAATCGATTTAGTTTTGCGGTGGCCCGAATTATCCACTCTGAATATGAACATTTCGTTCGGCGATGTGGGATTGCAAACGCGAACCAATCCGAACGGATTTATTTCCGGATCGCCGGTGGAAGCGTTTAATTACGTTAATGGATCGTTTGTTTTCCTTCTACCTCGGGGGGTTTTTTTATGTTAGTTTATTTGCATCGTGAAAAACAAGCAATCCACTGTGCCCTGCCACCGAGAATTCGTTTACTCAATCTTTAATTGAATGAGTAACGCAAAATACGCTGCACAGACTTTGTCGTTGCGTCGGCTGTACGTCAAATTGAACTGAACAGAGTTCAATTTCGGGAAAATTCAGATACCATCGGTTCGGATAATCGAGGTTTCGCTTAATCGTCGATTAAACAAACAAATATGCATCGAATTATGTCACGTTTGGACTCATTTTAAATGCTGATAAAAGTTTCATAAAGGTTAAATAGAAAAATATTAAATCACTATATTTAGACCCCATGAATTGGAAGCATCCTCTTTTCTCAATCTTGTCCAGGTTTTCGGGAAAATTGATCACCGTGCTCCTAAAATCCTGTTTGGCCTGCTCACTGGTAATTGCTGATAAATGTTCGACTTTAATGGCACGCGATGCCGATCAGATTCAAGGAGAACGATAACGGCCGGAAGAAAAGGAACGCAAAGAGTCCGGCCCGGTGAAAAAGTTGCGTTCCAGGTAAATGATTTATTGCCTCTCGCTTCTTTAATGCAGCGACCAGAATTTTTGCAAACCCGATACGAATTATTTTCGGATTTGTCACGATGAATATTAATGGGCGAAACTTTAACTTGAATTAGCAATCAACGGCGGCGACGCGACGTGCTTTCTTTCTGCTCCAAGGAATTAGCTTCGTGCAGCTTGGCCGTTCAGATTACGCTCTTTTATAATCGGGAACAAAGGAGTACGGCTCGAAACATGAAAAACTGATCGATCGAAGAAAATTTTATTTTCTACGTATTCGTAGTTCGAAGGTATATTTGAAAATTTCGATTTTTGGAAAATTTACGAGTCGCGTTTTTTCCCAATTTGATTTCGCGTGTCTCGGAAATATTGCAAGTTGAAAAACTCCTACGGAGACACGTTGAAAACTTGAAAATTCGTCGTCTCGGATCTCATTCCCGACAAAATCAATTCAGAAAAATTATTGCATACATATGCATACGAATATCATTTTAACAATAACGTTGAAACTCGATTATTTGGAAAAAATCTCTGGAATAAAAAATTTTTGTTCTGCATGTTTTAGTTATTTTTCATGTAAATTAACTCTCTGCGGACTGTGGCACCTGTATTCACTGCGACATTAAAATGCATGTGCCCGCAATAAATTTCTGAACTTAATTTCCTCGAAAACGAGGTCTTAACTGGAAAGATTTTGTTCCACGGTTTTGATTTATTATTAATTATATTACTTTCATAGAAGTTACCCAGAATTAACAACGTTCTATCTAAATTCGAACTTTTTTTTTACTCGAGTCGAACGGGAAGAGACACGTTGAACTCGGAGAATTAACCAAATCGGTAAAAAACTTCACCTTACAAATGTTCAATATTAAAATGTAACATGAACGACGTTTTAATACTTTCTTCCAGAAAAATGTCTAAAAACTTCTTTGGAGAAGTTCATCTGAACCGCAAAGCGGTTCGTTCTCAATATTAAGTAATTGTTTTATTAGAAATAAAGTTATATTTAAAGCGGTGTTTAAGTACACAATTCAGAATTCTGCCAGGCTGTAATAATTTGATGAAATGCTTGAGGAAAGAGAGAACACATAATTCGTAATTTTCCCGAGGTAAAAGGTGCACAATAGCTTCGAACTTCGCGGAGACTTTTCGCTCGTCCGCAATTTGCTCGTGCAAGACGTCTTGTTCCTTGTCGACACAGCAACTCTCTTTTCGACTCCCCACCTCTCCCGACGATTATGCTCTTATTCGTTCGGTTTGAGCAGAGTTGACGTGCGTCGGAATAGTTCCGACCGCGCGATGTCTCGCGAGAGATCCGCGTCGAGCATGCGACGCGAGCGTAATCTGCTTAATGCAAATGATTTCGTGACGGTATTATGGAAATGATTGCTTGTTACATTCTTGCCCTTTCGCAGTATATTTCCCGGGTTATCGACGTCGCTTTCGCCTTCGTCGCCGCTCTCGACGAGCCCGGTAATTGCCGAACAATTTTCGACGCCGCCGAGGCGTCGTTCAACCGGTAGCTAACGTCATTGGGAACCGAAATCCCGGTAATAGATCTGCCCCGACAGTGCTACACAATGATAGCGTGCTGTATATGTTCTATCGAACGTGTAAAGATAGACAGTCCCAACAAAAGGTGGACACTTTAATTACCGGAGGATGTTGAGTGAAAAATCAACTACTAGTTATTTTTTAGAGAAAATTTTGAAATTACAGATATTCGCATAATTGATCACACACACACGCTTTAAATCAGAATAACCTTTTTATAAATGGGCCAAACGACATCAATTTCTCTGTAAGGTTTAGATTAGTAAATGACGTCTAACAAACATTTGGACAAAGAAGAGAAACAGGTAAGCAAATGTTGATATGGAGAACGTGTTAGTGCAACTAGAAATTCCGAGTGTAAAAATAGTTGCATTTATAAATAGTCGCAAAACTTACTGTTTTCGAGATTGTTCGACTTCGTCCAATCTAATAACTTTCGTTACGGAGCATATTAGATGTATCGACACAGCGATAGTAACAGGATGAACGAAAGCAAATACCAGAGGGTGACGAGAGAGTTCTGGAGACCCCGCAGAAATGTTGCGAACTCTCCGGGTACTCTTCTTATCTCCCAGAGGGTCTGTCGAGTCCGGAAGTTCGAGAGGAACTGACAATTTTTGGCCGTGCACCACTATTTATCTACTCGTGCCCATGATCGATGACGCCCCGATCTTGATAGAGTGAACAGGTGTCTACGAAAATTGATCGTTCACGGATTCCACTTCTTGATCGTGGGTCGTGGAACACACGTTTCAACGTGCTATTTTTTAACTCGCATTATCGCAAGAAGGTCTACTTTATTTGTTACATTTTTCACGGTCACCAACAGTTTGTGGATGTTTGAGAAAATTTGCCATTAAAACTACATCAAGATACGTAAAGATGCAGCCAATACATAAATTGATCCCTTTAAACGTATAATTGTAATAAAGATCTATAAAAATTTTAAAATAATTGTTAAAATTGTTATAATTAACGTTACCCGCTACATGCGGGGTGTTTGTGGAAAATTGAAAAGGAATTAGCAGATTAAAATTAGCCAAAGTACCGAATTTCATGTTTGTTTGTCATTCTGAAGTATTTTCGTCTCTTAACCATTTGCGCATTATTTGAACAGCATTTTACGCGCGTTGCACCGAAATTAACAAACAAGTTTGTCACACTTTATTGTGAAATTCTGCAGAATGAGATTCGAATGGGAGCGAACCGAAATCTGAATAATCAACCTAAACAGTGGTTTGTTTATACATCTGCAGAGAAAGATGCAAATGCACCTGGTAATTACGAGACTAAAAGCCGAGATAAATCCGTTTTGCCGCTGTGTTTTGAGTGTACAGGATTAGCAGTACTGTTTGGAATATTAATTCGCGTCATTATTAATTGCCCAGCGAAATTCTATTGATTGTACTAAAAAATATATCCTGTAAAGCTGATCCAGTATATTCTACGTAAGCTATGAATTTAAGGTTCAGAATTTATTTATTCTCTAACCATAAATCATGTAATTGGGACGAAGTGACAAACTTAATGCGAATCAAAAATTGTACATAAATTTTTTGTTAGATCTAAACTTAATTGTATTGTTGCAAAACGCAACATTTATACAGGAATTCGCAAGAAAAGGGAGTTGAATAATTTTTCTCTGTTGCTAATAATTTTAAGTATTCTGAATTTTCCTAACTATATTCTTTTAATGGTTTCTCTGTTTTATGTTTTACTACAGCCTAGCAATGTTTTTTATCGCTATGTTTAATTCTGTGTTTATACTTGCTACTTTGATTCGTCGAAAACTGATCTTTGCAAATCGTAAACCACGAATGAAGACGGCGCGGCGGAAACGGCAACGTTCGTTCATCGAAGGAAATATTGTGCAGCGACTAAAATTCACTCAACACATTCTGCACGTTTCTCGCGTTACCTGGAAGAAATGGGTTTCGGCTCGGACGTTGGGATAGTTCTTGAAATTTATGGCATCGGTCGGACATAAGCGTTTCTATCGATCAGCAGCGGATAGCATCTCTAAGATATACATATATCACTGGGGCAACGTAATCTGAGGAACATTTGGGATTTTTCAATTAAAAATTATTGAACAAATTTTCACCCGGTCGCTAATGATGTTACACAAATATGACAATCATGACTTTCATATAAGAAAATTTATATTAATATCGTGGACATTGTTATTAGAAAATATTAACTACTAAATGTATAAAATCTATACACATACAATACAATACGTTGCGTGTGTATAAAATTAGTGTGTATAATTATAAAGATAATTTTTTAAAAGAGATTTATCTCGTGAAAAAGTTCTTGTAAAAGTCGACTTTTGTATAAGTCCTAATATTGCGATGCATCGTCTTTCTAATCAGGACCTCGATTTCAGGTTTGTGTTTCTGTTCCTGCCTCTCGGTAACGAAGAAAAATCCCTCCATTTTGAGTGGCGTGAAATGAACATTGGCGTTGCGCCAGGCACCAAACGGAACGCCCGGAATTTCAACGAAATCGAATAAACAAATTACCATAACAGGACTGTCGTCGGCCGCAGGACAGTTATTCGGTCGCCTCGGAAGATAAATTTGTAGGGGCATAAATCAAATATATTTTTACAAACCGGAATTTTATTATCATCGCTTAAAAAACCGGTGCAAAAATTATTAATACCAATATACAGAGATACTGACTTGAAAGTTTCTTTTGCCGGACACTGGCATATGCACGGTACTGCATCGGCAGAGCTGACCGTCATACTCGATATTTCAGGAAATTAATGGTGCTTGCGGCGAGGCGAATGAAATCTTTATCGAATGGTGACACCCAGTTTGCGCCGCACGGGGTCACTTATAGGAAACGGTTAACAGTATTTATGGTGGTGCTATAAATCTTTACGCGCTAATCAAACCGTAAGGATCTTTGACAGTCTCCGAGTACCTTGAAATTCTCAACGCTAAACGCGGGATAAAGATTAAGTACCTATGAATTTCAATCAAATTTAATCCACGAGTCTGATTTTATATTGGGTTTTGTAAAACATCATTTATTATTGAAAGAGAAATACAAACGATGTTATTCGTTTATAAATATTCATATTGTTCGAGGGCTCGTAAACGAGAACGACAACTTTTAGTTTTTGTTTCTCCAATATAATGTTTCACTTATACATTTATAGTATTGCTCTATTTATACATGTCGTGTGTAATTAGAAAATTCGAAAGCTTGACCAGTGTATTGCGTTAGAATCAATAGCAACTATTCGTCTCTGTAGATTTTCCATTCTGCAGCAAACACGAAATAGATTTTGTTTGATCACCGGCAGAGCACGATCATCCACGATGCGCTGCACACGCAGTTACATGTATTGGTAAAATTTAGTTTCACTCCTCGTTTTCCAACCGTGCTACAATTAATATCTCCGTAATGCTCGATCGATGGATGCATCCTCATGTTCTCTATTCCAGTTCGCGCAGAGTATGTTCATTGATTTTATACCGTGCTTCGGTTTCGCTCAACTTTACGATGGAAATGTATATTGGAGCTTTATGTGTTCATCTAACCAACTTAGGTGTCTCTGCATCGTGAAATATCGATGCTACGTACGTTGTTCATGTTATTGCGAAAACGACAGTACTTTTAATGGTTCGGTCTGTCGTAAGCTGCTTGTTTATTCTTTTTCCATGGCGATCGTCGTCATCCTATTTTTCTTTTACTTCATACTTTTTATTTATAATAATGTTATATGAATATCATAGGAAAGAACGCGAACGGATGAAATGTTATTTAGAAAGCGAAGCTAACAGCACCTCGAAGCTTCAGATTTTACGATGCGACACATTTTGGCAGCGAAGCTTTTTACGTACATTAGACAGTTATCCTATTCGGCGGATCCTGTCTTCTGCATTTTCTTGCTGCTCCTGACACTGAAAAACGGCGCGCGTCAGCGTTTCGCGCGATCGCAAGAAATCCGAGCAAACAGGACACCGCGTAACAATGTCGCTTCGCAGAAATTGGACCAGTGCTACTTTCGGTTTATGCTTTCCGTGCTAACTGCCACATAGCGTCGTGCTATCAAAGCACGTTGTTATTTTCACGAACAACAGACATTCTGATACTTTACAAGTTTCATTCATTCTCGCGACTCGATGTTCAAATTTTTAACGAAATTGTAATACATGTTTGAAGTGTTGTCGAAATAATTTTAATTATCTCACTCAATTTCTGCTATACCATACATTTTTTATTCAATGATGCAGTTACTGAGAGTTTTATCACTATTTTTTGTTACAAATTCCTGATCAAACGGTATATTTTTTTTTTATTCAGAGGCACGCTCAACTTCATTTTCTAAATTCCCACTTTTCTGGATGCATTCGCATTCATCGTGATGATTATTCGAATCACATTTCCATGGTCTCTTGACCGCGAAACCACTTCCCCGAAGACATGTCCGGATCTTCTTTCACATATACCGGTGGCTTTGAAACCCGCGATCGACATTTTCTTTTTTTCCATGTCTCCGATACGCCGTTGACAACTCGCAGCAAAGGATCAAGCATCGTCAAGAGATATTATCCATCTTGACGTTTTTAAGGCGACCGAGCGCAGGCGAAGTTACACGGCTTCGATGACTCGAACAGAAAGTTCTCTGGTTCGAATGATACCGGCGAACTCCCGTTCCATGACGCCATTTTGACACGGGATCAGAGTTCCTCGACTGCGGTGGCGTCTCCTACGCGACGACGTTACTATACTACAACTCCGTCGCTCTGTACATACAAATTTCCCCGAGGTTCGAGCTCTCTCTCTCTCTCTCTCTCTCTCTCTCTCTCTCTATCTCCTTTCTTCCCTCTACTTTGCGTTACAGAGACCCGGCAAGTCGACGCATCATCCGAATAAAATCTGCGGAGATCCGCTCGAGAAAGAGATCCCCCGCGAATGCTTCTTTGAAGTTGTTTCTTGAATAAGTACATATGTAAATCGCCGTCTTTTCCCAGCGACACACGACCTCGTAGAACTGACGTTGATCCGCTTGCGACCAGAATTTTCTTCGACTTTTTTCATTGCTTCACTCGCAAACCCACGGACTTGAGAATCATAAAAATTAGGTAAAATCTAAAAATTTTCTGCGACGATAATATTGCAGACTTCATAGTCTCGAGTTTCATAGATTTCATACTGGACTCGATAGTTTCTATTTTGAAGTAATTTCATGAACACTAACCATACCGAGTACGAAATGTGACTGGTACATGTCGTTTTATAAAAATTACATTTAGATTTCTGGAAATGTTTATAACAGCGTCTGCTTGAACGAAGAAATTTATTTAATAATTTTTTCAATGAAACCATTTTTGTTTTAGGTCTGTATTAATTGAAAGTACATTTTTGTTTAATGTAAGTTGAATTTGTAATCATCCAACAAAAGTAGTATTCGTGAAATGTTAGGGTAATAATAGTGATCATGGTTATGCGTAAACGAGCGTGGTCGTGATTTTTCATGGAAATTATAATTGTAAATTCATTTTGAAAGTATGTATATTTTATTAGCGTGTAATATCAGTTTAGAATTAAACGGTATTGCATATTAGGCAGTATCGGAAACACATTTTCAAAACGAAATCGTGTTCTCTGTAACGTTAGTGCCGGTGAGCCACGAATAGAAGGGAACTCTACCAATTTCCATAAAACATTTTACAACTTTCTGCAGGTTTTTCCACATAATTTCCGTATCCACGAATAGGCCGCCGATAGTTATTTGTGTCGCGATAAAACTCTCCCGAGGATTTTATTCTTTCGGTATAACCCGGGTAATGGAAAATTGTTCATACAGAAAATAATATTTCACTTTACCTCAGTTTTATGATTGCCGACTATAAAGAAGGAATTTTGCATAAAGATCCGCAGTCCAGATATTGCATTTGCATTCACAAATTGATATTGATGCTATCTCCATGGCAAGAATTTACGAACGTCTTACGTAGCAAATATTCCGCGAGTCAGGCATAAAGATTAATTAATCCTGCGATACTGGCTGAAAGAAGAGGAGAGCCGCCGCGCCGGAAAAAAAGATATTCCATCCGAATGCGGGATACGAGACGATATTTCTCTGGAACGAGTCGCGGCCACCACCGAAATTTTCAGGATCAAAAATTCACGGCAGCCCGAGACACGTTTTTCTCGAACAGCAAAAGGATTTCAATTTACTACGTAACACCGTGGTTCACGATATGTATTATGTCGTAACTCCCGCCGGCATGCAAATGCATTTTTCGGCAGTTTATCTCTCGCCTTTGCATTCAGGATGCTCGAGATTCCTTCGTCTGTCGCTTCAGAAGCTTTCTAGAAGAAAAACTTCAAACCACGTTCGAAAGTGCTCGCGAAAACCCATCGTAAAAATCTAACAGCATTTTTCTATCCAATCCTTTTCTTTAGCCTGTGTAAATTGTCATTACGCGTATAAACTAATAAAACTAATAAAATGTAGTCCACTCTTTGAAACAATCCCTATTGCTGCCTATCCAGTTACTCCATCTCACAGGTCATTAAATGTAAATTAATTACTTTTATATGGATTACTATTGCTTTCATTCGAACGTGTGCATGTAATAATTGTCCGTTAAAAAGGTCTTCAAAATTTGGATATTAATAATAATAATAATAATTGTTATTTAAAGAAATAATTTAATTTTTCATTTTCCACGATGAATTAATTTCTTTTTTGTGTATGTTTATTAAGTAAAATGTTTTCAGTGAATGGATGAAAGGCGCAAGAGGTAACATTTAATTTACTTTACAGATGTAATCTCGTGTATTTGCATTTGTACGGTTACATGTATATTAAATTAAAACTGCTAAGTGTAGCGCTGCGGAGTTTTCTCAGAGTCACACGTATTCACCGTTATTCCTATTCGGAAACGAACCCTCGGATTCTAAGCTCCTCGCGGACTTATCCCTTACTTTACCCCTGACGTCACATCCTATTTGATATGAGAAAGTGAAGTGAAAAGACGAGAGAGAGGAAACGGATTGAATAGTATATGTATAAAGCGAAAAAAGTCTCATGAATATTCGAATACAAAAGGCATTATTAGCCACATAATAAAAATTGTCAAAGCAGAGGGACATCTCGTATTCATGAGTTGATTAAGTTGCTGATTCATGCGTTGCACGCGACACTCTAATCGAAATAACACTGCTGCTGAACAACAGAGGCAATTTAACTTTTCAAATTTTAAATACGAAGATACACGATACCGACATTATTTCTTGAAATCGGTCAAGCGACAATATGTATAATTGACAGAACAACTTTTATCACTTTTTATCGGGATTGTCTTTCAATATTTTTTTAACGCGGTCTATGAAAAATAAGTTATTATTTGTTGCTGCCACTTCCTCTCAGCTGACCAAGTTTTCTTATGAACACTATTGGAAATTTGTTTACTTAGAGTACGCGGTATCATTTCATTACTATATACACTTCCCTTATTAACCTTCCTCTAATTTTATAATTAATATATTCCAAATGATCTTTACGTACAAAAATGTATTAGACAATTATTCTAAAGCAAATACCGAAAGCTAATAGAAGTATCAGATAATCTTTCTGTTCGTTTAATGTGGAGATCGAAGAACTTATTCGCACCCAATCGTCACAGTTTAGCAAACCCGAAGAGCAGCGAACTCTTAATTCACATAATTTCGTTGTACGTTTAACAGTGTTGCGCGTATCCGAACCCGTCCGTATTCAGTCCTGTCATCTCGCTGTCCACAAATTGGATATCGATTTTCAATCTTTCGCGGGAATCCGTCCGTACCTTTTGCTCATGTGTGCGCGTATACACGTTGCGCATAAATTCTGCGACCTGTTCCTTTCTCGAGATTCCGAATTGAAGTCTCGTATCCGATTCCTGCTGAAATAACTTAGGAAGTGTAATTCCGGCGGTGCTGCAACTATAGCGTCGACCTTGATCCCCCCAGGAAATTGCCTCGTTATCGACGCGAATCGCAAGAGGACTTCGCGAAAATGGTAGAAAATTACAATTTACTTAATTCGTTCGAATATCGAGCTATTTTAGATATTGCCACAATTGTGAATGATTTTGTTCTAACGCAAAGTAAATAATTCCGACGAGGGTATGTCGACAAATGTTGCCAAGGAAGTGGAATAGAGCGATCACCCGGTGAAACAGGTAGATTAGGAGTATTTGGATAGTCACTGGTGATACAAACGGAGCAAATCTGGTAAATCGAGTGAAGTGAGAGTGTTATTGGTCAGCCAAAATCGAGTGGGAAGATCCTGTACAGACAACTAGAGTAGGATGTACAATACAATCCGGGACAATTCCTAGCCAGCCAAGCTAAGCAGGATGTAATTAACCGGACTAGTAATTGGAGCAACATCTAATCACGTATAGTCGAAGAAAACAATCTTGGTCGAACAAGTAGATTCAGATTATACCGATCAGTTAAAGATACTCGGATGATCATTGGTCAAAGAAACCGAGCACGTCTACTTGCACAAGTGAAATAGTACAACCATATCGACCAGACAAATGGGCCGAGTTGGTCGTGTTCAAATAAATGGAATAAGATGGCGATGCAATAAGCGAAACTGGGGCAACTTGTAGCTTAACAAGTGAAGTGTGGTGTCATTGATCGGACGAGTAGTCTGTACGAATAGTGTAGCCATTAACCAGACAAATGGTGGAATGGTGAACAAACTTGTTCAAACAAATGGAATGGGATAGACATTAGTCGGACAAAATTGGGAGTAGTTTAGCGAGATAAGGGAAGGATAAAGTCGTTGGTCGGGCGAGTAAATTGTTAAAAATTTCGCCAAGTAAAAAAAGGAGGCAAGAAAAATAGCTGGCATTATTTCTAAAACCACGTTCGATCGTCCACGTGCCGAATAAATCGTGTTATTTACGGGACGAGCTAATATCTGCGGATTCCGTGCGCGAACGCTATCCAAGCAAATCCGGAGAATTGCTTGAAATCCAATCCCATGGATCTTTCATCTTTGACCTATAACCCTCGGCCGACCCTCGGCGCCTGCCGAAACGCGCCGATACAAAAAGGGTAACGATATGGAAACGCTGCCCGGAATCCATAGATCACCCGTCCCCGCGGGTGTCTATTTTGATGGATTCGTACCTTGTTTGCTTTTCTTGTCACCCGCGAATCGGATATCGATTTTCGGTTTGCTCCGAGCCGAGCCGAGCCGAGCCCGCGCGGCTACCGTTCCCTGCAGAGTGCAACCTCCCATACTGAATTTCGTGGGATTTTCTTGCTACATTTCACCCGAAATATTTCGTATCTGTCCTCGTCGTCCGCCGCGTCGCTACTCCTAGGTGAATGCTGTTCTCGAAATGAGTATAGCGCCGAAAGGTCTTTTCACGAGAGGAGAAGAGACAGTGTCACGCGCAACTCCGCGAGAAGAAGATACACGGCTGAAAGCAATAGGTTCTTTGGATCGAACGTCGAAGTTGGAGAGCTGAAGGGAATTCTCCGAATAGACGGGCCGCAGTCAAATGTCATCGCCATTTTCGCCCGGGAAGTATTCACGATCTTTTTCGCAAGTAGCGTGGTCGAGAGAAGGAGGCTCCGCATAAGAATAAATTGAAAGTAAGGGAAGCCAGGCTTTGACCAACGTCGCTCGTTTCTCACGAGTTGTTCGATCTCTAGATACTGTACTCATTTTTTTTCTAATAAAAACTTTGCCTCGGATCATTTTGGGTATTTTTTTACATTTGTACTCGACTGTTACTACCTAGAACCAAGTTTTTAAGGCCTCGGCTAGCCAGAAAGAGCCTGCCAGATAATATACAGCGAGTCCCACAAGTATTCGTACGCGCTTTAAAATAAAATAACTTTTTTATAATTGTACCAAACGACTTGACTTTTTCGTAAGCAATTAGAAGCATTGATTTGCTAAATAGAAAGATTTTCAAAAAATTACAATTTACAAGGTTACAGGCAAAAATAGGAAAGGCATTTTTTTAAATTTTTTATTTTAGGCCCTTAATGAAAATTTCAAATATATGTTGTGTAGATCTGTGTTAGTTATTACATATGCTCAAAATTTCATCGAAATCGCTTAACATACACACGAGCTACACGGGGGTAATAGTGGTGAAAATCGTTTTTCATGACTTTTGATCGGTTTCACACCCTATCCGATAGTATCGCAAACTTAGAACATTCTAATATCCATATTTTACGGTTCTAAGCTATTTCCATTTGCATAAAATTCCCAGAAAAATGCAAAGGAGATGGTCCTTTCGATCACGCAGAAATAAACTTACGAAAGTCGAAGACTTTAGCGATCGCGGGTACGTAAACGGTTCGGGGAAGGAGATAAGAAATAAATATTTGTTCCGGGCTTATCCGTGTCCCCGGTCGAATTGATACGGGGTACCAATATGCACACGAAAATCTCCGGGTTTTGAGGGCGCCCTTTCCTCCGAACTTCTATTTCACCGCAAATCCTGTCACGAATTTAGAGACGCTTAGGGAATCTTCTTGTAAAAGTCCTTCTCCTTTCTTTTTTTTTTCACGCCGCTGGTGAACAGGAATTCCCGTGAGAACCGGGAACAGGTCTTGCATATGCGATTTAAAGCTGACATGGGACAGTTTTAGCAAATGTAATGGGATTGAGTGAACGTGCTACGGGGCGATGCCGTTTTGTGGTTTCCACTTGTTTCCGCGTCCTTGAAACTCCGGAAAAAGTACACGAGACCAATGAAGTCTTGAGAGAAAATTTAATCGGTCTGTGCCGTATCCTAAAATCTTCGAAAGCTTCAAAACAAGGTCTTCGTTAGTTTCTTGGTTTGATAAGGATTTTAATAATAAAAATTATAAGCTAGAAAACAATTTCTTATTACACTGCTCAAGACTCTTGTACCCACGAGGCAGAACCAGAACAGAAGGAAGCAGAGTCAGATCGAGGGGATTGACTCGAATTGAGGGAAAAAAGTTAGCCTGTATCTGTCAGTACCGGATCAGTCGCATGAAATTACGACACGAAACGCGTCACGTGATCGGACCGTAAGCGGTGCGTGGATCTAATTATCTTGCCGATTTTTACGTTATCGTGGAATTATTTGTAATATTCTCTCTTAATTTTAATAAGTCAAAGGTAATGCAACAACATTCTTAAATTCTGCTGATATTATAAAAGGTTGATTGAGAACCACAAACTCGGATGGTTTATTTCAGCTCTTATTTCAACGGTGCCTTGTTGGGAATGTTTTCTGATAGCAACATTGAATTTTCAAGTACAGCCAGTGCAGTTTTAATCAAGGAAACGCGGGTCCGCTCGGAGAAGAAGCACCACCCGCTGGCGTCTCGTCGCGGGGACGTAGCAGTACTTAAAATTATGAAAAATGTCGCAGAGTGGTTTCCGGAATCCGCGAACAATGTCGCGTTTCTCAGCGACGACGTCGACGCGGCCAGCGGATGCCCTATTCCGCCGACGAAATCTGACTTCTTTCAGAAAATCCTTCGGCGTCTATTTCGTCGTTCTTCGCGCGTATTCATAGCCGAGGACACGCGACAGATTATAAATCACATAACGGGGACGCATAACGTACACTCCATTTCCATTCTAATGGATTTCGGGGTCGGTCTCGTATCGTTCCTTGACTCCGGAGACGGTCTCCCGAGGACTCGATTCGTCGGGAGAGGATTCCGCGAATCCGTTCGCTCGTTCGCCCTTGGAATCCTCCCATACCTCGGGACACCGTCGCGATTCCACGGATTTACAGCGGAGAGCAATTTCCATCGATTTTCCGGCAGAGGCGCCGCTGATAAATGAAATTCAGTTGACAGTGTTCAGCCCCGGCATAAGCGGTAGACACGTTTTTGATATCGGCCTCGCTCCGATCGAAGCGGCGCGGCGCGGCGGTCTGCATTCTGTAACGTTTCCTCGCCCTGTGTTCGCCGCAGCAAGATTAACCGACCCTCGCATCCCCGTTCCGTTTCCCCCGAACCACCCGATAAATATTTATCGTACGCGCATTAATTTAACGGGCTCTCGCGAACAACCCCAATGCTGCCCTCTTTCGACCTTTCAGCATTCGCGCTGTTGTATTGCATACTGTGCATCCACCAGGCGATGGTTAAGCGAAGTATTTATCGTGGTGAAATCAGAAAAAAAAACCGTCGGGTTGGCACAAGAGCAATAGGAATTTATCGCCAAGTCCGGCTAACCCCACCTCTGACACTTCCGTAGTCCCAATGTTTACGCTTCCTATCTGATCTAATCGGCCACGCATTCGTTTCTCTACGTGACCGCATTCCTTCGTTCTTTTTTTAACGTGAAAGTCTGAGGTAGGGCTTTACAAGCTGGTCGATTCCTTTTCCATAGAAACTGCGTGGGTTTTCTTCGAAGAAGTGCTTGCGCTCTCTGAAAATCGGATAAGAACTTTTGCAATCATCCAATAACTAAATTTAGCTCGAATGGAACATGTCAAACTCGAGTGTCAGGAAAAAAAAGTTGGAACTCATTCAACAGAGTTCGGTATTCTTTTTCATACCGTTGTAAAGGGCAAAGCTTTACTGGACAAAAAATGTTAGCTGCTATTAGTTACTATAACAATTAATTGCTATGACTTTCATTATTCACTTTCCACTTGAATTGCTATTTTTTGTAGACTGCGAATTTTTATACAAAATAAAAGATTTTTACAATTGATTGCACGATCTTTTCATTAGGAATTCAGAGACTATTATAATATAATTACTCAAGGTGTCGTTCAAGATCACAGACGGAGGGTTACTCTATACTTCTTGATTTCCCGGAAGAATATCGTTTAAATTTACCAACGAAAGGATCAATGAGTCCACGAACTTTCCTGCTCAAATTATAGATGACACGCCAACAAGTACGCATAATCTCGCCCGGCAATCAGCGAGTTAATACGTTCACCTTGATTCCTAAATAGACCAGGAAATTGATCGTATTTGACAGTGGAAAACCAATATCGGTTTCCTTTATTACGGTTTCAATTTGATACGGTGACACTTCATGAATATATTACCACATCATCTCCCGCTCCTAGAAAACTGGATGTCGTCGCTAGTTGCCGTTGCTCCATTTACCGTCACGGAGAAATTGCCGTTCGTTTTCACCGGATTCACTGGCAGTTTGTTCATGGTATTTGGTCTCTCCTCTTATGATTCGGAGAAAATCTTAAGGTAAATTGATCCCAGTAAATTTAGCTTGATCGAACTCAAGGTAAACAGATAGGCAAATATTGCGCTAACATTAAAAAAGCGGAAAGAACTTTTCAGACAACCTAATAGATGTTAAAAAGTTGTGGAATGAATAACAAAATGAGCTTTATTAAAACTCGCTTGTTTATAAGGTCGAAGAAGTACGTTTGATTTTGCTGCCGTGTTTTCTGCGTGGCGATTGCTACAAATAGAGGAAGGTGCGCGGTTTGCTAATGAGTATGTAATGCAGGGGTATAGTGAAAGCTTCGACAACGTTGAATAGAGCTTTTGTTTTGCGAGAGTCAATCAGAACTTTTGTGAACGTTCATGAATTCCACTTAATTTCCAACCGTTGTAAAACAACGTGTAACGCCGCGAATTTACATAAACATCCGCAAGCCAACAACAACATTCCAGTAACAGATGATCCCGTTGTCCCGTTCGTATTTGTTTTAAACACAGACACGAATATCGTTACCGGCCATAGTCCGTTTCGATTGACATTTGGCCATTCTTCTGCGCGGCAGATGCGACGTGACAGATCGAAAGCAATCAAACGAAAAATTCGATGATTAAATTTTACATTTCAACCTCTGGAATTATTAAGTTTATTGTTTTGACGTGTCTAAGTATACCCAGCGATATTAAATTATCGGAGTGAAATCAAATTCAATTTCCGATGTATCGCGCCGCGTCAATTTACGTTGGAAAAACCAACGTCGCATATCAACAATATTTATACTTTTCACTCGCAAACGCGCTGCAAACGTATCGCACGAATGCGCGCGGGAAATTGATGAAACGATTTTATCTGGAACAATTTAATTTGCGAATTAAGGAGCAGTTGGGATATTCATTTAGAACGATCTGCCGCTGTTGCTGTCCGCGAATACAAAACGCTGTTCGCGAAACCTCTTCTCATCCGAGCTAATGAAAAAGTATAACTTTTGGAATTTCAACACGATTGCCATTATTTATTTTCGCAACGGTAATACGCGTAACATTTATATTTTCAAATTATTTCAATTTATTTTCAGTCGAAATCTTTTTTTACGACGATTTCATACTTTATTTGCATATATGTAGGTGTGGAGCATGGAAAGACAAATTTAACGGTACATAAAAATAGATATTTACGATTTACTATAATGAAGAAAATCAAGTTTCGAAAATAACAAATTTCCGATGCGACAGGGGTTCCCATTGTCCGATCGAGCTGAAATTTTGCACATATTATTTTTTCACCAGATTTCACAGTTTAGGGGTTAACAAAACTAAAAAAAAAAATTTTTGACTCCTACGGCTAAAGATCACCGTAACGTGTACCGAGGGCTGCTGTCGCGTGATTTCGTTAGATGACGGACATCGACTGGTAACACGCAGACGCGACGTCTTTGCTTAATTCTTCGCGTATAAACATGAGTTCATATTTCATTTATTGGACAGGTCACCTTATATGTACATGTACATGTACCATACATACTCTTATTTAATTTTCAGTCCACGCGATAATCTACGTAAATGCGTCATGTTAAAGTGTTGCAGCGTCGAAATGGCTATCGTAATAGCATAAGATGTGACGTTGAAGCGAAAATGTTTCAGAAAAGCGTGACAGATAATGTAATTCGGACGCCACAGAGGGATTGAAACGTTGTTGAAAGAATTTCTATACAATCGGTGGCTGGAATACGTGCTCCCTTGAAATATTCCCTGTCAGCTGGTTCCACGGACCGAGTACATCTCGTTCTCGTTTCACCAAATTGCGTTCTTCTTAGCTTCTTCAGACCCGCCTCGTTGTTGCCCGGCTGTTATATCGCTTGTCTAGTCCCGTAGTCATTTTTATTCCTTGAAAACTCGTGCTCCCTTTGCCGATTTCCCTCTAGCCACGCCCCGTTGTCTCTTTTACTAACAGCACTCCACCTTGAGATATGCTAGCCGTCCGACATTTGAATTTAGTCCTATTTTCGTAAGTGTCTTGTCCAATTTACACAGCATCCCACATTTTACGAAATTCTACCTTACGGAGTGTTGTTACTTTCTTACGCTTTCGTCCTTCTCGGAATTTCGTTATTCGCCAATGCTTATGTTTCTCATGTTTGTCCGAGCAAAGTTATTAGCGCTACAGGGTCGTTTGTAATTGAAAGTAATGTTTACTTCGAGGAAAAGGTGAGGTCAACTTTAGGCGATCTCAATGATTCAGCATATTATGAGCTTGAGGTAACCTTGAACGGAGAAAATTTGTGAATAAAACTCTAGTTAGGAGTGTTTGTCATTTTTTTTTTTTAATAATATACAGAACATTTTAGGTGGACGATTCTGTTGTTTTTTGTCATCTGTTGAAATTTTCACATTTGACGAGATGAAGAAAGATGTATCGTAATATTTAGTATTATATTACGTATTCCATTTTGAAAATATATTCAGGTTTCTTTATTGTATCCTTATGCAAATAATACAGATTTCCGTGAACGAGCTTGAATTTTTCGACTCTATTTCTAGAACCCGTTGTGTTTCCTTAATTGATTCTCACTCGGAAACTCGTCTCGAGAAATATTCCGAATGTAAGCTGAAGAAGGGGATTATGAATCTCGGCTGTTTCTTTCTGATCGTCCATTGGCTTGTGTGATTCTTCATTGCGACGCGACATCCTCTTAACTGGGAATTTTATGATTCGTAGAAAGACGAACACCGTCCAATAATAGAAATCGTGGCACTTCATCGCAATGTAGAGGTCATTACGTCTCCACTTTTAATTATCTCCTTTGGTCTTCTACAATTTTCATCTTAATTTTGCGTTCGACCTCGAAGCAAGCTTACTACTATTACCGAGAACAATTGCCTTCGTGTGGTAATGACGGAGGAATGTGAACAATTATTGGAAAGAAAAGAAACGAAAATGTAACTTTGTAGAATTTTCGAAAATCTCAATTTCAGTCGTCGATTGCATCTGAATTGAAAATCTTATTTGCAACCTCCTTATACTTTTATTTCCAGTATTGAAGTGTTTTATGCAATAAAAATGTTCATTCTATTGTGCGTTTCTCAACTTTCGCAAAACTGCTACAATTTATTTCACCCAAAACTGAGCCAAGCAAACATACAAAAACGTACTGTCCGTTCCCATCGGTATCGAATTTTCGTAAAATGTGTACCAATAGCAAACAGACGAAAATCCGTTTGAATTATCCAGAGACAGAGAAAACAATTTCTTGGCACAGTTTCGTTCGGTTAAATACACGCGCACGTTCGAAAGGATATAATTCCTTGAAAATCGCATGATCCGCAAGACATCGATTCGTTCAGAATATGATAATAAACAAGATTCAACCCTGAAGTTTCAAAACTTTCATAAATTCATAATAAATCTACAAACACTTCTCGATAAATCAGTACTTTGAGTTTAAAATGTTGTCATTTTGTATATCATCAAGATTTTGTTGAGAGTAGACAAATAATTTTTTATAATCACGTTAAAGCTCTCTTGAAACCATGCAAAAGCTGATAAAAACATTTACGATCGGACTGCCACTAACAGAGTAATCTCTACCGATCACGATTCGTCATACACCCTGTATACATATTTTAATATATTTTAATGATTTCGGTGTTCGTCCGACATCGTTGTTGGCGTAACACCGGTATTAAATCCCTGCTCCAAACACCAAGAAATGTATGTATATTTTTCCATGCTAAAATCGCAACCAATACACTCCACTCACTTGTAAAATCTGGAAAGAAAAAAGAAAAAAATATAGCTGTAGCGAATTGTGTCAAAGATTTATTTGCTAGTCTTACTTTGATAACCCTGTACTTTGACTTCGTGAAACCGTTGAGGCTGCCGGGTTGGCAAAGCGTCGGACGGTCGTGGTTGTTCGCGTTTGCGTGGGTGAAATCCGTTTGAAATCGGCTGATCCGCGAGGCATCGATGCGACGCCGGATATATTTTGTAATATAATAATACGTCTTGCTCGGGGAAGCAGCGGTGTAATAGGAAATGACCGCGTTAACGGGCTTTCCTTTGCCGCGTGATTCTACAAAGCTTTCGAGCCGTTTCCGGGCCGAGCGCGGACGGAGGCACTTTTCCCTTTGTTCTCGTTTCGCCATGCGTGCCGTCGATATCGAGTATCTTCGAGGCACAGCCCGGTATCTCGCCAAGCACTCTATTACTTGTCCTCTCTCGCCCGCCTCTCTCGCTTTTCAAAATCGAGTGCGCGCACTGCGAATATCAATCCGAGGCGTCGACTACTTCGAAATCCATTAACTTTCCTCTTCCGCCGCGGCACGCACGATCATCTGCAGACTAGGCCAACGAGCCAACGAACGATTCTGTAGCGAATCGTTGATCAAGAACAGGATCATCGAGATAAATAATTGTACAAAGAAAAACAGTTCAAATTTCAGGAAAATGTCAATTAATTGTATCAAGAAATTATGTGCAGATACCGGTTACTGCGTGATCGATTCTACACCTTAGGATCGGCGAAGATCTGTTAAAAAAGTTTGATGTATACCTGATCTGGACAGACTTTTTCAAGGTCAAATTTTTTAACGATTAAATCGTGACCTACTCGTCAAAAGAAACGAACTTCTCGAAGGAACCGTGTTTCAAATTTCAAATAACGTATAAACTTGATTCAGAGTTGCATTAGAACCTAACAGCACGTTTCTCTTTCCGTCAGAGCGATTCTTGCAAGCTGCTCGGAATGCAGTTACTTCCTACTGTTTATCTTTCCGAATTTCTTGGCTATGTCGTAAACTTGAGTCCTCTTGTAGCCAAACAACGCAATGATTCCCGCAGCCAATTTTCCGGCGCGAAGCGATTCGACCGTTGCAGCTCTACGGACGTATTACCGGTTCATGACTGACATTTTCCCACTTGTTCACTGATTGTGGCTTACAGTGACTCCCACCTATATTCGGACACTCTTAAAAAGACGAAAACTTTTTTAATATTGGACCGTAAAGTGTAAACTTGGAAAATGCAACTTTAAAAAAAAATTTCTTATTAAATCTTGTAGTAAACTAATTGCTCTAACGACCCTGTACAGGTTGGTCGATAAGTATTTGACTAGTTCGATTCGAATTATAAATGTGACGCAAGAACGAACGCAGTCAAGTTTTATTGAAAGAAGTTTTAACTGGGGGTCGAGAGTTAACACGTCATTCGTGCTTGTTGTTATCATTCGGAAACACCTCGTTTTCTTCTGAATGCAACGAATAAATTCATTGTGTCGTAGTATCCGTTAAACCAGAGATTGAAAAATTCATGGATCTTTTTAATAGAGTCTATTTAGAACCTTTTTTAAAGAACGTTTTCACAGCGTGAGATCCAATGAGAACAGATAAAGAAAAGTTTTCGTTTGAATAGTACTTGCGATATAACGAAAGTAAAAATTTTTCTGTGACAGGAACAGATATTTGATTCGGTAATATTAAGAAACTCCTCAATCATTGTCACAAATACTGAATACAAATATGTACCGTTAGATTGATATTCGATCATTATTACTATTATTCGCGTGTAATGTTTACGTAAGTGATTTATGTTTAAAGCTTGTTCGCGTTTCTCTTATGAAAACTTTTATGCTAAACGTTGTAAAACATCTTATAGTTACTCTCATAATTGATCGCACACACACTTTAGATCAGAATAACTTTTTCATAAGTGAACCAAACGACTTCAATTTCTCTGTAAGGCTAGAATAAAATTTGTTTAATAAATGACGGCTAACAAACATGTTGACACAGCTCATTTGGTCGGAATTGTGAAAAAAAAAGAATAGTAAAAATGATTATTACAACTTTTTTATTTAGGCCAATAACAGAAATTGTAAAAATGTGTTTTGTAGACACATATATGTTATGTGCATATGGCGATATTTAACCAACAGCTAATTATGCAATTACGATTGCATTTATTCTTCTACTATGCATTAACACGGCTTCAACTTTTACAGTACGAAAATTGTACAATGTATCGCATGTGACAGTTTGCGACAATAATTTATGAAAGCATTTCACCGATGTACTTTTTATCGTTCCAGGAAATTGTTAGTCAATTTTGCGCTGGGTTCGATGGGTAGTAAAACGAAATTTACCAGCGGGGTTGTTATAAGAAAGGCCTGAAAGAAATTTCAAGGGGCGAGACGAACGGAATTGAGTTTTTGACTGTTTCAAATATCGTAGTACGGTCAATGGGGTCGTAAAACCTGTCGAATACCTTTCCGAAACGTTTGCCCTTTTTTGTCACGTCGAACGTAAGGGATATTTCAAAGCAGTTCACCGTTCCGGGCAATTGATTGCCGATAGATCGGAAACATCAATCTGTCGAGTCGAGAGGAGTTTTAGTAAATCCATTACTTTCGGTCATTTCATCGCCGTCACGTTTAATTAACAATCCTAAAATGCAAGTAAATCGTACCAGCAAAAATTACAGAATAAATAAGAAGTGTCTTGATAATATTGATTCTTAATGAAAAAAGGTTTAATATTTCTTGAAAAATTCTTCAGCACGTTTAATTACCAATCGTCAATTTTGTAACGGTAGTATGTATATTACTTCGTTTTTACAAGTACAAGACATAATTTAAATTTATTTCGAGTTTCTACCAAATTTTTGTCAAATACTCATTTCCTTGGAAATTCTTGCGGCCATAGCGAAGTGATCTTTCTTTAGAAGGATGCAACGGAATAAGACTTTACCGACAAAGAAAGAAACTGAACATTGGTTAGAGTTGCAGGGAAATTTCGTTTAGGAAAATTCCATCAGTCGGCAGCTTTGTGTTTCTATGAGCAGCGATAAAGATCTTATGTTAAGTCAAGCAAAAGAAGGCAGAGGTTTCGCAAGGTTGGGTCACCGTGGCAGCATAAGGGTGGTTACGACCCGACTCACCCTCCAATTTTTACCTCAAACTCTTTCTTCGTTTCTATCCTTTTTCCATGGTAACTGCCGCGCCCTATACTCTTTACCAACACTCGTTCTTTAGTCAAATCTTTCAACTGTCTTGTTTCGTTTTTTTTTAATAACGTAGTTTCATTATTTGCACTACATAAAAATAAGTCAGAATATTATATGAATTATAATGCGATCTGCAAATTTTTAATATAATATATATGCATCGAATGTAGTCATTAATTCTATATTTTTAATACAGAAATTTTGCAAACAAAAGAATAATAGTCTAGAACGTTCTTAATGTAATGAATATTCAACGTAGCAGCAATGTAAGCAATGCTGGCGGCAAGTTTTTTCTAAATTACAAAGTCAAATTATTTTCAATTTGTAACTCTCGCCAAAGTTACTTTGCGCACCATCTTTCTGTCGTTTTATTTTTGTCATCGGCAAAGGACAAGTGACGTATCTAACAGTCTAGTTATTTTTGCTCAGTCATTCGAGTAATTGCACTCTTACCAGAAACTCACCCTGCGTTGACAGTGTCTTATCGATGTCGTGCTATTTATTTCATTTGCAAGACACAGTTGGCTTCCCTTTGACTCCCATTAAGTAACTACATACTATCGGTACTTCATTTCGTAATTTACCAGCGAAGCAAGCGAATCTTGCACCGTATACTCTATTTCAGAATTTAAGTGCTTCGTGATTGGTCGTAATGAAAAATCTTTCCTTCATTGTATATTCCCATACATATGAAATTTCATATTTATCGCAATTTTAACTTTGAATGTGCCACGTCTTCCCCTTAGCCGATCCACTTCATCTTTTGTAGGAATTATTTTCTTACCCAATTACACGCTTTTAGGGAGGGGCTAAAGAAAATTTCAGCAGGCTTAGCTAAGGTCCACTCTGGTCTACAGGTTGTCCCGGAATGGTATAAATGTGGAGGGGATGGTTCTACGTCATACTGATTTTTATCTCATATTTTGGAAAAATGGATCACCGTACACCGCGCCAACGGGACGAGCGCGTAAAAAATTGTCATTAGAGTTGAAAACAGGAAGGCGGGGGCAAAGTTTCGTGTATCCTGTGAAGCCGGGAAACTCAAATCCGCCCACGAAGATATCAAATTCCTGGGTCCACTCTGCTATTTCTATCGAGCGATTATCGTCCCTTACGCCATCGACGTATCGTATTTCCCGCGGAGGAGGCTCGAGGATCCCTGGTGTGTCCGAGTGCTCGACGGAATACCAGAAATTAGATAACAGGACGGGGCTCGCGAAGGATAAAAGCCTGGCCGTTATTTTTACGCTTTTTATTTCGCTGGTTTTACGTTATTCGATTCGCCGTCTCCTGAGGATGCCCGGGGATGGATTTCATTCTGACCCGATTCCTCCCGAGGGTGGCGACGAACACAACCCCGTCGCCTCCCGCGGGAAAGATAAATTGTCCTCGCGCGTTAAGGAAACGTTTCTTCATTCTTTGCGGCTTCTCCGATTGATAACTCAAAAATTCAATTAGCGATCAAAAGGAACGCCTCTGGAAACGCGCCCACTAGCTTTGTCCGAGAATAATTGCTCGAACGCAGCGATCATGGAATGACGCACGGATTCTGAAGAAGATGGACGAACCCGTGGAACGTTCCTTCGAAATCGAGGATAATGGAGATACGTCAAAGTGGACGAGGAAACGTTGCAAGAAGGATGGTAAATAGGAGGACATTAAAATCGATCAATTATTACGTCCATAGTAATTTACGGTTTTCTTTCGATATAAGACGATTGCTTGGGACTGCTTTCGACGTATTGCGGATGAGGGTACCTATTCGGCTTGACATTGGTCAAAACTGTCGGGAACATGATTGTCGGTGAAACGATTGTCGGTGAAATAATTGTCTATATAATTAATTGAAAATAATTGTTTACAGGCCGAGTAAACCTCTGGGTTCAAGTTGAAGAACGACATTCTGAGCATTGATTTTAATGAGGTATATATTGTACCACTATTATTATTATTATTTACTATTCACCCATCTAAAAAAAACCATGAACATAGAATTACGTCTCCCTCCCCCCACCCCTCCCCAAGAAATCATGTAACTTCAGAGATATTCGAGGGGATCGTTTCAAATGGGCCAAGTCGGCAACGGGCCTCGTAAAATGTTTTAAACGGTACAATTCTCATTACAAATAATCGAGAAGAATGGTCGTCCTCGAACGTACGAAGAAGGGAAAATTTCTTTGCGAAGAGCATCACGAGAATCGCGCAACAATGGGGCGGCTGGCAGATTTCGAAATGACGTGCTCGACAAGTAAATCGACTGCAGGCGTTACATGAATACAATAAGAGTTTTTTTTAAAGAAAGCAAGTTCCCGGTCGCGACGAGCAGAAAGTTGAATGGCTGCCCTGAAAAAAATGTTGAATGCGAGTCGATTGCCGACTTCGGCGAAATTAATTCGCGGTGCTTTCTATTCTTCGCGTGCACGAGACTGTTGCTGCGATTACGAGCCTCGCGTTGCTCACGGCGAAAAGTTTTGCGAGCGGGTTTTCCGAAAATTGCGAGCACTTCGCGCGTGAGCGTTTGAAATAAAACAGGAAAGCCCGTGTTCCTCATTTTCCGCGTTACTATTTTGCAAACTGTGTTTGATCCGAGAGCCATGCAATTTCACGATTCTTTACGATCAAACTTTCAATTCCGGAGAAATTAAGTGAAACAGATTGGCAAGTCTCGGAGAAAAATTCTTGCAAAGAACTGTTGAGACAGTGGAAACAGACAGTTCAGTCGTATCCGTCGTGTTTTCTCAGCATTAAGAAATCGAGGGACCATTATTATGGCAAATTTATCTTTTTTTATTTAAGAAGGTGACGAAGCGAGATTGTACATACTTCGTTTGCTTGTAGTATTACTTAAAGAATTTTATAGCTTCTAGTTATCCTGTTTTATACAGGGTGTCTCAAAATGTCTTGACATTTTAAATTGCGCGTTATTTCGTTCGCGGCGAACATAGAATACTAATCTTTGACAACTGGCATCAGGAAGTATCGCTGTTTAGTCGAGCAACGCGTAGAAATTGTCAAAATTTATTATTTGTTATTGCAAACGAAGTTTCATGCTTATGTTATTTCGTCAAAAAAATTTAGACGAAAATCGCGTTGCCCGAAAAAAGTCTATAAGCTCGACAAATATTTTTGTATTTGTTTTTTTTTCAAGTTGCAGATATGTTATAGTCTAATCTATGTTCCGGCTGTGTTCTCAGAATTTCGGAAATCCCAGCCGACCTTGCAAGCCACGTTTAGAAGCTACGACTCGCGCAGTATCGTTACGAAAAAGTCTCACGTAGGAGGGGCACTAATCCCTAGAAAATTATGGAATTAAAACTATTATCGCAGTCGTCGCGCCGGTTTAATTTCACAAAATGTTTAAGTTTATGCTTCCATGAAATTACAGTTGAATTTCATTACTGAAACTTTTCTAAATTGAGAAAAACCGTCACGCGTCTCCGCGCTGGTAATTAAGACCGGAAATAAGACTGGCCGTACCAGTCGCCGTCTCACCACGTTTTTGCAGCGTCTGTTATGAAATTAGAGAGGCGTTTATGTACAATTTTTCCAAAAAATTTAAAGACTACTTTAAGCGATTAGATTCAATTTTCTTAAAAATACTTTGGTAATATGCTCCGAGTTATGTCACATTTAGTCTCATTTTAATCAGAAAAGTGTTAAAAAAGGTCGGTGAAAGTCTTATAAGAAAATGATTAAAAATAAAAAAGTTGTGCTAGTGTTATCACGCCAATATACATATCTGGTTTTATATCACGGTATACTTCTCAGAGACCCAACTTTTGTTAGGTCACCCCTTGCGGTAACATCATGATATATTAATATATTTACGAGATAGCATAAAATTTTAGTGTATAGCATTAACTGCTGTCCTGCGTTAGGTAACTGTCCTCCATAAAACTATAAAATGTCGTTTATCAAACTATAAACTGTAGGTAGGTACACCGTAGGTACTTTGCTGGTTGCGGGACTACGAATTACGGAGTAGATTGTCGATATCGTTGATCGTGATCGACATCACTGAAAAAAAAGAAACTGAAACAGGAAGATCCTCGTAGCAACGAGCTTCTTTCAGGCTGAAACGGTTCTCCTGTTCGAAGTAATCTTAAACGCGGTTCGCCTTGTGAAGAGGGTGCTTCAAAGGGATTCAAGCCTGGACTATTGCGGTGTCCCGAGATGAAGGGCCTTTTCGTGACCATAGTAATTAGACCAACTACGAGGGCGGATCAATCAATGCAACGCAGCAGTCAGCTCTTGCAGCAAGGCGATGGTGGACGATGATATTGGTTTTCTCGTGGATTCGGATTCTCGTGTGGGGTATAGGACACCAAACTTCGAAACTTCGCCGCGACTGTGGACGCCATTGTTGCCGTAAATAGAGGACCGTATATCCGGCACATCGAATTTTCATGCCGTGCCCAAGCGAGGAAAGGAAATGTTTTCACCGAGAACAGGGAAATCCTTTTGACCTTACTTTGATTCCAGTTTCACCCAGACATTTATCAAAACAATATCGCACATGCGCGACATTAACCGAAAGTTATGCACCTTCGAAACGCATTGTGACTATTAAGCAGCGTAATTTTGTTTGGCAACGATATTCTACAGCGATTAAGTTATAACAGAATAGTCAAAATAACTGATTTTTCGTTTTAGCGAACGTTATGTGAACATTGATTTACTTGGCATTATTTCTAGGTTTATTTCGCTTTACAGGAATAACTACGAGCGAATACGATAACAATGTCTGCGGTTAGGCTCAGGGGATCAAAAATTTTCAACTTTCCTCAATGTAATATTATACAATTCGATGAAAAAAATGATGAAACTTTAAAATCTATTGCGCTGAATCCAAGATCTAACCCAGATCTAGCGGATCCACTCATTACATCGTACCCGTTCCTCTGTCGGTAAACCAATATGGCAGCGTTCGTAAACTCCCGAACGCGCTTGAAATCGAGCAACTTTACTAGCGTATAACTTTTAAACGGGTGAACTTCGCACACTGAAACTTGGGTTCCGCGCACTAGAATTGAAAGTTTCATCATTTTTTTCGTTGAATTGTATAATATTACATTCAGAAAGGGTGAAAATTTTTGGTCCCCCGAATGAAAGTTCCGCCATATCTGTTAACACTAAAAATATGCAGATTACGATCTTTGAAAAAACAATGAATACAAAGAAAATTCGAGCAGAATCGAAATCAATTCAGTGTTGTCGTGTTTGAAACATTGAACTGAAGAAAAAATGTCTACAAAAAATACGAACTTTTACCGCACTGCATTTCGCTGGTCATGAGACGCAATAAACTCATACTCGTAAGCTTCAACGTTTTACATTATAGCTTTAAACATTCATGATTCATCTATTATTGCAAGCGCTGTTGTCGGTCGCGCAAAATTCGAGCTCGCATGCATTATGAATCGTGCCGAGAATTTACAACGACGACAGACAGAAAATGCTTACGAACTTATTTGAGGTAGGTCAGACCCTTTCGCAAGAAAATTTCCTTCGATCCTTTGATATGGAGATCTCGAGCGGCTGGAATAGCTCCCAGGTGTTCCAAAACGATCTTTTGTGCAAGAGTTGATCTCATTTGGCTTCTTTTCTACCTTTCTTGAACGATCAATATGTAATGAGTCGGGCTATGACGGGAAATGTTTGCAAATCGTATGCAATTTTGTACGGTAAATATTTGAGTAGCATCTATGAACGGTAAATGTGGTTAAACTTTCTCGCTCGGGGGACCAAAAATTTTCAACTTTTCTGAATTTAATATTATACAATTTGACACAAAAAAAAAATAAATTAAAAAATATAATAACTTTTTTAAAATGCAAAAATGATAATTCTGATTCATCCGTATATTTCGTGTTATTATTTAACGAGCATCAATCATTTCCGGGTCGGCCACGTCAATCTTTTATCGGTCGTGTTCGAGCGCGCGGGATTTTTTCGCGGCGGGATGGCTGCGCGCACGCTCTATTCAGCGCAAGAAAAACTGAAAGCTGCCCCGTTGTTCCGGTGGTTCATTGTTCCCCGGGGGTCTTCGTCTCTTTTCACCATCGAGCTTTCAGCACGCGAATGACAATCATGACCGTGTCGGACACGAGCTTTCACAAGCCACCGAGCTTACTATTAAACCGCCCCATGATGGACGACACCCGGTGCGGGCCCGGTTTAACTGCCTCTAAGGATTCGGATTAACGGAAACGAATATCGTTTTGATTAGCCCGCTCGTAAATAAAACTGCTTTTCCATGGCGGAGCCGGGATTTATCGAGCTCCGGTGGCTACACCGACGCCGAGTGTCATCCCACGGTGAACGTTTTTATAATTTACGAGACGATCGACATGGAAAACGATGTTCTTAACATCACCGAGACCGTTCCGCTGCGGTTATTGCGTTTTAATACTGTCCTTTAAGGGAACAATAGTATCGTCGCTGTTTTCTTTCTCAGGTCTCAAAAACTGATTTGTGGTCCGTGGGTCTTCATTAGTTAATAGGTAATAGAACATCGCTTATTTTTTGAGTCGTTATATTATTTAACGACACTCTGAGTTCCTGAGACCCAATGGCGCAGTTCCAGGATTATGACGTCTTTCTAGAAGTCTAAAAGACGTATTTTAGACGTCAAACAGACACCTTAGAGACGTTTTATACCGGGCGCGAAGTTACTATAAGCACGTCCACAGTCGTTTTTTTAACAAATACAATTTTTCATTTGGAGCTGGATCGAACACCAAGAATTATGCAAAACTAAGGAAGCATTCGTTGAATATTAAGCTTAATGATGAGTGATGAATTGAACGACCTTGACCACTGCAGATTGTTATTTCCGCAGCGGTTGAGGTTAATCAATTCATCTTTCTTCATTAAATTCGTCAGTCGAGCCTTCACCGCAGCTATAAAATGGTAGTTATGATATGTGATAAAATCATGAAAATAATCTAATAGCATTTTTTTTAACACAATATTGCATTCATCGTCAACTTTCTTCTGCACTCGCAGATTCTCGCTGAATCTTGTCCAATTTTCGAGTTAAAATCTCAACGAATATCCTCCTACGCTGTGGATTAATTAAACTGCGTTGCACACTTACGAGAATTTCTATAACAACGTGAAACGACACTAAACATGGCTCGAAGAAGTTTCGTTCCCTCGCTGCTCGTGTCTTCGACTTGAAACTTTCTATGCTCTTGAAAGCTCGAGAACTTTCGATGTATCTAAACGGGCATTGAATTTGCCAATTTCTTGTTTCATTCTATCCCCGTTTTGCACTCGCTATTCTGTTAGCACCATTTTAACGTATCGTCGTTATAATAAACTTCCAAATCACGATAAGCTTTATTGAACACAATTTCTAATATTAAACGCACCACGACTGATCAAATAAACGGCTTCGCATTCGCCATTTCGCAATTATTGACACCACGACGATGCTTCCATTCGGAATTATTAAATAAATGTCATCGTTCAAGCACGTGTTATAAAAATTGCCAAAAATCTAAATTTTAATCTTGTAATTATTTAATTTCCTGCCGCATTTTGTGCTCGGTGCGGTTAACGATAAATGTCCGTAACTATTCGATTACAATTTACTTATAATTTAATCTGTGAAACAGGAGGTTGCGACAGAAAGATTTGCCCCACCCTGTATAAATGTGAGGATAATTGGTCGGAATGGAAGTCTGCTTTTAATGAGGAAATCGAGCGAAAAGTAGAGGTCTTGATAACAATTCCACGAGTGGTAAAAGGATAGCTATTAAGATATTAGGATTAGGGAAAAAGTATTGTCGGGGAAACTGAAGTTTCCTCGCTCCGAGTTCCGGTTCGGTAATCCGCATGAATGACCGATTCTTTTCCTCCATGCGAGGAAATGACGGCAATTACTGGCTCGGCTAGAACACTTGGAGCGGGTGAAAATAATCGTCTTCCAAATGCTTGTTGTTGGAAAAGTCCGACATCAATTTCACGTGAAATACACGATAGAGAAATCCTCTCGCGGAGAGCACGAAACGGGAGATAAATTCCCGCGGGTCGGACTAACAATAAGCTTCATAGAGTAAACCATGAGGAAGCGGCACCGTAAATTCAAGCATCGCTCCAAAAAATCCATCGTAAGTCGTGTATTCAACGAGACTCAAACTATTCGCGCTTTCACTTCCTACAAATACTATCGGAATACTGTTTCACCGAATATGTTACGACAAAAATACCCAAACATCGCCGTAACGGTGATCGTGCGTACTGCAACAAGTACAGTGTTTTATCGATAATTGTTCAAAGCACAGGTCCGGCCAGGGACAATCATCCGCCAGGGATACTATTCTTTGACTTCGGTCGAACAAAGAAAAGGACAACGAAGCCCTAGGGCCTCGATCGCCGAGAAGCGTAAACATAACTAATCCAATAGCAAAACTTCTTCGTTTCTCATTATTTTTTATAGAACTTTGACCAACCAAGTTTTGTCACTAGATTAGTACTGTTCTCCCGGTCTCACACCGCGATGTACCTGACCCCTATTCTATTACACTTCTCGGCGACCGTAGCCTCTCGAGCTTCAGGGGTACACCCCGCTGTAGCGGGGATAGTTTTCGGACAATTATAGGCCAAACACTTGGGACATTTATCGATAAAAAACACTGTAGTTTCTAATACCCAGACTGAGCGTGTTAAAAATGTAGAGGAAACACGGTTGAGTAAAATTTGATTTTTTTGCATTCATGCAAACAAGCGAAAAAATACGAACCTGTGAGGTTATTAGAAGCGTTTGAGAATATTATTCCATCGTTTTAGGCTTATTAACCACTTTGCTACAGAGGACGAGATATCTCGTTTCCACGATTTCGATAAAACGATGTTATGGACGAAATCCACTCGCCCATAGAACATTGACCACTTGACCACTTGACCACTTTACGGTGGAATCGAGTTTTATCGACATTCTGGAAGCGAGATATCTCGTCCACAATAGCCAAGTGGTAAAATTATTCGATCGCAGAAATGCGTTTTCATTTTTCACAATTGATTTGGAAGATTTTTATTTTCCGCAAAGAACCGCGCGGTATATGTGAAATAAACTTTTATTCGAAAATGAATAGTCCCGCTGCCACGGAAACCGGTGGAGATGTTTTCGAAAATCTTTGACGTCGAAACGTGTTTGTAGATCATCCGAAAACTCTCGGTGCTCGGAGATGTCTTCGGCAAAATTTCGATTTGCTCCGGATGGCATTACCTACGTTTATTCTTTCAATCCACGTCCGAGAGCAGTTCCTTTCTTATATCGGCGAATTCAGCATCTGATATCGTCCGAGGATTTTCGTTGAGTTTCCCTCCGGTGCAACTGCTTCCGCGAACCGGGGTGCAGATAATAATCATTCGAAACCGAATCAGGCGAATGCGCCACTACCTTGGATCTGTTCAACGGCTCGAAGCGAACTCTCTCGGAAGGGTGTATTTTCATCCTGAGGAACATACGAGGGTTAATTCGGTGCTGTTAGAGTTATGCAGATAGGTAAATCAGCGCACAATATAATATATAATATATAATAACATAAAATACTTTAATTAAATAAGAATCAATATAAAGACCCATCAGGGTTCACGCGTGGCTAACGTTACCGAGCGGTCGTCGCCAC
Organism: Lasioglossum leucozonium; assembly: GCA_028454225.1. Classification (NCBI taxonomy): domain Eukaryota; kingdom Metazoa; phylum Arthropoda; class Insecta; order Hymenoptera; family Halictidae; genus Lasioglossum; species Lasioglossum leucozonium. The sequence goes on along the minus strand of CM052217.1, from coordinate 311,049 downwards.
GAGACTTAGGCACAGAAATTTCTACGGGAGACATTGGAATCCTCAACAAGTGCCAACAATTTAGAGTGTATATTTGGAGATGTAACCATTGTTCTACGAATTTTTTTAACTTTGCCCGTAACAGTAGATTCAGCCGAAACACAGAAAAAAAAATGCGATTTTGTTTACCCGAAAAAACTGGCTATTGCCTTTAATCATTGCCGGCGGCAGTTCATTCATCGACTAGGAAATCGGCCGGCGTGTTTTTTGCGACACGGGGTGCTACGGTGCATGTACACGTGCGCGTAATGAGTTTCAGCGCAACGTAAATTCGCCGGGAGCCGCAACGGCGCTCATTTCCCGTCGCCGGAAGTCGCTTCCATTTCTCGGCGTCGGCGTCGGCGTCGCGTCGCGTCGCGTCGCGGCGAAAATCATAAAACAAGCATTCCCCGGCTTTTATACGTTCCCCGTGTCCCTGTCAGCCTTGATTTTCATTCTGTTTTCCCGGTTCGGATAAATTTCAAAAACATTGCTCGCGCCCGACATTCATCGACGCGTGCACAAGCGCTCCGGCCTTCGATTGCGGTTCCTGTCGAAAAATTGAACAGTCTCGCTCTCCCCTTACACGCCACCTCCCCCTCGTCCTGTGTAACATTTACAGTCAATTCCGTCGCGAATTTACCGCCGCGCTCCGGCGAACATTAAACATTAACGTCACGCGAAAAAACACAAATTGCACGGTTTACATTGTCCCGGAAGAGGCGCGGAAAATGAATACGCCCGTTTTGATAGGCCGCGGACGGTTTTTTTTTCTTTTTTTTTTTTTGCCCCCGCGGCGACTTGCTTCTCATTTGCAGGAAGGCGTTCGCCGGATTTTTCCGGCCGAGAATTACGCGGATAATGCGGCCAGGTTTCTGGCGCGACGCTGTTTCTCTTTTTCGTTCATTTTAGTAATTAATCCGTTCGTTCTGTTGTTCATTTTGGCACTTAACTCGTTCATACTTTTGGTGTTTCTAGCGGTTAGCTCTTCCATTATTTTACTAATTTCGGCTTTTGATCCTCTAATTCTCTTCTCCGTTTCAACATTTAACCCTTTAATTCTTTCATCTACTTTAGCAGTTAATTCTGCAATATTTTCATTCATCTCAGCATTTAACTCTTCAAGTCTTCTATACGTTTCAACATTGCGTCTCTTAATTCCTCTATTCACTTTAGCATTTAATTCTTCAATTCGTTTTATTCGTGTCAGTATTTAGCCGTTTAAGTGTTCTATCCGGTTTCGCGTTTAATGCTTTCATTCTGTTCTGCATAACAGCGTTTAATAAATAAATGAACCGAGTCACCCTGTATAACGTTGCCAGATAGCACAGAGTCGTATTAAAGACGTCTTTAAATCGTCCCGAAAAAGACGTTTTTAAGACGTAAGACTTTCAGACGTGTGGACGTAAACTGGACGTCTTTAAGATGTCGTGTGCTATCTGGGTACAGATTTCGTTATCATCTTTCATCGAATTTGATCAACGGACGAGACAGGAAGACAAAGTTGCGGCAAGTAACGGACGTGGCGATAACTGCTTTTCATTCGCGCAGTTCCCCGACCAAAAGTCTGTTTTCGAGGATTCCATTAATTAACGTGTAACGCGTATCAGAGGGAGCAATCTAGTTATGCAACTATTTAGTTCGGGGCCGATATACATAGTAAGAGTCTCTCGATCCGAGGGACACGGGACACGTCGGACGAGAGAACGCTATGCATGATCGTTGGGAATTTCGCTTGAAACTTTCAGCGAGACAATTCTCGACTTCGCATTGTTTCGCCCCAAGTTTAAAAGGTTCCTTTTTAAATGGCGAAATGTTGTTCGAGCGTGATGCGGACGACGCTTTTTTCCCGGGCGATTGCCACGCTCCGTTGATGAAATTTGCTTCCGTTTTCGTTTTTCTGCCCGGGCGAATTTAGGGGAATGAATACCGCGCCTCTAACACGGTTGCAATCGTGTGCGAGTGGCACGGTTTTTAGGGGAGACTTGAAAATTCATTTTTATAGTTACGATGCTGATCTTCGTGCATTTATGGTATAGCTGGAAATACAAGATACTTGTGTGCGTTAGCAAAGGAGCATTAGCCTTTTTAATTTACAACAAGGTGGTTCGCCGTGTTTAGATTCACAATATTGTTGATGTCTTTTAAACATAGACTAGAGTTGACAGTTCGGTCGATGGTTGTTCGAATAACAGTAACTCGAGCCGCGAGTTCGGATATTAGGATGCGAACATTAATTTGATCACACGAACCCGAACGGAGTTCCAGGGTGCCGTTATCTCACAGTTTCCGTTTCCGGTTTCCGAGCAACTGGCTGCCGGAGCATTTCGAATTTCCAGGTGGAGGAAGATTGGAAAATATGACGGTTTCTGTTCGCAGCAGTTACAGTCGGAGATCTAAACGACAATTATTCCGAGCAAGTATTCAATAAAAAGGAGCATGCACGCTGGAAACGTTAATATCATGGCCGTTCCTGTATCCCGTTTCAGGTCACGATTTTCTCGCGATATAATAAGTTGAGTTAGGATTACGCCGCCAGCAGGAACATGACCCGCAGACCAACTCGTGGTCATCTTATTTGCAAGATCACGACCCGAACCCCAATTTAGGGTAACGTTCTGAGCCAAGGACCAACACTCAAATCACGTGACAGCCCAGATTGCCCTAACCCGCGCCGATTTCCATAATACAACCGACCTCTGCCAAGCATTAGAGTGCTTGTACCAAAACTAACTCGCGAGACAACTCGTCGTGACCTCTGCGACCATAATATCGGGATACATGACTATGTTATTCTATCGTCCCGTATTACGAGTTTTTCTTATATCCTAACAAAAATAGATTGCGGTTTTTTGTATACAGTAAAATTGTTTGTGTTAATTGCAAGATACTGGAAACGAGTGTAGCGAATTCTGTAGCCAATTGTCGCAAAACTAGTCTACACCGACTGGTTCTCTTTAGTGAATTTTGGTTAGTGACATAACGGTTAATTTACCAGATATTCAAGAAAACATCGTTGTTGAGAGACCCTAAACTTTTTAAAATTTTGTTTGCCAAACTTCGAAACTTTTGAACGGTAGTGTACATGAAAATATTCATATGGGTTCTAGAATTTCTGTGGCATTTCGGTGGCTCCAACTGGATAGTCGAAGGTTAAAAAACCTCGATGAGTTATGGAATTCGGATAGTAGGCTTTTTCAATATTTTTTCCCGTTATTTATCTTGCTTCGAGCGGCGGACATTAACACAGGATTAATGCTGGAAGACAATAATAGAATATTAATCCCCGTTGCAGCTGGCTTTTTCCTTTATCCAGAGTCTGGATATAAACTACCGACATTAAGCAGGATATCGCAACGACCGAGGCTTTAAGATCGTAATTTCAATGTTTTGTTCCTGAGCAATAAATAACCGGAAGGCGAGCGGGACGGTTAAACAGTAACGACACGGGCAGTTCTTGCGACCATCTTGCGGCTTCCGTTTCGCACTGAATTTGCCGTGGAAAAACCGACGGGTAATTATTAATTAAGCGAATCGATTTTGCGGCTTCAGAAATGCTCCGTGGCTGTTGGTGATTGCGAAAATCTGCTTCGAATATCATTTAAGAAACCTTGGACTAGAACTTTAAAATATTATAACATCGTCTCAGGAAACACCGCAAAATGTTTCAGTAATTATTTATAAAAATAATATCCGCGTTAGAGTATCTTGGTTAGAAATTAATAAAACTGAAATTATTTGGGTTAGATTAATGAATCCAATCAATTGTATTTAGCTGAATTTATTTTTGTTAAAAAGATATTTCGGTAACAGAAAATATAGTTGAATAAATCAAATGAAATAAACTGTTTCGAATGTGTGGATATTTATACAAATTTTATTAAAAATGCCAATATAATAAATCATGTCTAATCTTTACCGGCGATCAAAATGATTAATAAAAATTCCAATGTCGTGAAAATTATTCTTTATTCTGGAAATTTCTGTGCGCAGGATGATAAATCGAAAGCAGCGATGGATAATAATAATTGATTATCTGATTTCCTAATTACTGATCGCTATAGTGCAATAGACTTGGCGGTTCGACATCGATCCATTCAGGAAAGGCAATTTAATGCAGACAGCCGTGCAGTTGTTCGAGAAGATGGTAAATCTCGTTACGGACGTCACCGGACCGGCTAAATTACGACAGCTTCATTAGAACGAGATAAGTTTGATTAACACGCCACTTCCACTGAAATATGGCTGCCGTGTCTCGACGCAAAACGGCGGAAAAGATGGGAAATTACCGGCCAGAAGAATTTTCACCGAGTACATTAGCCTTTCCCCCTTTTCTTCTCTCTGGTCTGCAGTTATCTGATTTTATCAATATTCAATGCGAATGAACAGACTGTCACCGAATGTTAATTCTCGCGTGCACGAACGAGCAGGTAAAGAGTAAAACTGCGAAGACATTGAAAATTGATTTTCACTACTTTTTTATGAGCCTGTAAAAATATGTTTTCTTCTCTTAAATTCTTCTAAACATATTTTTACAATTTTCTTTACAGACTGATGAAAAACTTATGGAAACCCCATTTTCATCCCTTCTCTTCGCCGAATTTTCTCGAAATTTTCATTGCACGTTATCTATTAAACTAATCGTTCTAGCTTCGCAAAAAACTGAATAAATTTAATTTGATTATTTTTCTGAAGCAACCAGTTTTAGCCACATTTTTAAGCTCGGTAGGATCAGTGTTGAAAGTTATTCTGATTTCACGTTATTTTACATTGCTTTATAAAAATAACGAGAATGTACCTATCCACATTTTGACAATTTTAATAATCGTGTATTGAAAACGTTAGAACTCGTCATTTTGACGGTTCTTGTAAACCTAGCGTTGAAGGGTGCGTATGCAATTATGCGAGTAACAGTATTTTAAATGAAATATAGAAGTTCGAGGCAAATTTTTTTTAAAACGAAAGGTAATTGTTTGTTTCGTCACGCGTGTTTAATAATGACGCGAATAGCGGAATTTGCAGGACGACTTTTCGACTCGATCGTGCGTCACGATTGAATCCCAGATCGCCACACCCGGTGTACAAATGGATTTTACACGCTTGTTTGTCTGACGGAATTCGGCCCGCGGCTTTGCCATAATGAGGGTGGCTGGCTCGTAAAGCGGATTCTGCAAATGGTCTATTTAAAGCATGAACAGGGCGACGTACCGAGTATAAGTGCATTGGCCAGGGGATGAATCCGCTGCATATGGAAATCCTTATATTTCTAAACGATCCGGAATAAATCGCCTGCGATGCGTATAATATTTTTCCCATTACTTTTGTCTAATTTTTGTTCAGCACTTTCGTTCACCCTTTCTGAACGACTGTTGCTATTTTTACATCAGCGCGAACTAGTTTTGTGAAAAGGGTTAAACATGTGAATTAAACTGGAAGAAATAAAACTAATGATTCTATAAAAAGTTAATAAAAAGAAGTGTATGAAATCGTATATCGATTTATTCACAAAAGTTGCGCTACTTATTGTTTATAGCTACTTTATAGCTAGGACTGTTAGTAGACATTGACAGATCCGTGGCATTAGTTTCCTATTTTTCACTTAATTCTACTAAAATTAATGGTTAGAAGATCGAGAAATTAGTGCAAATCAATGATTAAAGTACTGCACACAATTCCTATCGAGTATAAGTAGAATTAACGCTATATAGTCAGGCACGTTAGTCGGATCCATTTAACATTAAAACTATCACTGCCGGTCAAATGACCGGTTTTATATTTTTCATTTTACAATTATTGAAATTATGAAGAGACTTGCATGTAAATTGATTCGGTACATTTTTTTGCTTGCCATTTTAATCGCATTTAATACTTGGTAGGTTTAGTGTTAAAAACATCAATGTTCAGATGTTTGGTCTTTCAGAAACGGAATTTCATATAATAAAAATTGTCTGCGTTCATAACAAAACAGACAATTTTAATAAATCGAAAATTGTACAACAGCACTTTTAGAAGCTTGGAATATTTTCCAACATATTCGATTATATTATGAGAATATAATGAATTGTATCGACGGTACAGAAGATAAGGATTGATATTTCCGAGTATAATCCGGCGGCAATGAACGTATCAACGATAAATAGCGGAAATTAATGAGTCGATTCTTGTTAGCTGGCACCGCCCTACATTATTTCTTAATAAACCTGTCAAAATCAGTACTCGTATTTCGATTACCTCTGATCGAGAAGCGATAACCGATGATCGCGTTAATGATGAGACTGTTAGGCTCGTAATGCTTATTGGCATCAGATTTGGTTTCGATTTCCATCAGTGATTTATTAGCGGTATTGAATTGCTTTGAGCAAACAGGAAAAGAGATATACGAGAAGTTTCGCGTTTCTCCGATAAAGACGCTTGAAAGATGACAGTTCAAATTTGACCAATTATCAGGGATCTCGGAGTAGGTCAGAACTCAAATTCGAACTTTACGGAAACCATGAATATTCAAAAGCCCTTGTCAGACTTCGACACGAATATATACGCAGGAAATTCGTTAGTATTTGATTTCCTAGCTGTTTCATTGCATCGACAGTAACATGGTGTTAACTTTCATTTTAATTTTTGTACTGTTTCATTTTTTATATTAAAGAACGCTAGAAATACCTAAAAATTTATAGTTTAAAGAGGAATTATGTCAAAAGGAGATTCTGAACAGCTTAAAATATACTGAAAAATACATTTTACAAGTTTTCGTTCTAACACTTTTATAGAAAACTTTACTAATGATTATGCAAATGTAAATCAATGATTTCAGGGATCATACCTTAATATAATGCAGTCATAATCCATATAGTAAAGATATCGTTTGAATATCGAAATAGGTTTTAAAAGATTTCCATTAATATTTCCGCTACAAAATTTAGCAGCGATTTCAAAAACCAAATAAGATAAATCAATAGCTGTAAAACGTCTAAAGATAGCTGGTAGTCTTAAGACGTAAACAGTTTCCAATAAAGTAACTCAATAAAGAAAAATCGATACTTCTGGTCTCTCTTATTGGATCAGTCGAAATTTGCATCGGTCGAATTTCTCAGCTCTGCAAGAAAATTAATTTGACTCCCAGATGAATTTGCGAATATTTACCTGAATGGTACGCTTCGCTTCACTTCAGGAAGAGCAATCAGAAATTACAATTCACTTCCATCTTCTGGCTAGATTTTCCTCGTCCACAAAAATTGGCTTGTAAAAAATATCTTGATCTCTTTAAACATCTTGAAATGTTCATAATGAAGAAAGAAAGTATACCAAATAACGAGATTATTGCGCGCTGATGGCTGCCGCCTCAGCGTTCATGTTCGCAATAAAATTGTCGAAAGAGCTGTCGCGCTGCCGTTAATACCCCATTGAAATTCGCAGTTTCCGCGATGGTGATAGCGAAGAAAGTATCGTCGACCGGGGCTGGTTCGATTTGCAGGACCGGAATAAACGTTCCATTCCATGGAATCGTTGGTCCATGGACGCCGCGATGCGCCGCGCCGCGCCGGAAACTCGATGGGAACGCGCGAAGCAAACAGCCGCGTTTCGCCGATAGCAGCGAGCGTTGTTCAAGTTACACGGGCGACGATATTTCCCCGTGGATGATATACGAAGAGCGATGCTCGGGGACGAAAGTTACAACGCGAAGGAACGACGTCTGATATACGATGGAAGTTATACGGGGCGCGTGAACGGGCTACCGCCCCCCTCCCACTTTCTTTCGCGAAAGTATTAACGTTTAAAAGCACCTTCCCTCGGACACGAGTTCCAAGCAGATGAAACAGTTTCATTAAATTTCGTTACGTTATTTTCACCGGATAATTTGAGGAAGGGTGTTTCGTGTTCCCGCTCGGTCCGAAATGATCGCTTGGACTTTGATTGTATTTACACGGGTGTGCCGACTAAAACATTTTTTATTCTTGAAGGCTACATTTTCAGCTAAATATACAGGCTGTATAAAAATTATATGCCACGAATATCATGGAGGGATTCTGCACCGCTGGATCGGTGGGGATCTGTTGAAAATAATGGATCACAAAATTGACCTTGACTCTTTCTTTCAAAGGCAAAACATTTTTTATCGTATCGTATAGAATTCATCGCAAGGAACAAAAGTCTCACAGGGACAGTAGGTCTCGCGCCAACCATTCTCTTTGTAGTAATCACGCAAACTGAAATTACGCAGTGCTTGTTCCTATGGTGAATGTCTTACGCGATATGCTCGCCACGTTCCATGGCGCGAAGTAATATGGAGAACTGAAAAGATGGTCGACTGAAATTCCACTCTTCGGTTCCTCTCGTTCGAGCCAGCATAAAATTCGAACGTTCCTTTATTAAAATGTCACTTGTTTAACGTCGCTAAAAGCTCGACGGGCAGAACGCAAAACTTCAAAGGGTAATGCAATACCCTCGCATTACATCTCCTGCTTGATTCTGTTTCTATGTCGTCTGCCGACGTTATTACCTTTACTTCAGCGTATCCATCTTCAGATATCACCGTAAGAATCTCTTTTGCCCCTCGCAACAATCATCTGGGTAAGGTTACAACCTCTGTGCTTGGCTAACCTATACGCACAGAAAGTATTCAGGAATTTAGAAATTTGTCGAGTCTTCGTATCATTGTAATCATTTCACAACCTAATCATTTAATCATTTAATCAGTCTTATTGACGATACGCTCGAGGTACTACTCCTCGCAATGCGACCGAACTCCGTCTGTTTACACGCTCGTTCGATATCTAATGCCACGCATCCTCTCAGTTTTTATATAAGTATAAAGGGTGAACCACGAAACGTGATCAGCTTAGTTAGATTATTTTGCAGTTAGCGGTTCAACCAGAAATTTTTTTAGCTAAAATAACATGGTTCAATGAGAGCTTTAAGATGATTGTGTCAAATTTTTTCACTCGCGAAAACGATTAATAAATGACTTTGTTAGATCGTTTTAAATTCAGAAAGAAATATTTGTTACGATGCTTGCCGAATTCGTCTCACAATCGGTATTCCCTGAAAGTTGGGTGTAAAAATATTATAGGTTTACCAATAAAGAGCTGAAGGTGACCTTAATAACTCTGAAAAAAGGGTCGACAAAAAGTTAGGTACAATCATCTTAAAGCTCGCCTCGAACCATGTTATTTTAGCTAAAAAAATTTCTGATTGAACCACTAACAACCGAATGATCTAAAGGAGCACCGACTAAAAACCGGGACCACTAAAAACTGGGACAAATTCGGGGAAACCCGGACAGATGGCAACCCTAGTCGTAGCGAATGTGGTCTGGGATGAGTGGACATTAGCGAGCAGAAGTAAAACCGGTAATCCCATCGCGTAAGGTGAGATGCAATGGGCGTACGGGGGTCAAAACCGCGCAATTTCATCCATGCTCCGGTTTCCCGAAGAGCTGGCGACACGGCAGAGACAATAACGCCGCTGCAATTATCGTAACATCAATTAGCCGGGCGAATTGACAGCGACGCGACCGTTTCCGTGCCGGTAGCTGGCGTAATTCGAAGCCCCCGCGGCGCAACGTGGCACTCGCCGGAAGTACCGGCGCGGCGCGGCGCGGCGCGGTGTCCGCGCGAATTCCATCGACAGCCGGCTAACGTGCCACCACCGTCGACGTTACGTACCGGCATAGTGCAACGGTTTGATATTTACGGTGGCCCGTGCCGATATTCTGCCGAGCAAACGTCCAGATCAAGTAATGCCGCGCACGATGCCCCCGAGACATTTCAACGTGTTTTTTGAGCCTTGCGAACGGCAACCTCAATTTTTTTGAGAATCACTTAAGGGGATAACTTAAGGGGAATATTTGAAGGATAGAGTTTTGATTACGACTAAATGTTCTTCTTCTGTAAAAATATTTATGATCTGGTGAATATTGCACCATATAAATATAAAGGCGAACGAAGGAAAATAGAGGTATTGAGTTTAAATACTTTTAAATATATGCGCGGCAACAATTCTATATTATTATACATATATAATTCTTATTTTATAAATTTTTCATTGTTGTAATCTTTTTTGCTTCTGGATAGCGCTTTCTGTACCGATATAGTTATAAAAACTTTAATTGTGTAAAATAGGGAGTATTTTATATTTATTATCATTAAGCATAATTTACCAACGACGACGCGTCTTAAAAATCAATAAGTCGATAATAAAGATACACGAGATATCTCGCCCATAGCATCGTTTGGCATTTGCAGAATAATTTGTGCGGCTAAAATAAAAACCATGGAGACAGGAACGGACAAAAGTAGGAACAGGTTGTAAGGCACGGGACGTTGCATCGTGAACGTCTTTTCTGTGCGTAAAATATGAGCCCGCCGTGTCGTAATGTAAGGAATAGTACATTTTATAGCGTCACGTTGTAAGGAAAATTGTTCTCTATATCGAGCCATTATAAAGCAAATTTTTCTCTGCAATATACCTCTCGTATTTTTCAATCTATAGAGATTTATCGAGAAGCCTCCATATGTGTCACATGCAGCTTGCCTTTTTGTTAGTATTACATACATTCGCCGGCTCACTTTGAATGACACCGTAATGGTTCTTTTAATAGACTGATCCATACGACGCGATTGAAAAAGTTATTTTACATACAACGACCTAGCTGAGAAGATTAAATTTTATTGCAAATCGGTGGATATATGTATTAATTCTTAGAGCTTCTTTGTGTTTCACCCAATCTCGTCAGAAATGCATCGAATGTAAAAAGTATCATTAACACAATTCAGTTCTTCCACCATTATAATACGTGCTCGAGTAAAGAAGCTTTCAACAATTATGAAAAAAATCAGAAACTAGTCATTTTGTGCCACGCGGTGTAGTCCTATTGCTGAAAAGCTCTAAATATTTAATTATTTTGAATGGGAATTACGTAGGTGTTGTGTTCGTTCTATTTTTTTTTCTTTTTTTAAATACATAGAGAAACAATTTTTCGGCCGCAAACATATTTTATACGATAGTTTCGTCCTTTCCCTTCTCGTTCCACCTTCTTGCAACTTTCCGATCCAGCATCCCTGTTTATACCTCCGCGTGTCGCCGCCATTTCTCATTCACCATACACTCCCACGCCTGTTTCCAAACTTCCTATTACGCTTTCACACCCTCTTCCCGGGAATCCTCTTTGTTTTCCTCGGAGGTCTGTCGAAGACAAGCTGCGAGTGAAAGAACGTGGAGAATGTGTCAACGTGTACAGGAAAAAGAACACGTTCCATTGAATTTTGCTTTTTGATTGTCGTTCACCTTTCCCCCTTGAATAAATTTTATGATTATCGTAGATTCTTGTGACCTTGTAATTATAATCTCGCTCTAGTACTCGATGGTTCTGTTCCATACCAGTTTTTTTGCAGATGGTTTCGCGAATGTGGATAATTTGCACAATGAAATAGGATGTTGTAATTAGACTGCTGATTTAAAAATGAAAAACACACGAAATTGATCAACCTTGCAGTTTAGTCTTTAAGTGAACTATTGGTGCTCGTGAGGTCCCACTCGTTATGCTAATATTTAATGTGTGCCTATTAATAATATAACTATTGAGCCAGATAAAATTTTACTGTCTCACAGTACGGTAACGTAAACAACAGTCCCTTGGTGATCAAGAGAGAAAAAAAATAATCTTATTTTTAACTTTTATGAAGAATGTTTTCTAAAATCCTGAGATTATAAAAATATCATAATGATTGACAATTTTGTTTGCCTCGCCAACGAGAATACGTTCACATTGAATTGTACAAACTTTATTCGGGGCAAAATATCTATTTTTACGTATTTTAATGTCCTTGGGAAAAATACCGCGGTAATAACCTTTATCTTAAAACATGGTTGAGTATTGTGACACTTTATGACTCGAACCTTTTGTTTCCACACAGTGGGGAAAAATGGCTATTTTCTGGTTCTCGCGTTTGATCCGGCGAGAGTTTTTAATTATCGCGAGAGACGATCGTGCCGTCATAAATCCATCGTAGACGCAGCCGTCGCTCCTCCGATAACAGCTCGAGCACGGGTAGCAAAGCCTGATAAGCCGGCGGACCGTTGGCCGACGTCCAGTAATTCGTGTAAACGGTTGCTTTCGCAAAATATTGAAGAATCGCCGGCGAACAGGACGAAATCCATAGTCGCTGCGGACACACCGGTCGAGCGTCTAGCGAACGGATGAAAGATGCATGAGGGCTCCTCTCACGCATCTGTTGAAATATGTTGGCGGAAATCCAAGTGGCTTTACTCGAACGCCGCGCCGCGCCGCGCCGCGCCGGTTTGATGCACGGCAATGTATTACCGGCCCGTCGGACCTTTGATACAGTTAAAACTCCCATGACATGTTTACGGCCGTCCTCCTCGCAGATAACGGCGCGTCTCCCGTTTCTTCCTTCCCCGTGCACGTGAAATCGCCGTGTCTGATGCTTTATCTTAACAGCCGCGATCGAAGCACGCGCGTCCAGCCGTGAACCTCGCGACAAAACAATTATCGCAGTGGACCCGTTGCTATGATAGACGAGAACGCGCTGGAATTCATGCCGGCCGAACAAATAAACGAGAAATTTTTGTTGGCGACGCTGGCGGTGCACACTAGGGTGGCTCGTATTTACCCTTGTCGATTTATGTTCATGTTTTATTGTCCCCCCCCCTCCCCAGGATGGTCCTAAATAATTAACAAAAAAATCTGTTCAAAGTTTGAACTCGATTGAACAACGAGAAAAGGAGCTCCAACGCCGTTAAACATTAAAATAATTAATTTAATGATCACCAAATTGTTTTTCTCGAATATCTTTTAAACTATTTACCGCGTCGAAAATGTCGTAGACAAAACCCGTAGACCAGAGACATTTTATTTAACGGTTCGCTTTAGAGGTTTTTTTTAAACGCAATTGTCTTTACAGGATCTTGACACTTGAGAAAATAGAACCCAACAAATTTGAAGACCTTAAATTTAATCTTCTATTTAATCTTCTAGCGAACTATTGAGGCCATCGCGACCCTATCACAATGTTTATATAATTATCTGTGGAAGCTTTTAAAAGCATTTCACGCGATTTAATAATGAATCGTGAGATGTTATAAAGACAGTTTTCATCGAGTAACCCAGTTTTGGCTATCCTAAAAAAATTTGTCCCCGTCGTCCCCGATATCATTCTTCTCCTTTATCTCGCGACCTCTTACTTCTTTTATCGTTCCCCACGCGTTAAGACCGACGCGATTACCACTTGATTCTTCGGATTCGAGAAGGGCTCCGATTCAGACCATATCTGGTGCACGAGGAGGGTTTTCGACGTCTCTTGTAGTCGTTTATTACTACATAGATCTGTCGACGAAGTTCTTATTCGCCGTTCGAGAATCATAGAACCTCTGATTTTATTCAGATATTCATTTACACGCCCGCAACTAGCATTTATTAGATGTACGAATTCGTGAGTCTGGCAATTCATTAATTGGCGGAATTACGAATTTTCATTTAACGTTTAAACTATTTTTATATAATTTTTATTTCAATTACATTGTCAAAACAAATAATTCTACGTCAAGAAGAGGTTATCGAAGTCCGAATTACATGAATTTTGAAATTTAAATATGCTGGGTTTTGTAGTTTAACGATTAAATGAAAGCTGCATTCGCTTTTAATATTGTTCTTTAGAATTTTGGAGATTATGAATTATTTGATCAAATGAAAGATGAAATTAAAAAAAGAAAACTAACTATTTGGCTGATCCATATTATTTAAGACTGCATAAGTATTTGACATTCCATGAACGAACGAACTGTCAATATTAATCGATTATTGAACAACATTTTGATATTTCACACTTGAGAATTTCGAAATGAATAACTGCACTCGTCGGAAGGGCAGTTCACAAACGAAAATACACTACCGGAGAATTGCAAAAACGTGGCATTATTTACAGTGCAGGCAAGAAAATATGAAACTCTCGCATACCGTGCGTTCTCGGGAGAGAGAAAGAGAGAGAGAGAGAGAGAGAGAGAGAGAGAGAGAGAGAGAGAGAGAGAGAGAGAGAGAGAGAGAGAGAGAGAGAGAGAGAGAGAGCAAGAGAGAGAGAGAGAGCCGGTACGAGAGAGTCCTTCGAATAATTAAAAAAATCCGAATTGTTTTCGACGTGACAACTTCCAGGGGTGTCGGACCGACAAATTCCGATTTTTTTTCCTTTTTTTCAAGCGTTCTGCCTGTAAAAGTGGAGGACAGTGTCACAGCTGCTCCGACATCCCGCTCTGGATTTTCTGCATTTTTCTGAAGCGCGAGAAAAGTGAATTTATGGCGTGTTCCATCAGCGAGCGAAGAATTCGACGGTAACGAGGGCGAAGCAACGCTTTGTTAAATTATTTGTTTTCTTAGCTCGTGTTCGCTAATTCGCAAGATCACCGGAAATTTTCGAAAATCCTGCGCGCCATTTGGAACTTGTGATTTCGAGCAATTTTTTCTCCGACCGCAACTAAACTATGGAACTTGTTGCATTTATAACGTACATACATTGTTTAAATTTTCCTTCAATTTAACTCGAAGCATAGTTTCCGCGATCGCGGCTAAACAGCAGAAGTTGTAAAAGTTTTCAATAATGGGTAAAACACTTTCGTTAATTGATTCCCAGAGTGTCTCAATTTATTCTTAATTCAACCACAGTTAATTTAACTTCGCTAACGGAGTAATCTCTTCTATGATTATAGCTCGATGACAGAACTTTGTGTACGCGTAGCGTACGAAAGTTTAAATTAAAAGTTGAAATGTGCGCGCTAATTAAACTGCATAGAAATACATTTCATTTTTAATTTAAATGGATTGAGTTTAATGTTGATTTGACTGTGGAACGCGATGTTTCGTGTGATTATGAGGGCGTTACGAAATTTTTTGCATTTATAGTGCATACAAGTCTCCGAAACACGATGAAATGCTAGTTTTTATTTAATGTTAACGCGTTCAACTCCATTCTTCGTTTAGACAAATTCGGATTTATTTCTGTGGGACGTGGAATGATATACATATTTTGCGAGTATAGCAAAATAACAGGGCTTTTGTATTTAGAGCGTATAGAAGCTTTCGAAACGCAATCAAATTTTTATTTAACGCTAATGCGTTCGCATTTATCCTTTTCGCTTAGGTAAATCAAAATTAATCAGATTTGGTACATGGAATACCTTCTAGTTTCGAGTCCTGGTTTTAATGAAATTTTGAAGTTTACCGTTTTATTCCGAATTAATAACAAGCATTCACGAACGACGTAGCCGTTTATTCGAAAATCTCGAGTCGCGCATGTGCACACGATGTCCCTAGGTGATACAGGAAATAATTTAGTAGTCACCAGTCGTATAACTTCGTTACTCTAACTACATCTACAATGTTATACACTACAGGAAATATCTGTGGAGAAGTTCTGCCCGTGTCAACTGAAATTCTAACGAACTCTATCATGCGTAGAACAGCGATGTATGTACATAATCGATCCGTCGAAACCGTAAATGAGGTTTATTTTAATTGATTAACGATTTTAACGATTAACGTACTTTTTTATCTCTTTTGACACGTTTGTATATTTCATCAAGTAAAATTATAATCCAAAGCAACGGTCTGCTTTTGGATCAAGCTGACCCCAGCTGACCAAATTAATCCACGACAGTTAAGAAACCGAGCTTTTCAAGATAAACCCACTAAATTCCATATATTTAAATTTAAATTCATATATTTTTATCTGAAATTATCATAACAGGCAACAAAAACGGATGATACGATTAAGGGAACAGCAGGATTAATTTGACGCACGCATAAAATGAAAATATCAAGTGGCTCGGCATAGTTTTTCAGTCTAAGCACAACCGGGACGGTTTCTAAATAGGTCTGGGACAAACTAGCAGCGCGCAACCGTTAAAGGAACGCTGCTTTGCGAGAAGAATTAAGCCGACGACTAGCATTGAAATTTTTTCGCACAAAACTCGAGCCGCGGTACAAGCCGGAGGGCAGTAGTTTGCATGACAAAATCATTCGAAAATGTAGAACAGAATTTTGTTCGTAGCACGCTTCATTAGTGAAAAAATTGTGTCGGAATTTCTGCGGGTCTGTTCATTAGCGTTTCTACTGTTTGCATTTTACAGGACATTTTACATTCGCGACTAGTTGTTTTAAGTGGAACAATCAATTTATGCAATTATTCATCGGGTAGACCAATCAAATATTCACTATTCAACGATGAAGAAAGACATGCAGAGATTAAATTCTCGACATTTCAAGTATGATAATTTTATTTAACAAAACAATAATGAAATAATAAATTTGGACGCATTCTAATGCTCGAACTCCACTTTCGTAGACCATTGGCTTTCTTTCTAGGAAATTTGTGCATATGAAAAATTGTCTAAAATACTACAAATTTTACAACTTCCCCTTTACAACAACTGCTAGATATTAAAGTAATAAATGCATTATTACAATTTGTTCCTGGAAGTAGAAATTATTTATGACCTGTTCTAATGGAAACAGAAAATAAATGAATTTCTGTCAGCGAAGTATATCAGCCTTAAGACAAATTTTCGAAATCGTGGCTAAATATTAGCAGCTATTTTATCGTTTAGCCATAAAGATAACTAAAGAAGGAATGTGCAATTAAAAGGGCCTATCGAACGGAAGGAGATACAACGGAAGATTGTGCAGAGCACGTATTCCGTCGCGAATACATATTTATAATTCATAAAATATTCTCAGCTGCTTCCCAGGTTTTTCTTGGTCGGCGGAAATTGGACGAATTCGGGACACGGGTTTTTCTGTTCCCAGCAGCCTCCGATGATATTCGGCTCTCGGGAGATGACCGGTTCAAAACGATTCGTTGTTTTATCGATTAGTTTCGTTGCGAGTCGGACACGGAACGAGCGACCGGAAAGCGGATTTCCGTGAAAGTTTGCATTGCTAATTCGTGGTTCACGCTAATTCGACGACTGGAAAATCATGCTCGTTAAACAGTCTCGGTGTAAACGTTCGGGTCCAGCAGTGTGTATCGCCGGAGGTTTCGTTATGCGGAAACGGATTTGACATTCTCGACAGCAGGACAAATTTCTGCGGACAGCTTACGTTACTAATTTGCGGCGGACGATCGCAGAATCGTGTTCATTGAAATGTCTGTTATACAAACGTCGTCCTTACGGATGTAGGAACGCCGGGGAACACGGATTAACAATCGTGTTACGATAATCTTCGACTTTGATCCGTTGCTTCTGATCGGTAAAATCCCCCTCAAAATTAGTTCTACTAAAATTTGTCCAATTCGTGGTAAGGCTGATAATAAACTTTTAATAACTGCGGCTTCTCAAAATAATATTTGCCCTCACGGTAATACATATCCTAAAAGTGCGTTTGAAGAACAGGTGAATTGAAAACTGAAGTTGCAAAGTAGCATCAACGGTAGCAGATTGAACCCTTTCGCTTCCAGTGGAGGACCCTTGATCGCGTCTGATCTGCTCCATTCAGCGTCGAGTGGAATGATTCGTGCGTAAGCATGCGCGTGTGTTAGGGTACGTTTATGTTCAGCTGCGATAAACGATCAGAGCGAATCGTACGAATACATTTCATTGCTTTATAATGGCGTTGTTTGCGCCGAAGCAGCGAGCAGAGCAACGCGTACCCAACGAGCAGCAATACGTTGCGTTTGCTTCGCTATTTTCTTCCGGAGAAATTGGTCTAGGCAATTGTACAAATTGCGTCGAATTTTACCCATACGTTACGCGCAATATAATCCGAAGTTTCGTATTTTCGTTCGTATAAATTTAAAAAACTTTCGAATACGCAGTCACTCGTATAGTGGATCACTAGACTTGAGGCATTTGTAATAAAAATTACTAGATAAAAAGCAAGTGAATCGGAAAGGAAAAATAAAATTGTTTCATTTGATTCTACGTTTTCGAGTAGTTCCATTATAAACACACCAAAGAAAGTAGCGGCTTCTATCACCATTCTGTTCAACGCTCTCATAGCTTTCGTCGCAGCTGCAACATAAGCGCGCGCTCGCCCCTTTCGATTCGTCATCGATGATTCTAGTGGCAAATGGAAGGCGAGAAAGGGAAAGAGAGACAGGTACATAGAGAGTTAGAGTTAGAGAGAGAGAGAGAGAGAGAGAGAAGCAGGCGGAAAATGATTTGTCAACGGTGCGCACCGTTTGCAAACATTAAGAGCGGATTTGGTTCGTGTGACGGTCCGCCGGCGTCGAATCGATTCATTTACTTACCGTCGTCGAGGCGCTGGAACTCCGGTGCTGTATTCGTGGAGGGCTGTCATGGGTCGCGTGTATGTCGGAGCTTAATTGACGGTTTTCGGGGACCTGGTGATGGTGCTGAACCGTTGGCTCTATGTCGAGATAGCAATGAGCCTCCAAGTGGCTCTGCGCCCTCCTCTCCTCGAGGACTATCTTACGCGCCGCGCAGAATATCTTGTAGTAGACCTGAAACCCGACGAATCCTCGCTAGAACACCAACCCGAGACGCTGCCTAATTCGTTTAGCTCTTACGACCTTACGCTTCTATCTTTGTCTTCGTTCATGCGACATTATTCGCAGAATCATTGTTTAACCGGCAACGAACTGCGAAACACGCGTAGCTCGGACGAGTCTGGTACCGAGGCGACGAATACGCGTTGCGGATTTACAGTCACAGGTATAGCGACTCCTGGTAATATTCGGACACTCTTAAAAAGACGACAACTTTTTTCATATTGGACCATACGACTTGGATTTTTTTTTTTGAGAAGTTAGAACAATTTGTTTACTATTTTACGTAAAATAGACATTTTTGAAAAATGACAGTTGATTGAAATTCATTCGCTTCATTTATTTCACTTCGTAGCGTTTCTAAATAACAATTCAAATTCATTCGATAACATATTTTTCATTGTGTTTTATTACTTTTTGCCATTATCATGTTATTTAAGAAACCTAATAATAAATAACTAAACTTTATGTTTGAATTTTCATTTAAAAACGCTAACAACTTTTGTCAGAACCCAATAAAATATTTATGATCATACAATTTTTCACTTTGTCACACATTAATTATTCACAGTTGAAAATTGAAAAAATAGAAGAACAGGTTATTGCTACTATTTGATCGCTTCTCTCCGATTCGGAGAAATAATGTAATTTATATAGGAAGCAAAGCAGAAAAATCTCTGGGGCTTGTGAAAATCGGTGACGCGTGGGAGTGAAAGAACATAAGAGCTGAAACATTCGTCTCTCTTCCACCGAGATTACATCGGTAGATTCTCCGTTCTCCCAGGCAAGTAGAAATGACTAGCACTGGTCAGACAAACGATCCGGGCTGCGTTCAGAAGCGAAAAACTAATATGTACTGCGTTTGCATAGATAGATTAAATCGAGCCGTGTACAACGGAGAATTCTGCACTGCAACGGAACCTAGGTTTCACAGACATTTTTTTCGACGGAGTAATTCAACATTCTTTGACCGGTGCTCGAAATTTCCAGTTACACGGGGCGAGGCAATCAGTAAAGTCCACAATTTCGTTTTTCTCTTCGCCACGGCATTCTGCTCTCGATTGATTGGAGGTTTCGCGTGCGGTAAACACACCCATGAAAATAATTGGCGGGAGAGCACGGGCCACCGTCTGGAAAATAAACGACAGACCGTGCGCCTCCTCGTGGCCGCGCGAACGTTAACGTGAATTGACATAATAACAGCTAAATAATTGCTACACCGGCGAATCATCTTCGTTGAACGCCGCGCCTCGCTTTTATCGTAGGCCGTTACTTTAATTAACGCAATAAAATATGACACCGTCCCTCGCGAAAGAGAACACCACAAATTGCTGACGTATCTCTGCGGCGTGAAACATCCGTTACAATTGCGAACGATCGTCCCGCACGCCACTGGAAATACGCATAAAACGCGAAGAAATTTAATCATTCGCGCGAGGCATACTTCGGCAAATATTTGCAGCGAAATGAGATCGACAAAAATGTATTTCGCAAATGTTTGCGGTGGTATAAGAACGAAAACGTTTAGCCGGTGTTTGCAGAGAAGTGAGAATAAACGAAAATTATTTTAATAAGTATCTTCTCACAGAATGAGGACTAAAAAAAATTGTTTTAGAAAACTGTCTTTTGTGTCTTGAGAATGAGACTATTTTGCAAGTATTTATACAGAATTGAAAATATTTTTGTTGAGCAAGTATCTCGGGGATATGAGTATAAATCAAAATTTGTTCGGCAAACTACGTCTCGTTAACGAAAAAATAGGACTTTCGAGGGCGATAGCGGCTTAGATCGATCTTTTATTTAACGTTTTTAACTACCGAAAACCCCATTTTTGTATTATGTGTGAGGGCAAATATCTGCACGTGTAAAGAAATGAAAAGAAGCGATTCACATGATTTACAGCTAGTTAGTGTTAGACGTTATATGTATTCGTCATACTCGATATCCTACGAACGATCCGGTTGGTAACGTAATACACTTTCGAACTCATTAATCAGACTTGACTAGATTAAGATAACTAACTCGGCTGTCGGCCGATATATTATTAAATTTCGATAGTCCCGTAATAAGTTTACGGTGTCAGCATCTCCATTAATTGAATGAGGGTGAACAATTCGTGACGCTGTTCCGAAACAGGTACTTTAGACTTCCATGGGGTGATACTTGGGGCTTATTGGTTCATATTACTTTAGAGGGGAGCTTAGTGTCGCGTGGAAATGAAACATGCATAATTCATAATTACGATGAATTGAACGTGATAAATAAGCGATGAAGATTCTAAACAGAGGCCACGGATGTCGGTCATGTACTTCAGATCGAATTAAAATTTTATTCGTCTGTTATCAATGTGTAAGCATTAAAGCAAAGGCACATACGATAAATATTAATTTTCTTTTTATATTAGAAAACTATTCGAGATAAAGAAGTTTTAATAGCGAAGAAAATACTTTAACAAGGGGTTAAAAAATTATAACAATTTCGAGGCTGATGTATAATGTTAAGATTTTTCTGTAGCAAGGGTATAAGTGCAAAAAATAAACTTGGTGAAGAAATTTTAGGTAGCCAAAATTTCGCTTTACAAGACACGTTCCTGATTCGCTCAATTTGAATTTAGCATCTGCATCACGACCGTAACTGCTTCAATCTTCAAATTAGAAATTTTTTGAAATCTACACCAGGCTCGAGTTTCGGAATACTTTAAATACTTTCACGGTGTTCATTAAACTTCGCTAAAGATCTGAAGAGTGTTTCTGATTACTCGTCGACGCACTCGGGTCTCGCCATCCTCAAAGAATGTAGTTAGAATGTTTTAATTACTTTCAACGCGTACAGCGGAACTGCATGGTCGCGTAAAGAAGATCATTTAACAAGGTAAAATTTTATCGCGACACCTTGATCGTGCTCTTCTTATGATACACTATAGTACTCGAATTGCAGAGCATATTTAATGCCAATCAGGGAACTCGGAACGTTCCATAAAATCGAAGTAATTTATTTATCGAGGCAAAAATAAAAAATGTATGATACTCTTTCATTCTTCTTACATTTTTCGGACCCTCCGGAACACTCGTTAGCGTCGGTGCGACGTACAGAGGTCCCCGAAGGTTTAAACACAAAAGATGTCTTTCGTTCTCTGCTGTAAATGTGCGAATAAGTGACCGAATTTGAAAAAAAGGAAAGTTGACCTTTGAGCGTATGGCGTCGAACGATGTCGAAGAAAGGACAAAGACGAAGACTCACTTGGATCATGACGAAGAGGGGCACGTAGAAGCTGAGAAGGGTGGCGTATATCTGATAAAAGAAGTTCTGGCAGACGACGCAGTGCGACGGCCCCGTGTCCGAGTAGGTGTGTTCGTTTCCCATAATCAGCAACGGCGGCAAACTGATGCAGGCTGCTCCCAACCAGACTAGACTGACGTAGATGATCATCCTCCGCGGTGTCCTTTTCACACCGTACTTGAGTGGCTTCGTTATGGCACAGAATCTGCGGCAGAACGACGAATTTTACGGTACCGTCTGGGAAAACACGGAACGGTGACTGATTAAATAGAACGGGTTCACATCCCGTCGGACGGGCAGAGGATCTGTTTCCTTTCTTCCCACTCGCTTCCTTCGCGTACTCTAACTTCTACAAAGACCTAACCCAGACCTTGCACAAATGAAGCAACTGGTGTCGAGTACAAAATAAATACACTGTCTAATCTTGCACTTCGACTCGCCCTATTCCGTACGGAATTTTGTATGAGTTCTACGACAAATTTGCAGTTCAACTGTTTCCATGTAACTTTGGGATGCACAACACATTTACCATCCGTGTGGCAGCGAGCATTGTTTATCGAGATTATCGTATCGTTGGTATTCTACTTTTTCTATAAAAATATATATATAGTTTATTCTCAAAGCAAAACTGTGATGGGAATTATATTCTTCTATCGATCTGTTTCTATTGATCTGATTGCAATGAATAAACAAACGTACGAACATGTATCTTTTTAAGTAATTCAGAACTGAATTTGTCTTGTTTGACGAATGCGTCGGTTACTGTGCTCTTCAAACTTCAGTTATAAAACACTCAACCTTAAACATACTTATTCGTTGACCCAAATTACTAACGCTACTCTAATTTCCTGTATATTAAACTCTTAAATAAAAACGACCAAGTAGAATTAATTCTAGACAGCTAAACTATTTTTACGATTGTTAGGAAAATCTTTTTACAAAATTACATAATTCATAAAGGAACTTATATTTAATATTAAATTTTGTAATATCTAAATATAAATAATCTAATAATATCAAAGTTATGACTTGTCTGACAGATTCGCATGTTCCTACCATCACATAGATGTGACAATATGATTATAAAAGAAGCAACCAACAAGTACAATACTTCAGCCATATAATTTAATTTGTATGTGTTGATAAAGCAGTAAGTAGTTTGGAAAAACAATTCGTGAATACTCTGACAAAAACGAAAGCTTGTGGCAGTGTTTAAGGTTTAAACACTTGGGTTGCGGTGAAACTTTCGGAAAGAGATCGAGCTTTTGGTAAATCTAGTTTTGAGTGAAACTTGTGGTACCACGGATACCACTCACCGATCGACGGAGATCATGCAGAGGTTCAGGATGCTGGCCGTGCAACTGAGCACGTCGAAGCTAACCCAAACGTCGCACATAATTGCGCCGAAGGACCAATTACCGGAGATCTCGTAGAGCAACGCCATCGGCATTACCAGAAGAGCGACGCAGAGATCGCTAACTGCCAGGCTCACCAGCAGGTAGTTGCACGGCCTTCGCAGCTTCCTAACGAGAAACACGGCGACGCAGACCAGAATATTGCCGATCACGGTCCCGACGATGATAGTACCAAGCACCAGGGCGATAAGTATTGCCTGCCGAACAGAGAAAACCAACATTATAGCTCTTACATGCTATCGCGGTTTATACGCAGTGTCTACCGGCGCACAGTACGCTGACGATAGAGAAAATTTTTTAAATCAACTTTCATGTTAATATTTTAGACCTTTATAGTTGAAGTGTTTTTGGCTGAACACAAAATCTAAATGTCATTTTTGCCGCAAATTCTATAAATCCTATAAGTGAAAGCTTTTCATTATCTCCACATAGAGTGTGTTACCGGAAGCATATAAGTATGCATATTACAAAAATAGTATTAAGCGTAATCAATTTTTCTGAAATGAAAGCTTAAACTTCTCAGAGATTTGTCACCATGTTTTTAATTTCCACTTAATTCGACCAATGACAGAACTTGGTAACATTTTTTTCGAATCCGTTAAAATGTTTTGAACAGCCATCGTGTTTTACACGTTACTTGTGTTTCGAGTTATGCGGAAGTACGCAATTGTACTCCGCAGTTGCACCGCCGTATTCATCAGCGAGGTTTTCTCCGAGGTAGCTAGAAGCGATTAAGCCGAGCGAACTTTTCCTTTATGACGTTTTCTGTCTTCACCCGGAGCAAAGTGTAATAACCTTATCCCGGTTACCAGAGTCGCCCTGTATAAATGCGCATACAAACTCCATTCAAGTTAGATGAAACCGCGCGCATTTCAATTATAATATGACGGCGCACAGTGATCCAACAACCCGTTTTTACCGTCCAACAGTCAATTTTCTTTGAACATTTATATTTTGAAAAAATTGTTGTGTACATCAATCGATGGCTCCTCGAAGCTTCAAAATACAAAGGTATTAGCCATTTTATATAATAGGTTTCCAACAAAAGTTATTTATTTACATACATATTTCCAACAAAAGTTGATTAGTATTTCTAAAAATTTCAATATATGTATAAAATTTCAGAGAAAATTGATTTCATAAAAAAATGGAGGACACCCCAATGTTTTAAATGTTCATATATTTTTTTAACTTTACAATATCCTATTTGGGGTCGGTAGAAATTCAATGACCTAATATCGTTTTATTGGTATTGTTAGGTTTTTTATTTGGTGTTTACTTACTATTGGTGTTATTAGTTTTTTTTTCGCGGACTCGTCAAGCACTTATGCAGCTCAACTTTGATTTTTGCATTTGGTCGAAATTTAAATTATAAATTGCAAAATAGAAATTATATCAATTTCAAGAGAGTTGAGCCGAGTAAAAATTGTTTTCTTCTTTCAATGATTTTACTAAGCCGAAGCCGATACATCGGTATTTTTAATTTGTCTACTGGTTATAATTTCGTCTACTTGTTTTTGTCATATGTTTGCAATTCTGCATATTCTAGTGATCATATCACAACCTCTTACAGAAAATAGCATTCATTTGTTAAAGATTGTGGGCGTATCAAGAACTCACTGATGCGGCTACACCCGTCGCATCGGACTGTTCTATATGCAAATGCTTCAGAAGTCGTTATAAGTCTCTATAGAATGTAGTTTTGCATAATGACTTGCAAGTGGTTGATTGGATCTCCGGCGTTGCAGTATGTGTTACACCGCGGAATCACTGTCAATACCGCGTTTCATACCGCTACTCCGTGAAATGTTGAACTGCGCCAAACAGTTTTATTTATCCCAAACATTTGAAACATTAAAAAAAATATGCGGTACATATCTGTGCATATGTTTGCATCGATAAAAATTTAATACGACCGCCAACGTTCAATTTGATCAATAATTATTCTATCAATGTCTATTACTGTGACATACAAATGAATATTAGAAATAAACACATTGAAAAGTGGAAGATTCGTTGGACACGGTGATATCGGTTGTTAAAATTTTTTAGGAAATTGCACAAGAGTTTTTCGTAGCGTGTACTTCCTTATTAAAATAAATAGCAAATGTGTGCTCCGTTGTAATACCGTGTTGTAACTGTAGCACGTTTTAGCACCCTGTTGGACAGCTTGAACAACGAATAAATATAGTGAACGAAGCGGAATTGTTTTCGTATTGAACGAGCGATTGCATTCCCCCCCCCCCCTCTCTCTCTCTCTCTCTCTCTCTCACACACTCTCACAAAACAGACTTATCTGATTCGACCGTCGCGTCGTCGGTAAACACACTTATTATTGCGTTCACGGTGAGCAACGATCGAACGGAGCAATGTTTCGTTTTATGTTCGGTGCAGGGTAGATCATAATACTTGGTAGAGTCTCCTTTCGGCATTCACAGAACACGGTAAAACAAAGAAAATACTTCACATGTATTTCTATCGTTTGTTTAATCAAAAATTTTTTTTGATTTCTTAGATTGCCACAAGAGTTGGACAATAAACTGTACGCGAGAGGCATAAACGCTGCGCTGGAGGCACGAAATAAATAGGAATTATCTTTGTAATTAAATTGGATACTGTATCAAACGTACAGTTCCATTTGAGATAATCTTCCGCGGTGCGATGGGACTGTGCTCGCATGGACGCGTTATATTTACCGCGGCTTATTCCGGTGACCATTTCCCCGGGAAAAATTACGATGTTATTATTACCGCATTTTACTGCCCATCATCTACACGAGGCAAACATTTCGAAAACTGTTGACAAAAATTCGAACCGAATTAGGCTAATTCCTTTTTGATAATCACTGTTTGCAAAAATATACGAATATTTTATGTTGGTAATTTTGGTACTTTGAAAAATATATTCCGACGAACTCTTCGGTGACCTACATACTTCACTCTAAATGGATAGAAAACACTCTGAGATCAACGATAACTTTTACAACAAACTTCGCGGTTTTTCACTAAAATTTCGAAAGTAGAAGGTTCCAAGCTTTAAAATGCGACCAGAACGAATACCGAGTCCATACCAACATAGCAGCGCTCTTAGCTAGCAAAAGCGCTTAAAATTGCTCAACTTTAAACACGCATAACTTTTGAACCAGCCAATTCCTAACATTAAAACTTAGATGTTCGGCATTTTCTCGTAAAATTCTACATTATATTCTGATTATATTTAAGAAAAGTTAAAAATTTCTCGGTTTGCTAAGGTTTAACCGCCGCGCTGTCTATACTCGATTTGTTACTATTTTCGTATTCGTCTCATTATTAAGAAACCGAATCACTTTTACCAATACGTTTCAAGGGAATACGTATTGTACCTTTAGAACATGTAATTATTTTTAATAAAAGTGTTCTTAATCGATGGTGTTTTTGGTTTTTTTTAAAGTAATGGCTCTCTTATTGGGCTACTGTACCCTATAGATTTGAAATTGTAGAAGGAAAACCGCAATTGTTGTTGCAGCAACCTAATAATGTGGAGCAACGTTATTGCTGAGAACGGTTAAAACCGCCGATCGCGTGAAATGTTTGCTCCTGCCCGTGACAACGTGTGCGGCGACAGCGCAGCGGCGGCGCCCACATCAATGGCAGAAATAGCGAAATAAATGGCACCGCGGAAAACAGCAACGACAAGTCCCCAGGATCGATCGAATCGCGACCATTTCGCGCGGTCGCCCGATTTGATTAAAATGAAAATCGTATGCAATCGGGGGACATGTTTGCGTCGTGCGCCGCGTTATGTTCGCGCAAACTGTCGGAGCTACCAGCTGCCACGGAATTTTAATCGGGTTTTGGCCCAGCGAAATTGCACGTAAAGAATCTTTGGACCGTTACAATGGAAACGTGGGGAAAAACAGCGTTGGTCACCACTTTTGAAAAAGATAGACCGCGGCTCGCGGACCGTGGAATTTTATGCGTTCGTAGAGTATAAAATAATTTAGAAATTCATAAAATGGAGAGCTTTGTAACAGTCTATGCGGATTTATTGCATCGTTCGTTTTTGGAATGTTGTTCCCAGCAAGCAATGTTGAAAAAATATATTCGTTCACGATTTTTGAGAAACTGTTGATATTCAAACTGTTTTCGTTTCGTCAGAAAGAATGATGCAAATGTAAACTTGGTATAAACTACGTTTCTAATAAATTACTTGTTCATGTTCGTGATTTGATAATTCATAGCCATTAAAAAAATTTCATTTATCTAGCTTTCACTATTTTGTTTTTCTATTCTCCTTGGCGAAAAATAATATATTTTATGACATATTCTCTGCTTAACTCGATCGAATTCAACTTAATATAATTAACTAAATCCAACAAGTTGGATACAATTATATACTTTGACATGCTTAGCGAAATTTAAAAATTACTTAGAAATTGTGCTTTATCTTTTTTTAAAGCATACAGTTAGCGTAAAAAACAGGTAGTAGGACTATTTGGATGGAAACTAGAAGATCGTGGTGATCGGCGTTTGATCGAAGCCCCTTGTCGAAACAGTTTTAAATACCGTGACACGAGACTGTCAAAGTTTATTGGATTTTTCCGAAACGCCGGTTTCGAAATTCAAGAATGATTTACTCGCGCGTTTATAAAGAGCCTCTCTTGTTCCGATAAAACATTTTGTATGAAACTACGTAAAAAATGTACACATCCCCGAAACACTTGCCAATTGAGTTACAAGTGCCCTCTTCCTGGAGCATTAATAATTTCACTTCGCCCCATACTATGCGAACACGTATTTACACTTTCCGAACCAACTTGTTTAAACATTCAAATACGAACAAGCATTTCCAGAAAAACGTTCTGAATATCAACAAATGTGAAAAGCAGTAATAATTCGTCGGTCTATTAATAATTGCGTTGTAATTAATTTCAGCTATTTCCAATATTCGATTTCGTGACTACGTTTGTTAAAATATTCACTCTTTTAAGCTAACTGGTGAAATTGAAAATGTAAACGATAGTAACATTCTCAAGAACTTCGAAACAAAAAGAATCGTTCATTTGATTGCAATTAATATCAGTCATTTTTCATATTCGCGAGGACGTTAATCGAAATATTCGATCTTTTAATCTGGCTGGCGATATTAAAACCGGCTACGATGGAATTGGAATTAAAACCTTGATTTTCGAGTGCTGGAATTCCCCAGTTATTTTATAAGCGTTCAAATATTAACGAACCAGTAGCGGAGACGATAAATAAATCCAACCAATTGGAATTCTCGATCGGGAATGACTTTTTTTTGCTCGCGGCTTGTTGGTGAATGGCGAAAGTTGCCCACAGAGCTCACTTTTATTACATAGCTAATATCGAGCGCCCGTACGCTTGAATCATGTATGGCTAAAGTAGGTTATTGGCTCATCATACTGCCGCGCGTTCAATATTCATGCATCGGTAATAAATAAGGGATTCTTGCATCTTTTTATGGGAGAACCACGTTCCACGCCATGACCTGGCCTACCGCGAGAACTTTGTACTGTTACAGATTTGTTACGGCTCGTAAAACGGTGCTCGAACGCGCCAAAAAAACGTCGTTCAATAAACAAACGCCGCCGGCGCGAGAAAAAGCGGCAAAATGCACGACGTCCCATAAACATCGTAACATTTTTTATATTCTCACCGTGCACCTTAATTCTCCAACAGCTACCGTGACATGTACGACACGCAATCATCAAACATGTTTTCCCTCGTCCTGCAAATACTACCTACTTTAACATTTACAAATCATGTCTTTTTCGCTTCTTCTGATTTCTCAAGACTCGTAAGGCGAATGGTTTTCATGACTGTACAGGTGGCAATCTTTCATCAATTTTAAAATATATATGTATATATATATATGATGATATTTATATTTATATTATAATGACTAGGTGATGCCATTGAAATACTGGGTCCAAATGGTCCCCGGGCCTCGCCATCCAAGTGTTAAGTGCGGTTTAAATGATATTTATCAGTGTACACGTGGAGAATAATATGTACGTAGTTTTTGTAGCAAACCAGATCTTTTACGTCATCAGAATTGGTTTGATTACACGATCAGATAGCATAATTTATCGACTTGTGGGCGACAAGTGAATGCAGCTTAATTACATTCGCGCTAACAGCATAATGAGCGTTGAATTTCGTGATAATCTTCCGATTCGGATAATTCGATGGAAAAACGGAACATATGGGGGATTGATTAATACATGAAATCGACATTTCCCTCCAATGGGACAATTTAATCGTTGTCACGGTGAAAATATTGATTATTTTTTCGTACGACCATTTCTCTATTTTCGAAATTGAAAACGATGAATTTTTTTATGCGAAAACAATAACTAACTTCATCGAAAGCTTATTTTTCAGAAAATCGAAATGTTTGCTTTTGGAAACAATCGATAATGTTTAAAATTTGTTATTGTGCAATATTTGAGATATCATTTTTTTAGAAATTGATTTAGAAAATAATTTAATTATTTATTTTGTTTGGAAAGCACTTTCTCGCTATTTTGTAAATCTTTCACGTATTTTCTAAGCGAGACTTTTTTTTATGCGGTCCCTCTCCACCGCACAAAAACAGGTTTGACTGTATATGTTGAAGCACGGACCCGAGGATCCGGCTTAGATCAAGACTGCTGTATTCTGATTTAAAGTTTATATGTACCATAAATTATGAGACTGACTGTATGTTTTCTCTGTTTTGTATTTGATCTATAAATTTTTATTAGAGATACATGAAATCCGCAGTCTAGTAAAGGGTTGATGAAGCGTCGTCAAGGTTTCAGAACAACTCGAAACGGGCAAGTTCGTCCGAGTAACCGAGTCGAATGTTACCGATTTCTCCGGTCGACACGAAAATAGAGTTCTGAAGTAGATTAAGAATGCACGGTCCATTGTTGCGCGACGCACAATGCGCTCTAAGCCACACTCCTCGACGGGTCCTCCGAGGGAATTTCAATGAGACCGAGACGGAAACGCCGTTTAAAAGAAAGGAAAGAAATCTACAAACCTGATGCGCCGGGTATAAATAAAATGGCGGGGCAGGAAATTCTATAGTCCGGACATAAACATTCCTGCTTAAAATTCGTTGCACTTGTATCCGCTTGTAATTTCAGTTAAAGGGATGCTCTGGTATCTCGGATCACGGAGCCGCTACGGAGACACTACGGTCGCTCCACAGTGGAAATCGCATTTGGAATACAACGAACGACGAAAATATAACAAAAAGTACCTACAGTTTCATTAAAAGTCTCTGTATCAAAACTTTAGTCTAATTATTGGATTCGTAACATAAATACGTATTGCAATAATATTTCAATGTTTAAAAATGCTTGAAGCTAGTTTCTGTAACTTATAATAAAAATTTTTGCAATACTAATTTTGTAATAGAATATTGTTATTGTATAGGGCGACTATAACAGCGTATACGACATTCGTGATTTTGTTGTTCTAAATTATATCATTATACCGTGATAGAGTTTCAAGCAGGGAAAAATTACTTCAAACTTTATTTAGACTCTCTAATAAGGACTGTCTCCCACCATCTCGCTAGCGTCAACCTGGGCTAAACTAATTATATACTTATCGTTAACAGCACAGGTTCCGAAGTTCTGACCGCAAGAACTTCGTCGTACGACAGTGCTAGAGATTTCCCTATCACAACCATAGCCAAAATAATTAATCATGCTTTAACGGTAATCCTCGGAGCAAACATCGAAAGTTACGTGAATTTCGATAGACCTCTTTCTAGATTGTCACAACGAAACAGGACGTATCGCCTCAAAAATTAAAGTATAGAACATCGTATTAAACGCTAATGGATTTTCAAGAATTTCAACCGAACTGTTCGGTAAAAGAGAACACGCCGAACACAAAGTATAATTTCCTTGGTAACGCGATGGTTAAGAAAAAAGGTCGGACAGCTGATTAGTACATTTAATACGGCCACTCTGAGAAAATGGCTCCTCCATTTTCTCTGGCGGGCAGGTCCCGCGTGGCGTATTGTGCTCTCAGCGACAGAACCCGTGAGGTAGCAGCGAGTGATTGTATTACGGACCGATGGGATATTATGGTCCGCGAGTTATTAAGTTCGCGCTAATGGATACGGCTGTGCGAGCCGGCAGATTAAAAGACTCCGGCGCGATCCCACGAGGGACGACGACGGCTGGGAAGTAAACGAAGTTGAGGGGGGTGTCCGAGGGGGTCGGTCGGTCGAATAGCTAGCGGGGGCCTGGGCAGACTCCCGGGCCGGCGCGGCGCGGCGCGGCGTGGCGCAGCGGACATCAATCTTACCTGCGTGGCCGTGTAGGGCGAGTTTTTGCCGGGAAATCCTCCGAAGAAGCCGTCGACGTCTTGCGCGGCGATGGTCGTCAGGTTTAGAAGCAGGGTGCCTTCCGTGGTGATTGCGTCCTTCCCCTCCATACGACCCTAGTCGGCAGCTCGGAGCATCCGAAGCGCCCCCCTTGTCGACGGCTACGTCATGCTCCTCCTCTCCTCTCGACCATGGGATTCCTGGGACGTTCGGCGAGTGCATGGAAATCTTCCCTCGATTCCTCGACCCGTGATCCCACCTTAGACTGTCATCGCCGCAGCTGCACGCTGCTGTCTTTGCTCCACTGAAATTCGAAAACGGAACGGAATCTCATCACCCGGCCACCAGGCTACTACGCATGTTCATACTCGGAATAATGGCTAATTAATGTTTTTGTATAGAAAGAAGCTACCTTGTGGTAAATAGGTTATTATTGTTGTATGATAATTAAGATGAACTTTTAGTACCATAGTATATCCCCAGGAGATGAACGAGGTTAAAAGAATCTTTAATAAAGAAATACTGTGGTTATGGGAAGTGTATACACAAGAAAACACAACACAGATAAGTATGAAACAACAGAACTAAAAAATACCTGGAATTACAATAGAATAACTGAGATTATTCTACCAAAAATTAAAGAGCTTAGAAAGGACCAAAAATTATGTTACCATTAAAATAATAGATACACTAAAATCCACCAAATGTTTTGAACAGTAAATTTTCCAATCCCAGAAAATTTCCAATTTCATAAATGATTTACCAACCATCGAAATAAGAAAGTTTATTTTTCCCATTAGAAAAATACTTGTAATAAGAATAAAATGAAAGAACAATCCGTAATTCTCTTCCAAACTTGAAATTTTCCTAAATATACGAACACGCGAATGATCGTCTCATTCAATACATTGATTATTATTACCATTATTTATCTATTGTCTTAAACCACTTCAATTCATTTATATCGATTATCTAAATTATGCTCGAATCGCATTTACTTCGTGCGCTTATCTCACGCAGCATGCTAAAAGAATAGAATTATTTCGCTTCTTTGCACGGTTTCATAATATATGGTACGCTATAAAATTTTTAGTGCACCGTGAGTGTACTCGTAAAGTCTGTCCAGTGGAAGAGAGCAAAGTAGAGGACGCGAGCGATTTACATGAGGCTGAAATTAAAATTCTACTTGCTCGTACGCCGACATTATTAAGAAGCCTCCGGGATTAATATCGAGATAAAAGAGAAATGCGAGAGTAATAAATCATGCGCGGCCCTATCGGTCTCGTTTCGACGTTCGGATTATTCGAATTCCTGAAATAGCGCGGCGCTACGCGCTGTCTCTACGACGGGAACCACAAATACCCGATCGAAGGAGATGTAAATTTGACAAACATTTACCGCAGGGAAAATATCCGTCAATGAAACGCGATCCAGCGAGTAATTATCCATGTGTTCTGAATACTTGAACATTTTAATAGGAGAAATAAACCGAAAAATCATTGTTTTATTATGAAATGGTTCTTCGGTTTATAATATACCTTAATGATCTTAAAGAGCACAGTAATGTCTCGATATGTCCAAAAATTTTGGGTCCCAAATGTCTGTATGTTCACGCTATTGCTCGATGTACTGCCGCTAGCGGCGAACCATTCAAACTAGCACGTCGCGTCGGTGAGACAATATAGAGTGATCGAGTAACAAAACATTGTTGTTTTTAAATGTTTTTTAATGAAATGTTTCCCAACATATTCGTGATATTGTTCTGATTGAAACGATCCGAAACACGACACACTTTGGATCATATTTCCTTGTTTAATCCACGATACAGTAAAACCTCTATTATCCGTACTGATGGAGACACGAGTCTCCGGAATTTAATTCTTTCTTTACGACTTACTTATGCGCGTAGAATTACTTCCGAAACAATTTTCCACGGCACGCGGGACAACCTGTGTAAATTTCTCTCTTAAAGCGGCTTTTAACCGCATCCAATTTTCCCTTGATTTTTCCATCGATGGAAAATGCTTCATCCCATTCAGCTTTAAATAGGGCAACAATTTCTAAATTTCTGAAACGTTCGGTGCATCGATACGATTCAAATACAGGTGCCGTTATCCCGATAAAACTATCGTAAAGCAGCCCGACGCTAAACCCTTTTTAACTCGCTATCCATTAGGTTGAAGCACAGCGCAGCGTTAAACGGCGTTACGTTTCCTAATCGCGTAGCGTAGCCTAAGTCTGCTCGCAGCCGGCTAAGAGGTTCCCGTCGGAGTCTCTGGCGTTTACGGTACATTGGTCTCGTTAATTCCAGAGCATCCTGATAGTCGGTTTCGATCGCGGCCCCATTGGCCACGGTTCGACCATAAATTTGTCGTTCGTGTAAAAGACACTGCGGTCAACTATAATAACCGTGCGAAGTACCATTTAACCGAACAGGACCGATAAAGCGGCTGAAGGAAGTTTATCGACAACATACAACTTTTTCGCGCAAGAACACTTTCCCAATATTTGGACTCTCAATTTTTAGTAGGTGTTTCTGAACACATTTTCTTAACTCTCTTCCTTTTAACATTCTTTGTACAGTAAATTCCCGAGCTACGCGATCAAATGATTATACAGGATGTCTCACTTAAGTGTGATTCCCACGGTATCTTCTTTATTTTTGAGAAAGTAAACAAATTTTTATGTGTACTCCAATGATAAAGGTCAAACTTAAATTTCGTTTGTAAGGAGAATGTAGGTTTTGCGAGAAATGTTGACACCTGTAAATCTGTAGAAAGTGTCTCTATTCTTGTAGCACAAAGAATATTGAGATGCATTGGATAGATTGAAATTCGGATAACAGATGGGCATTTAGAGTTTAGAAACCAGCAGGCTAATCAGTCCAATTTTGGCAGTTTATTTGATAGTTTGGGATAGTTTTCGGCAATGAATTAGAATTCAGTAGAAATATCTTTTGTGCTACCTACAATTCTAATAGTCGTTCTCTAACAATGTAGCGATTGAAAAAGGGAATGCGACGTGCATTCACGATTTAATCACTGCACACCATTGTTACAGGTGCGACTATACGTTTTTCATGAAGCGAAATACAAACGGATACTAGAGACTTTACCTGCAGACTAATGATAAGGCCACAACGGTAATTCGATAGATGGCTGGGCCCTTTTTCCTTTTATTCGGTTAGACTGCAAATGTTGTAAGCGAGCAATTATTTTTTAATGGTAATGGTACTGTACTTACTACTGTGGGATCAGGACCCCCCAAACCAACAAAATACCGTACGGAGATTAGGAATAATGGGAGGGTTCCGTGGGTGAGCGTGTTAGCCGATCGGTTACTAGCAGAAAGGCCGGGGTTCGATTCCCGCTGGCGCGGCGGTTCCCTCATTTTTCCTAAAATCCTACACTACTCCTTTGTGCGCGCGCGAAGAAAATCTGATTGAGATGCGAGCAACGCGTACAGGCGTTCTTCACACAAAAATGTATTAATGGACCTGCCACCTATGTTACCACGTGTATTACAATTGGACTGATTTGTATATCCGTGGAACATTGTCGAGCGAATGCTTGAAAATCTTATGCAGTGCCCTACATACTCTCCCGGTATCTCTGAATCGAAGGGAAATATTCCAATGTTCTGTTTTCCGTAACTTCGGCAGCGCACTCTTTGAATATGTGCCATCAAGTATCAATACTGTCTTCGATGGGCTTGATCCTATCAACAGCAGTTTCCTTTTACTGCCTCGTATCGTATCTGTCTCTCTTGCAACTCTTAGGCATATTGCATTCTCAAAAATCAGGAGGATCATTCGCAACATTTTTCAAAATAATATGCAAATTATTTCTACTATAAAAAATACTACTAAAAAAAAGATTAATATTTAATCGGTCTTTATTTCTGCGGGAACACATTTCAAAATCGACTCGAAAATTCCACTTAAAATTCCAGAGAATTTTGTCGGTGCAAGCGAGTGCACTTTTTCAATTCTTTCATATGATCTGGTATTATTTCTTTGTAATTTTAAATGTATCCAATATGCGGAGGCCGAGATCGTTGAAGGCATTTCCAACGGCCTAGCCTTCACACGGCGGAAGGAGAAAAAGACTGTTTGGGTGCCGGGCGCGCGACCTACACAGCCATGCCGAGCGAGGACACTGTCGTAGGCCGCGCGATCCAAAAAACCCAAACAGTCAATAGCCTAGGTGAACAACCTACACCTGAGTGTAAGAGAGAGAGAATGAGCGTGCGAGTGAGAAAACAATCAGAGTGCGATAATCGCGGAAATCGGCGTGTGAAAGCGTGTGTGTGTACGTGTGCGTGGAACGAAATTATAAAAGAAATCGCAACGGCGAGACGGGGCTTTTTAGCCGAGTGAGAGCTAAGCGTTAGAGAGAGAGAGAGAGAGAGAGAGAGAGAGAGAGAGAGAGAGAGAGAGAGAGAGAGAGAGAGAGTGATTTTCGAGAGTGCGTTTTGGAGTGAAATACATTATCAAAATAAATTATCAAACCCTATCACACGTGGGATTAATTATCGTAGTCGATAGACAACCCAAATCCCCACAAATATAAACCGTCGAACATTAAAACTGGTCCCAGGAACGATGTTAACTACATAAATGAAAACAATTAAACACTAAAATTAACTTAAAATGACATTCCAAATTAAGAATAGAAAATAACTAAGATAATTCATCAATTATTTACAGTTCCAAAAATCAGAGAAATCTTTGTAAATAGTTTTAAAAATTGTGCGGCAAGGTACTTGTAATATGAAATGATTCAGTTTTATCGATTCGAAATTCCAAATTACCAGAAAAATTAATCACAGTTGAAAGCGTTTATCACGTTTTGAATTTTCCAAATTATTGAATACGACAGCAGACAGTGGAGTCATCATAGTGAAATATTTTTCAAAGCTTAAAGCAAAACTTCCGATTGAGAATAGTGTAATGGAAGATTCCAATTACACGAACTGAAATTCGTGATGACCGAATGCGGAAATACTTATACATACGTATACATATAGGCGATAGGGAAAAGAAATTATTTTCAAAAGTCTTATTAATAGATTTGTGGTGAGCAAACTGTTGATTGCCTTTCCTCGGAAATCTGCGAGAAATCTGCGAGAGGAGAAACCGCTGTAATTTTACGATACATTAGGGTCTGCATTGGAGAATTTATTAACAACATTCCTCTGGGATACAGGAGGCCGTAGTTTAAGGTTACTCTGTTTGGTTGGCCACGGACGCCAAAGGAGGTTCGGCCGGAAGATTCAATTTAGATAATTGGTGGCCGAGCTCCGGGTTCAAAGGTATTGTAAAATATTAACAAAACGGCCTGGAGAGAGTCAATGGAATTTCATTTAAAGCCAGACTTGTAGGGCGGATTATGCGACGCTTCATAATCCTTTCGAGATATTAATGTTGTAGAGCCACTGAAACAACGAACGATTATTGAATCGACTGTGCTACATTCCAAATTGAGTAATAATTCAGCAACGAAACGCGAAATTGTTAGAATCACCGTGTACCGACTGCTACCATGATACTCGAGTTAGGTTTCATGGCCAAATCTCGAGCGAATCTTGTCTCCATTACACTTTTCCATTTATATCCTTTTCCACTTTTCTGCGCCCTAGTTTTTCTTCCTTCCTGTAATGATCCTTTCTTCCCTTCATTACGATTTTAATCAATTCTTTCTACCTCGCTTCAATTAGAAATGTGTATTCTTTCATAAAGTATATGTATGATCGTTAAAATAAAGACTGTTTGAAATGCGATCCCTGATAATTAAATATCACTTTTTGCACTGTGATTGGAAGGATACCGGATTCAGGACCCTGGATGCAATTTTAGGTAAGCATTATTAATTATTTCTAGTAAAAAATAGATTAAATCCTACAGATATAAATGTGAGAAAATTGTACTTCAATGTACTAAAATATCCAAGAATACAATATACTAGAGCTAGAGTGTACTAGAACCGTTTTAAAGGATATAAGGAAGATTGTTTTAAAGGGCACAACTTTAATGAAATCTCAAAAATAACCCTATTAACGGATTAACGCAAACGGACTTCACAATCGATGACGATTTATTCAATCGGTCCGAAAATGTCAGTTGCGATAACCAATGGTGTATCGGTACACGGCCGAAATCGATGGCACTCGAATACAGATACAGCAGGAATGTCCACACCAAAGTAACACGTTCCCGTTCTACTTAAACCAAAATTTCCACCGCATCGTGGGTTCAAGTGGTTCGCGTGTGAATCTGGTATTAACGTTATTGTAAGCGATCGACTGGCAATTTATCAAATCAAATTTCCCACCGCATATGAAGCGCCGACGCATGACCACCCTGCCCTACTTTCCAACTACCGAATTCGTCCATTTATTATCAGATCAGTATCCTTACGCTATCGGTAACGTGCAGCACCGTAGAACGAACAAATAAAAACGCGCGCTCGACGCTTGACGGCGTTATCACGCGAGAATGTAGATCGTGAAAATGGAAACGAGATTTTGATCGGCTGCATTTTCGGGTAACGATCGTTTCATTCGACAACCACTGCCGACGACGGTAAGGTGCTTTCGTCGGTCGAGATTGAACCTGTTGGTTATCATAATGTGGGCGTAATATTTTACAAAATTCAAGTCGTTACTCCCTCGACTACGGCGAAATATACAATATTTTATAGGGATAGGCAGGTACTCGAAATTTCGGGTTCGGGTCGAAATCCTGAAAGTTTGCAACGTTCGAGAACCCGAAGTCGAGCGAAGTCATGTTTGAGGAACTCAAAGATTTGTAATCGCACGATTACAATTTAATATTGAATTTTAAGTTTTCGGATACCCGGAGGTTACAAACTTTCGGACCCCGATCCGACCCAACCGAGATTCGCTTTATCAATCACTGTCACGTTCGTCGTGTACTACTCTGCAAACGTATTACACGCGCGCACTGTCAATTGCAAAACTCATTTCGGATTCATTCCGAATACGAGTAAATATCAAACGAGCTTTTAGTTCGAATTAGTGTGAACTAACACGGTACAAGAACATCTCGGCCGAGGCTCTGCCGGTAGTTACTGCAGTCTAGCATATATGACTAAACTTTGAGCAAACTTTTGCCGCGATAAACTACAAGTTAACGTTTACAAGGAGATTTCAAGCGATCTTCCTTTATGAAGTTTCGCGAAAAATTGTTCAGAGCATTACACGACGAACTGGTTCCCTTGGATTTATTCCAGGCCCTTCGAAGCTGCTTCAGACTGGAAATACCGGCTGATAAATTGCATCGAGGAACGACGGTGCTGCGATATATTTTCCAAAGTTTCAACAATTCGTTATTTCTTCAATTGTGCACGCCAGTGTATTTAAACAAATTGTCTCGTCTGTACTCGCGGGCCAAGTCGGGTCACGCGGCGGTCCGCTATGGCCGGATTTAACCCACGCGGGGCGAGCGTGATCAAATTTTTTTTATTTGATCCCCTAATGAAAATTTTAATTAGAAAATGTATCTTGTTAAATTTTCATTACGGGCTCAAACCGAAAAGTTTTAAAAAATACCTTTTATATCTTTTCATGTAATTGCTACCAATCGAAATTTTTTCAAAATTTTTGTTGCATGCGATTTAGTAAAGCAGATCGTTTGGTCCGATTTTAAAAACTTTCTCGATCCGTTGGAATAAAGCTGTCCCGAGGAAGACAACGATGATCGCATCTGGCGCAACACGCGTTGGATCGACAGGGTTCTCGATGTGTGTATTACGAACGGCTCGGCTCGGCTCGGCTCGGCTCGGCTCGGCGCGATGCAAAGGGAAAGAGGCCCTGGAGCCGTCTCGGTTATTCCGTTCGTTTATTTCCCTACGGTTGGCAGATTACTTCGACGATATTCGGGCCGATCGATGGGGACGCACGCGAAAGCTGCATTACGTGCTACCATTGAAATAAGAGGAACTCGTGTTACAGCGACACGCTAAGCAGTTCTAACTAACGGCGAAACCCTTCCCGGTACGCGGCCGCCATGTTACCCGGCCAAGACCCGCTTCGGGAAAGTTCGGTTACCGTGAACGTCTCCCGGATGGGATTAGATCGTCGGATTGCTGTTTATAACTTACTTTTAAAAGGGCTAACCGGATGGTCGGAGCTGCACGCGGAAATACCGAGTCCGGATACCTCTGGCCGATCGCTATCAAACGGAACTCGAAGCGTATAGGATCCACCGATAACGATATTTTTCTGCCGCGTATATTTCAATTAATTTGCACCGATTACCGGGGTCGAGCAGAAGAATCAAGCCGCGCGGCTGATTATCTTGATCGGGTTAATTAGCGATTTGCATGCGGCCGGATTAAACGGCGAATGTTGATTCTATCTGTTTCGACTGTGAACACGCTCGCGCCGCGAGTATTTGTTAAGCGTCCCCACCTGGTCATGCTGAAAAAACGGAGATGAATGGTACAGGGACTTGCTCCGCGGATTTTTTTAACGTATTTATTAAAGCCCACGATTTAAAGTTTTATTAAAACACACGTGTTCGCGGAGCACGCGTAAAATTCGATTTGTAGTATCCGCACAAACGCGGAATGCATTTGTTCAGCACCGATCGAATAAACATTTCTTAACGCATTTGAATATACTGCGAGGCACAGTAGTATTCGAACATTTTTAACACTAACCCTACCGAGCAGTAAAAGCGATGCAAACGTTTTAGTCTTGACAAAAATGACAAGTCTTTATTTATTTAGATTTTGTGCAATTGTCAACACAATATGTGATCGGATAAAGAAATTTATCGAATCAATTTCTATGTAAGCAACTTCATATTTTCAATAATTGTAAAATCACAAATATGGTAGGTTTAGTGTTAAAAAGACGATAACTTTTTTTAATATTGGATTACACGACTTGGATTTTTTGTTTTTTTTTTTTTTTTTTGAGAAGCTAGAACAATTAGTTTAAAACTGGTCGAAATGACACATAAAATATTAAAAGTTTTTGTTTTCAAAATTAATTTCCATTATGATTAATGTTCTACATATTTTTCTAAATTTCTGTAATATGTTAACATTTGTTAACATTCCCTGTCGCTAAAGTTAAAAATCGATAAATAGACGACAAGTTTAGAAAGAAAAATTGTCGGAAATTTATATATGTTTATTTAAAATTTTTATTGTTTTGCGATCGTTAGAATGGTTGTCGCGTTAATCTAGAAACTGATTTCATGTAGATCGTAAATTCTCTATTCAGATAGACGATTCTATGATCTCGAAGCGAGACGGAACCAACAGAGTTTTAAATAGCCGATGCCGCATGCCCGTTATTGCCAACAATGCAAAAATCCGCAGTTTTGTCCTGCTGCGCATTAAACAACTGCGACCTCGTAAACAGCAAGAACATAAATTACACGATCCCCACCGAGTCGAATGGGCACGAATGTGCGTGCATTTTTAACCTATGCACTTTAATATGCATCGGGTTTCAAGTACAAAAGCGTTTGCATATTTTTTCAATTGCGAATTCACGTAATTACCGTTAAAACGTTTCCTGAAAATTGCACAGGAAAATGTATACGATGTTCTACACGGAAAGACATTTTTAGTTCCTCGTTTAAGTCCAAGGTGAAGAAAGAACTCTAATTAGAGTGATATACTGCTTCGTTCCTTAACATTAAGTTTTGCGGAGCATTGAAAGTGGCTATTTTTAGATTATTTTGTAAAAATATCAAGAATATATTTAGTTAGATTTCTAGTGGCTTTTACAATAATATATGTTTCAAGCAATAAGTGTATTAAATAAATTTCCTATAAACGCATTTTTACAATCACAATAATTGTAAATTAACGCTAAACCCAGCGAGCACTAAAAGCGACTCAAATATTTTAGCTTAGAAAAGTGTCACGGCTCTATTTATTTAGATTTTGTGCAATTTTTAACCCAATGTGTGCTTGGATAAAGAAATTGATCGATCGAATTTTCATTTAAACAGCTTCATATTTTTAATGATTAGTAAAAAGAAAAATATAAAACCGGTCATTTGACCGGCAGTGGGAGGTTGTGCGTTAAAAAATTTAAGAAGAACCAACATAAACGCATCTCTATAATTTCAATAATGAACAGTTAAAAAGTTCTAGAGTTCAGAGGAAAACCATTGTAATTTTTAAGATTTTGTAATTTGTTTTTGTTATCTGTAATCAATCTTGAATTTTCTTTTAACTTTCACAAAATCAGGATGACAGACATTTTGAAACGAGTATGCAAAACATATCCCTCAGAATTTTCTCGTGTATCATGCTCCCGTACATTTCATGGCGGAACTCCGCGGTTTCTGTTATACGTGTGTTCCAGTTTACAACGAGCCTTAAGTCAACAACAAGATTAATTATTTCGAGTTCCTCCATTTTTTCGTAAACTCCATACATTTTCATCAGCGCGCGGTCCCGTAAAATATCGCTGTTACAGCGAACGTAGGAAGAATGAGTAATGGCGTTCGTGCTTATTCATTTTCGTGCACCGTGTAACCGCTACGGTTGTCGTGTGGTAAACGTTTCATAAAAATGCTTCATATTTTTTCATTCAGTGAATGTCGCGTTCATTGCCAACGGAAAAACGATATGCGAAGTCAATGTTCATGTTTCAAACACGCACTTGCGACACACGTCGCCTTATAATGAAATTATGGTACAATCAAATCTTTTAAAATCAATAATACCGAACTCGTTTACCAAATAATCGGTTATTTTCTAATTATATTCTTGATTAAGAAACTGTAACGAGTAGGATAATTGTGTATAATAAGATGCAATTTCCTAATAGATTTTATACATTTATCATAAAAATGGTAAGGTGAAACAGGTTTAAAACAGTAGAAGCATTAAAAAAATTTCAAAATATTTACAATAATATGTCTTATGCTCTGAATCGGGAACCAATGGTTTAAAATTTGTGAAAATCAAGAGAATTTTAAATTATGTTAAACAATATGTTTTTCTTGTTTGATCATTGTTGACCATGTTATCCGGCTATACCCATTCAAGTATATTAAAGCGGTGGGCTGAGAGAATCACAGTGAGTCACATATACAATGTTGTTTCGAGTACAATAACGTTTTGCTTTTGTTGTGTTGGCTCGTTGTATTAGTTTAATGACAAAAGAATACGCTGCCAGTCTTTCAGCGAAGACTGAAGTTCCACATGAATTATCGCAATCTGTGACTAAATGATGTACTTGAGACTCGAAAAGCAATATTAAGTGAAATCTTCAGAATTTGGACTGGCACCGCTATAATTCTTAGCCCGTTGTTTGAGCGTATCTATCGGGGCCTGTATGCAGCGCGGGGTTTAGGCATACGAGCCACGGCACACCTGAGCAACTTCGTGCCTGGGAGGTGGTGATAAACCTAACCCTAAAATTAACAATAACGAAACGTCCAGAGTGAATTCGAGAGTGACGGGGGCGTCCTCTCGGCCGGCGAAGGAGCACGCTTGGACGCGGAAGTTGAAAAGCGTTGACCCAGGTCCCGGCGCGGCCGTAAACTACGCTTTATGAGCTTTCGAAATGAAGCAGGAAAGTTTAACCGGCCGGTGTGTTTCACCGGTGTTCGTTTCCCCGCCCACGATCCGCGGTGGACGTGAGCTCACTCTAAAACGGAAAGGTAATTTTTGAGAATGCTTCCCCAGACGCCGCGCCGTGGTGCACGTGTGCGGATGCGGCGCCGCGACGCCTCGCGTCGCTCGATGCAGCAGCCGTTCGAACAGAAGCGTTCTCTCTCTCTCTCTCTCTCTCTCTCTCTCCCCCTCTCTGTCTCTTTCGTGTCTGGCTTCAGCGGAGCACTTAGCTCTTAATGTATCTGCGGCTGATGGCCGTATTGTTTGGCGAATTGAGCCGGGACCGAGTTTTAGGTACGCTCCACGATATGTTCTATATATGGTAAACAAGCTTAAGAGGCTTTTAACAGACTTCAACGGAGATCCCGAAGAAAACCACGCCAAAGGTCAGGATCGTAGATTTTGGAACACCGGAACCACCTTCCGCGTGAAAGGGTCCAGCAGGATAACCATGGTCCAGCGGTACCCATAACGATTTTTATTGATATCGTGTGCTAAACAATGCTCGTAAGTTGAAAGATAGTCCCCTAACGAGGGTAAACATCCTAAACCTTATCATTTTTTTCTCGATTATTATCCTTATTAAACGAAGGGTAAGCGACTGAAAATTTTGGAGGATTATCTTTTAACCTAAAAGCATTTTTTTGCACACGTTGCCGTTCCGCGAATGGAATTGTTACGATTGCATTTGCGGATTTCTTTGAAGGTGTCGTATGAAGTTTTCACGCGGAAAGCCACGACGCGACGGCGCGGCGGTCCGCAGAACCGGCGAGGCTCGAACTTAAGAGTAGCAAAGAGCTAATTAACGTTGCCGAGTCACGGAAGGCACGATCGTGACCCACGGCTCGCATACGAGCCACGGCTTCGTCATTTTCTTTGTCGTGGCCAGGCGATAACGGTCCCTATCGTACCGAGAGCAAATTTCGATCTGGCCGTCAATGAAGGAAGTTGAAAAGCGGGAGACTAATATCGTCTGACCGATACGCCGGCGTCGATGTTTTATAGAATTGTCCGTCCAATTCTAACGAATTACTAAAATCTTCACGCATATCGAGATATTACTGTATAACTTTATATATTATAAAAAAAGCTCACGTGTTCGATACTGGGGTAACGTCGCCTGCACATTATTAAAAGAATTTGTCGCAGTACAATGTTTCAATGAATTCGGCCGAGAGAATTTCTCGATTCTCGTCAACGTCAAACTCGCATGAGCTTCGTTTTAATTTCGACTGAATTTTCTGGAATTTGCAGAGTCCTCCAGAGAAAAAGGATGAAGAACGGAGAGCGGGCGATCGCGCTGTCCCTCGTTTTTTTCATTAAATGAAATCCAAGGGTAATGTTTTGACTATGGAAATAGCCGGTGGAATTTGCGGGATTGCGTTCTGCCAGTTTTCGTACCTGCTCCACCGTGCGAGCGAGATCGGACCCCTATAATTTCCGTACTAAGTCGGTCAGTCGCGATCCAACTGATATTTG
The DNA here is from genome assembly GCA_028454225.1 of Lasioglossum leucozonium. Taxonomy (NCBI): domain Eukaryota; kingdom Metazoa; phylum Arthropoda; class Insecta; order Hymenoptera; family Halictidae; genus Lasioglossum; species Lasioglossum leucozonium. The sequence continues at coordinate 266,403 of CM052217.1, read as the reverse complement.
CGCAGACAGAATATATCTTGTTTGCAGAACTACGTGCTTAGTAGGTTATCGAACGTGTGATTTATATATTACACGTTCCTCCGCCGCCGCATCGCGGCATTAATTGTACCGCCACTCGAACCGGAAATTTTCAAAGGATACTTCGAACCGTTTCGAAAACATTCGCGAAACTATTGCGAAAATTAGTCGGATCCGAAAATTAACACGTTCGCTGCCATCGTTTATTACAGCGGATATTTGTGCACGATAAATGTGCAAAAAGCATGCGATGTTTGGACACGAGAAATATGTACGTATACATGTAACGCTTAGCAAATCTGCTTAAAAATGTTCATTATTGCGGTCAATATCTACGATGTACAGCGACTCCCACTAATATTCGGACACTCGTAAAAAAAAAATTTCTTTCCACATCATGTAGTAAATTAACTTTACTTATGTGTGCTTAAGTACGCTGTACTTATGTGCCTTTTAAAAGAATTGAAAACTACTTTATTACGTTAATGATAGATACTATGATTTAAACCTGCAATTAGATTATTCACTATTTTACATGAATTTTGTTCGACGGGATCGTTGAACCGAACTATTTGAATTCCAAACACAAACTGTCCCATCTAACGCTGAGTTTGATATTACAAAAACATGATTTCGCATGATCTGTAATTAGCATTCACTGCGCATCATTACTGTTGTGAATTATTACACGTGTAATTAATTCGAGAGATAGATATTCCACGTACGGACGACGAACAACATATGCAATATATTCTTGTCTATACTGTTAATCATGAATATGCAAAGTAATATGCACTTTGCGAAAACTGCAAAATGCAGCGCGCTTCTTTACGGCAATGTAGATTGTAATGGTATTTGTTTCAACTAAAAATATTCGTGTTTAGACAAAAAGTTAATTGTTAAGAATTTATTCAACGTTAACTGTCGAGTTAATTGACGTCCATAAAATGTGAAAAATCTTCGATTTTCTATAGGTATCGTAAAAACAAAGTTAACGTTCTATGAACTGATAAATTACAGTTACAAATACTCTATTTACAACATAATGTTATCTAACGCCTGTACAAATGTCTTGCTTGAAATGAAAAATAGATGGTATTTCCCGTGCAGGAGAGTTTTGAAAGAAATTTGTAAACTTCTTGCGCTTCTCGCGCAGTGAAAGAGAAAGAAGTTTATCTAGAGTGGTTGAATTTATACGCGGGCAAGAAAAAAATTTCAGAATGTACGAAGTTTCGGTCTTATCACACTGCTAAACATTTTCCCTCGATATTTTTCTTTCCGTCTTTGACTAAAAAGACACCACTATCGGTACCAGTTACGTGACTCGACCGTGTTGGAACGTATTTCGCGTAAACACGTTTCGATAAAGCCCAGCCACACAAATTTTCAGCTGTCAAGGACAATGGCAGGAGCCCAGCTCATGATGCAGACATGTTTTTCCACTATTCTCGACCTCTGGACTGCTTTCTACGAAAATGATGCTACTAATCAAACCATCCACAAATTTCAGTTTTATTTTATTTATTTATTTATTTTTTGTTTAATCGGCCAAAAGTATAGAAGTGTAATTCTCAAATTTTTATAATTTGTAAAAAATAAACTATTATACGTTGACTAAAATAGCTAAATGAACGGGTTGAAATTATTAAGAACAGAGGCAATAACCAAATGAAAATAAAATACACGCGTACAAAGAGTAAATTAACAAAAATGTAGGTAATTATTGCGAGTGGAAGGGTACCCAAGCCTCGGGTTGGGTATTCATTACTCGGGTCGTTTCTAAATGTAATATTGTACAATTCGACGAAAAAAAAATGATAAAACTTGTGCGTGGAATCTAAGATCTAACCCAGACCTGGCGGAGCCGCTCACTACATCATACCAGCTTATACCCGCTACTTTCAATAATCCCAATTAGCGCAGGTCATAAGATGTCTAAATCAACAATCCCACTTCGGTCTTTATAGAGATTTGCGGGGACTCGGTATTTTAGGGTTAAGCAGCTAGCTGGTAAACTTTGCAGTTAGCAAACTCACCGTCAATTCGCGAGCGGCCGATTAACATTTTCGGCGAGGAGCGGTGGAAAATCCAGTGGTCCGCGGGAGTCGTCGTCGTATATTTAATCGATCGTGCCGCCTCGATCTCTGCTTCATGGTAGTGGCCAATCGCGCGGAACGTTCCTTCGGATCGTCGATTGGCCAGATTTACATGGCCGCCCGTCGTTTTACATGATAATACCAGCCTCGATCAATTCCCATGAATATCGTTCGCGCGCCGTGTTCCACTCGAAACGTCCGCCGAATATCCCAAACAACGATTTAACGGAAAAACGTCAACCAGGATCGCAGAACCGGTACGCAACCATCCAAGACGGTAACACCGATGACCCTTCATCTCCTCGAGGAACGTTCAAGAGACATCGATCCGTTGAAATTTTTCTCGAAACGCTCGCGACGACGAGGCTGCCGATTCGTGAACACGCAATCAGCGAATCCTCGAGTGCGATTTATCGATTCCCGCGGCTTCTTCGAGGCGTCTAGCCATTTTTGTTCGACGACACCGTCGGAGAATCCTGTGGCACTTAATTCAGGCAAACATTCCCCCGCTTCGTCGGATATCACCGTCCACGGGGATCCGTGATGCATCGAGGCAACCTGGAAGTACAAAGAATAATATTGTTTTAGAAGCTGCCTGCGCGGGCGCTTAAGGAGTTAAACTAAGCGATAGAAAAACGGCGCGCGGCGTGTCCGGATCGAGGAATTTAGTGTCCCGAGATCTGAAGTTTAGAAAACAAAAATATTTCTTTTCAAGGAATTTTGCGTTTCAAGGAAGAAATTCTTTGATTAATATTAGATATCATCGAGGTCGGGCCTCGGCGTAGTTTATTCGAGCTGGCGCATGTTATTCGAAGATTTATTCGAAGCCTTTGAATAAAAGATACAAACAAATAAAAAAGTTATCTTTATTCGTCGGATAAACTCTCGTCGAATAATATTATTTATCCGATGTTGGTCGAATAAAGATACATTTTTTATTCCAACTATCGAGAATAAAGAAAATCGTTATTTAAATAATTTTTTATCTAAACGACGCCGAACTCTGCTTTCCTCGTAAGAATTTCTCTCAAATAATTATGATATTTACAATAGCATTTTAAGCATTTGTCTCGGACATTGAAAACCTCTTGCAAGTCCCTGATTGTATCCTGCAAAATCTCGAAGTCGGCGAATTTACGACTGCTTTGAACCCCGTAGGCAACAGGGAGAAAAAAATAAAACGGGACAAAGGTTTTTGTTGGCGAGCTGGTTTCAATTGTAAGAATAAAAAAAAAACCTACGCTGGGAACTGAGATCGCGAAACGGTTCTCCATCCGCGAAGACTTTAAAGACTTCTTCGAGCAGGCAGCACGATGGTTGATGGCTCGCGAGACCGTAAAAGCGAATTTTAGATCTTCCTCGATTGCAAAATCGCGAAACCGGTAGTTCGTCGGAGAGGTCGTAACGTTTCGTTTAAATGGCTCGGTTCTTTCTTTCTGTCGATCGTCGAAATTATCCTTCTGGCGAGGCCGGAGGCGTCGACAATCGAAAACGCAGATAAATTGTTTCTAAAGTCTATAATCAATGGAATACCGTTGCGGAACAAATAAAATGTCGAAAAAAATTTTCTTCAACAAAAACTAAAGATCATTTTTATTCTTTAAATGTTAAAATGCATTTTTGATTTGACAATGTTATAGCTAACGTTAAGACGAATTCAACGATCTACTATATTACGACCTTGAGCCAACACAAATAACACTAAAATAGTATTTTCTGATATTTCAGATCAAATACCCCACCGCGAGGTGTCTCTCATTTAAGTCCGATCCTGAAATATCTGTTTTATAATTGTGAATAACTCCGCAACCGGTTGTTCGCCGGATTTCATTGAAATGGTTTGGCTCTTTCTTTCTTTGCGTCGGTTGTCGGATTTTTTCCTCTGGCAATGCCGCGAGCGTCACCAATCGACAACTCGGTGCTCCCGATCGTTAATCGGAAGCCAATAATCCGATCTCGCGGACACGCGCGTCCCGCGATTCTCTAGCGCCGCGTCGCTTTAATATCGGCAGCAATCGAGTTTCAGCGTAATTTCTAACTCGATCTCCGGTAAACGCCCTTTCCGGCGCTTTCTGTTTTTCGCCTCTAATTATGTGCGAACGCGATCAAACTCGCGCCACCAACCGCGCACTACATTTAGATTTTAAATGCATTCGGTTCGCTCTCGGATCAATCGACAGATCGTCTCGCCCGCGCGGCCGATGCGAATTTATCGCAAAAATGTATTTCGCGGGCTCAGTGAAAACGACAGGTACCACGTATTTTTCATATCCATACTGAACTCGTTATCGGCAGATATCTAATTAATCATCGCGCACCGGCATCGTCGTTATTCGTTTCAACGCGGATTGTAATTGGCGCGCGAAACAACAGCTGTTTTGCGCCGTGAGATTTGCTAAATTCCTCGGAATATCTTTTATTCATTATTTATTAACGCGGGTCGAGCGATTACCGCTCCGATTCGGTGTCTGCACGGATTATGTTTATTGGGCACGTGGTGTGAAATTGCGCGTCTTCGAAGTTTGAAACGTACGAGAAAAAACTGTAAGCAGGCCATGGGCCGAGTTCGGCGAAGACGCCTCGTTTACGTTTTTTTCCGCGAGAACGAATCCGGCGTTTGAGCCTGTGTGTGTGTGTGTGTGTGTTGTGTGTGCGGCCGCAGGTGGTCGGTCGAAGTCGGTCGTCTTCGCGGTCTGTCGGTCGGTCGTAGCCGGTCGTAGCCGTTAGTTGTGCGTGGTCTGTCGTTGGCCGAACTAGGCAACAGTTTTATGCGTTTTTTGAATAAAGAGTTTTATGTTCAATTCCTCTACGAATTCCTTCCAGTGTTTTATTTACGTAATCCAGTTATTTATTGGTTCTAATTGAACACGTGGCTTTGCATTTCTTAAACGCGTCGCGGCAGTGATTTCGCAAAGAAGTGTAAGTGGTGTTTCATTCGGATTGACTTTTCTAGAAATTAGCTTCCTTCCACGTGATACTATAAATATTAAACTGCTGTTTTTTATGCAAAGTAAAAATTTTCTTCGTGTCATTTTCTTAGAGTGCGGATTTGTACTATACGTCTACTTTTTTTTTTTACCCGATCAAAGACATCTAAAAGATGTCGCTTTAAATTGCACCTATTCAGTTTTACTATAAGTGCATGAAATCTAAGCGGTCTGGTAATAACTTACACATTTATTTACATCATTACATCATTTGCAACGTAAAATTTTGTATATTCTCTAAATATGTAATGTATATTACTTGTAATATGTAAATGCTGTACAAGACGACAATATAAAAAGTTCAGTAATTAATTTATCAACGATAAGAAAATGTAATTGTGGAAATAAATGAAGCTGTAAAACTAACAGTCAAAAGAATATCGTTGGCTTTATTAATACCACTGTGAATTTATAAAATATTGCATTGTATGGAATTAACCATGTCACAAAGACAGCATTAAAAAGCTACAAAAGAAATGACAATTACTGGTCGATGTAGGAAATTCGATTGCCCAGCAATAAAACAGCGAACCGTTATTTCAGTTATACACGATTTTTGAAGCACGGTAGAATTTACCGTTAGACACGCCGTACGAGCTTCTTTAAAGAATTTTTATCTGGTCCGTTGACCACTTTTAATCGAATCGAGGTGAATTATACGATAGTCAAATGGACGAAACGAACCGGCGAGCCGGTTTACGCCCGGCGTTGTTTAAATTGTTCACCGTGAATTACCCGGTGGAAATATGACACGCGCCGTATCTTGACTAGGTGAAACGTTTTATGATAATAAATTTTCCGAGCCGTGTTTGAACGTGAAATTAATTTCATGGCGTGCAGAAGCGACGAATTAATTAAAAACTGCTCGACACCGTTGCCGAACGGGGGTAGATGCACGATAATAACTGCCGGGGAAAAAATTTTTCGTGAAAATTCAACTTGCACCGTTGCGTCGGCTGCCAGTTAGCCAACCGATGGACGCGCGAAGGAAAATTTTTCTGGATAAATACTGTGGTTCTAATAGAGACTGCCCGGCACATTAAATACTTTCTTCTTTGTCGGCGCACGTGCGTGTAAAAATTGCATGAACATTTTAACCAATCGGGCAATTCAAAAAATTTCACCGGATAAACGAATATGCGCAGCGGAGGGAATTAAAAAACGCTGTTATAAAAATCGATGAAGCTTTCATATTCTGTTTCATTGAACAAATAAACGTGGTAAAAGAACCGAAACGCTATTTAACTTCGTTCCCTTCCGTTCGCTCGCTGAATACATTTTCGTTTATTTTTATCGTTAAATTTGTTTCCCAGCATGCAAATGAGACAATGTTTCATTGAAATATTTCTATAGTTTCGTTAAAAATCATTGGCTTTGGGTCGATCAATGTTCCAGCTGGTGCAAAAGTTACTTTATTGCTCTATAATATTGTGCCGGATTCGTTACGAAGATTTCGAACAGATTTTACTAACAACAAGTATAGATGTTATTTCTTTCAAATGAAAATAAAATTCTGTCTTTGTCATTGATATACAAACTTCTTCTTTTTAATAGATTATTAACGTCGGATGAGTTTAAATTATGAATCAAAGTTATAAAATCCTGTGCAACAATCGTGTTAGAATTTCATGCAGAACGCGATGTGCCAGTATGCGATCTACAGTATTGGGTAATCATCCGTGTCCCAACAAACGTAGAATATGAACGATTTATAGTTCGACAAGTGAAATATGGACGTACTATGGTCATGCAGGTGGAATACGAGTGACGTATAGTCGGACAAGCAGAATGTGGATGGCAAACAAGTAGAACGGGGTCGACTAATGGTCAGACAAGTGGAAGAAGTATGACGTATTGTGAAACAAATAGAATCGGTCTGGACAATGATCGTACAAGTAAAATTGAGACGATCCGTAATCTGTATAGGCAAAGATTATACCAGCAGAATTAGGACAATCTGCAGCGACACAAGTAGAATAGAAACAGCCTACAATCAGGCAAGTAGAATGGGGTCAACGTTTGCCGAGGCAAGTGCTTGGGTGTGGTTTATGGTTAGATAAGTGGAATAATATGGGGTGGTTTGTAACCAGGCAAATGAAATAGGGGTGTCTATGGTTCGGCAAATAGAATGGGACGGGCATGTGGTCAGCCAAGTGGAATGCGGATGATCTATGGTTAGATAAATGGAATAAGAATGCACAGACATAATTCAACTAATAATTTAAATACTTGCAAAACTGAAAGCATAGGAACGAATATGCTGCAACCTACCGAATGAATTATGTTGCAGACCAATCGTAACAGTTTCTTTTTTGCACAATTTTTCCAAACGTTGTAGTTCATCGAAAGAAGTTTCTTCGAAATACACCGACTTTCGGTAGACGATAATGGATGAAATTAATATCACAGGAAAAATTTCCCGTTTCATTTTCGTCCGATAACATTCGAATCGAACCGTACGACGGGGCTCGATTGGTCAGAAATCAAAGATAAATCGCTCGGAGAAATGTCTGTCGTTACGGTGGGAAGATACTGTATCGATCGCGCGAACTTCCCGTGAGATTACACGGATTCTTCATCATCCACGGCCACTCTTCCTTCGTTAATCTGTTCGGCTAACGGCGTGTTCGGAAGAAAAATTTCTCTTAAGTTACCGTGCAACGCGTGTTGTGCTTCCATTTCACGACACATCTGACCCCGATAAGACCGATTACGTCTACGCGGACTATCGTAATCCCTTCTGATACGCGTTTCAATAAACGCGGCTCCATAGGGATCACGGCAGAATTTATGCAAAATTATTCGAAGATGGATTGGCCATCTGTGTATTTACAGATGCGGAAATGCTGTTGCTCGAGAACTCTGTTATAGACTAAAATAATATTAATTCTGTGGATCACCGTAGATCAATTAGTAGAAGCTTCGCAAAGTACAAATTTTGTTGTGGACTTCAAATTTCCATGTACAAGTCTGTAGGAATTGGTTTGTTAGAATTCTAGTCCAACGTAGTCGTTAAAAAATCTATTACAGACTATTTTGACAGGTAACACGCTAATGCGACAGTATAGTCGAGGCGAAGTTAGACGCAGTTTATAATAGATTCTGCGAGTAGCAACGCTCATTTCTCCAAGGTAATGCGCAGCAACCAGTCGATGACGTCTCTTGAATAATTCAACCAAAATTTTCATCCACACACTGTCGACCAGCTGAAGAACGTTATGTATACTTCGAGAGGATTTGCATCAGTTTACTCGAACTAGTAGAGCAAGTAACCGATTTCCGCGGCGCATTTCCTTCGAACAGGGATCACGCGTCGAAGACTATATTCCCTCAGGTCCTTCGAGTCCTCCAGGATCCTCTATCAACCATAGATTACTCTTTTCTCGCCACCTGCCGATCGAAGTGGCCCTTGTGAAAATTAATTTCTGTACTATTAAAAATCGAGTATAATTATCTAGTGCGAGCACTTGTCTCGTATTCTGTTACAAATATACACGACGGCTTCGAAATTGATCGCTTCACTCTCCTATATGTCAGACTGTACTGTAATTGCAACAAACTCGAGTGAAATGGAAATTTTCTTCCTTGGTGTGTTTAATCGGTTAAACATAATATAACGATACTTTTGTATTCTTCTAAAGTGTTTGCTATTTTAAACGACACCTACTCATTTTTATCATAAATGCATAGAATCCGCTCTATTACATCATTTAAAATCTCATTTAATTATTTAAAATATATTATATCATTTATTTATTACATTAAATACATTCAGGGTACTAATACGCTTTTGATTTAATAATCGGTTCAATCTCCTCCATTTGTACGAAACAAGTGGCAACCTCTATATCTTTCGGACATGATCAATTAAAATGATATCCTTTATGCTTACGCTAATTTCGATCTTTCGTTTTGTTTAAAAATTCTGTAACTAAAAATTTGTCTTTAAAATATTTTCCTCTCCTTTTCTACCGATAGAACACGGTGACAAGCTTTTGACGTAGATTTTTCGGACACCGTGTGCGCGAATGCGCGTAAGAGCGCACAAAATGGATGGTCCGCTCCAAAAAGCTCATCCCGGGAGTGTAATTGAAATTTCTCGGAAAAATTCTGCCACGCGTGATTCCGCATTCGCTGGGATGAACTAAGACTTAAGCACCGTTGACTCTTAATTGGTCACTAATATGTAGAGTGTCCCCGGTGAAAGCACTTACGTATTCCAATCTATTTTATCTTAATCCAAGAAAGCGGAATGGTAACCGGAGTTCTGCAACTGGCGTGGCATTTTTCTTCGCTATTTTTACTTTCAAGAAAATATTGCAGCTTCGAACAGTCGAGCTGACCCACTACAGAATTCTCTCGTTACGTACTGGGTGAGTCACGAAAAACGGATCGTCTAAATATCATTTTCTAAACAACCGTTATTGATTTCTTTAACAGAAATTGGGGATACCTATTGGGTTCTTGCGCGCGTAATGTTTTCTTAACTGAGGATTTCGTAAATTCGTGTAGGGGAATTATGAATTTGTACGATCGCATCTGAACTTGACATAGCGCAACGATTTGCTTGCTCGTTTCAACTCGGTATAAGAAAGACGATATGAACCGTGCAGTGCTTTTCGTATTCATCAATGGCGTCGAACGTAACTAGTCATTCTTAAAGGAAAATGTGCCTTTACGCTGTCCATAAAAGGTAACTGCTCGTGCTCAGAAAAATATAATAGGGAAGTTCGAGCGCGACGATAAAGGTGGTCAAGTAAAAAGTTCGCTCGAGTCGTTACAGTATCCGTAAAGAACGGAGCATGTGCGGCCGAAGTTTCAACAATTCCCAGGCACTTTTTGATCGCGTAATCTTCGGAAGACGACATTAGCTTCGTCTCCTAACTCCTTGTTACCCTAATATTTGATAAATTATTGTCGAGGAAGTAAAACTTTCACTGCTGCCGACGATTTTCAACCGAGACCGAGAAACTGGAAGTTCTGATGAAAGTTATAAATAATTTAAGGGGTAAAATTTGAATTAATATTATAATTTTTATTCGTAAAAAATGGTAGAGTTAATTATAAAATTTTATGAATTGTGGAAAATTTTTACTAATTATAATATAATACATTATAAAAAAATATACGTAAATTTTTTATTCAGAAAGATAATGATCGTATTAGTAATTAATTTGGCGGATTAATAATGTGATTTTATAAAAAAGGTAAGTCGAAAAGTTTTCGTCGAAACATTCTTACAATTTCAATAACCGTAATAGAAACTCATTCGGTAGTTCTAGCGTTGATATTATCTAATTTTGTCTAGATCTAGAATTTTGGAGGAGCATTTTCAAATAGAAGCAGAGAGGCGAGCGGTAATATTGTAAACAAAAAAGGTAGCAAATAAAATAGAACAAATAGAAGAGAAAGAACAGAATTAAATTACTTGAATAACGGTAGACAAGAGTAAATGGAAGTAGCGTTGTAAATTTAAACTAACAAGTGAAAATATAATGTAGTTCACGTGTAGATATGCAAAGAGTTTGTATTTCTGTGGCATCGAAAAATAAATAAAACCGAACAAATAGAACAGAAAGAGCAGGAGAAAATTCATTGATTAACTGTAGGCAAGAGTAAATTGAAGTACCTTTTTAAGGTTAAGCCAGTGAATATAAAGTTGATATTTATCCGAAAGAATACACTATTGCCAGAATGGGAGTTGATAAAATTTCTGCGGCTTCCAGTTAAAAACAGTTCAAAAAGATTGAAAACTTTTCCGATAATCCAATATTATCGGATTTATTTACTCATTGATAATAACAGTAATTTCCAAGTGCATCGATCTACGTAGAAAATGAATGAAAAATTCACAGAGAGGAAAAGCACGAGCGTCGACGGATCGATTTCACGATTATGAAATGCGCGCCGCGTTTTGCGTTGACGTAATTACGCGATTGTTATCGTTCGCAGGAAAACAACAAAGAGAGGCAACGTTATCGGCGGATTTACGCATGCACACGTGCCGAAAACAATCGGCAGTTTTGGTGCGAAACGGTTTAACTAATCATATCCGAAGCGCCGCGGGATTTTCACCCCAGACACGGCGCCCGCGACTGATGAAAATTAAACAAAATTTAATTTTTAAAGTTTACCGCGCAGCAGGCACGTTGGGATGTTTCGGTAAAAAGTGTGGATGGAATTTGAAACTACAACTGGTTTTACTAACCCCTTTCAAGCTGGACCGATTAATAAGTCAGGGATAATTTGAAATATAATAATTGTGCGAAACACGAAGAAATGTTGCAATATAATTTTTCGGCGGAGTCAAGAAACGAGTGCTTCGGCTAATAAATATTTCCAGCATATTGCACAAAAGAAAAATTAATCAGTTTGTGGTGAAGCATTGTAAATTTTCAAACAATTGTAACCGACAAAAAAACAGGAATAGAACATTTTTGGAACTAGTAAGCACCGACTAATACGATAAAATAATTTTGCCCGCTGTTCCTCTATAAATGCTGGCATGTGCAACGGTAGATCCGTTTTAGCTCCGTCGGAACGTGGCTGTTGCATAAAATAACAACCTACACCGAAGGAAGGAATACAATATCCGATAGGTGCAGCGCGATAAAATACCGCGTGTGATAAAAACTTCGGACCTGTGTTCCATCTCCGTCGACGGAGATGGTTTCGTTGAAATTCTGTTCGTGAAAGCGCAAGGAGATTCAAATGAAAAACTGTCTGTGAAATGAAGCATTCCGTAACTGTTGTTCCGGTGAAACCGCGCAAACGGTTCGAGAAATAATAGTAATGGAATTTCTGGAATACAGGTAATTGGAAAAGAGATGTTCCGTAACGCGAGGATCTTCATCTGTGGTTATAGGGAGAAAGACAAGACGAAAATCACGCGATAACGTTATTAGATGTACAAATTAAAATTCGTAGCACTTTTTCCGTAAATTTATTGATTATTTACAAACAACTTAAATACGCTCTACTCGCTACAGTAATTTCCATCACTGTCTACGCATTTATTCTGTAGGGTCTCGCGAAGTTACATACAATAAGAACGCGATCAATGTTTTCGACATTAGTTTCTACATAAATCACGAGTCCAGCTGATCGTTAACAACGTCACGTTCAGCTACTTAATCGATCGATATTCCCGTTGAATTTGATTAATAAATGTCAGAATACGTATGTACCGTTGAGCCCACGGGTTTCCGTAGCCGTCACCGTAAAACGCACTATCAGCCTCGGTGATTTACGAGTTTCCTGTAATTCTTTTTTTTTCACGTCCAGCCTAGGCTCGCATAATTTTCCCCGCTCTCCGAACCGCACCATCATCCACGCGCTTTCATCGCGCATCACCGTGCACTTGCGATAAATTCTCGCTCTCGGAACTTTCTTCGATACTAACCGAGTAATGCTCCATTATACACCGGATCCTGAATACATCTACGGGCATTTACAACGTTCTCCGAGAATCTCCCGGTTGTTTATTACGGGAACGAAGAAAACCGGTAAACCGTTGGAATTTCTTAATCGCTCGCGAATTTATGAAACATTCATCCCACGATACAGATTCCAGATTCTGGGAAAATTTAAAAATTGGTCAATCGTTTTGTAATTTGATCTCCAATTGCAATCTTTGGGTTCTAACGATGGGAAACTGACGTTGTTAAATTTCCATTTTGAATAACATTGTTGCTTATTTGTTATTAATAGGCATAAATAAATAAATGCGGTTTTAATTCCGAAAAACAAGATTTGAACAATTTAGTTTGGTAATGTCTTCTCCAACAAGAAAGTCTCTATAGCCTCGGTCCACTCGAGAACAATATGACAGAAAGGCGAAAGCCGCCCCGAGCCATCGTCTTATATCGAACGAAAACTGTAATATGTCAAGGAGCTGCTAAATCGAAAATTGGTCGACAACAATCGTGCTGAGAACTGTTTAATTGCTATTCTGACTTTGCATAGTCTCTCGCGAGAGGTCGACGAACATGACGCGACACAGAATATTGGCAGGGTGGAACTAATGTATACACGCTGACAAAATAAATGGAGATAGAGTGGGGAAGGGTCCTTAAGCTTCGGTGCTTATGTTGGATAGCACTCTGTTAGAGTATCGCTCGGGTGTCGGCTTCCTCGAGACAAATGGGCGGTTGCGTTTGGTCTTATAGAGTGTCACTGTTACTTTCTCGCTCGTTCCTCGGCGGACGCGGCCTGATATCTCCACTTATTTCTTATCGGATTTAGTATGAAGAACTGAGTGGGGCAAATGCGTCGCAAACAAAGCGAGGATGCGGCGGATAGAACGCCGCGCCGCGCCGGGACAACTAATCTGATACTATACATAGAACGTAAACTCTGGAACACGAGACCTCGCTTCCCTGTACTTTGATTGATTTGTTCCAATCTTGTATCGACAAAATAAATACCTGGAAAATATCGGGATCCCCTGTGGCGAACGTGTTCCGTGATCGAACGTATCAATATATCCGGTCAGTTTTGCAACTTTACTTATGTTTCCCAAACGAAGAACACTACCGGATAGTTGTAAAGTTTGTGCCTGATTTTCAAAACTCAAGAACTTGGAAAAAACCACACAGTTTTTGCAAAACAGTAATACAACAGTTTGAAAAACAATTGTGAAACATTTTCATAGTACATAGTTTTATATGGAATATAAAAATTGTCTGCATCGATTGTTTTGTTTTTGTTAATAATTACAATAAGTCAACAATAACGTATTAGTGTTCGTTAATGCTTTTGGTGTTTTCACTGTTTTGTTAAAAAACATGAATTTTCAAAGATTATCGTCGAGTTCGGAGAATATCAATGTATGACCACGAAATTTTATGGTTCGTGATTTTGTCAAGGCGTGCACATAAAACTAAGGAGAAGCTCTTCGTTGATTCTGGTAAATCTTCGGTCGATTCTCTTCGCTTATGCGTACGTCGCGTCGTTTGTTTACTTTAACGCTATGACCCACGCGATACCATACAAATATTTGTTTTTGTTATTTTTAGAAATCTCAAGTTAACCTTCGTGTTTTCAAACGAGAGCATCCCTTATCAAACACCTGCGATGATAGTCAATTTTCTTAAGAATATAGTGACTATAATTGCTCGGGATCGTTCAAGGTCGCAGACGGAGAGGAATCGAGGAATAAAATGTTGCAGAATTTCAAAAACGAAACGAATCTATTCGAACTCGCGGAGTCTCGTAAAGGTGCAAACAGTTGAACAGTGTCTAGACATTTACGGTAGCGTGTGTATCTCCAGTGAGCGCAGTCGTAAAAGAAAATGTGCAACTAGTAATTAATAGGGTTCCGGGTGGCAAAGTGTTGAATTTCGCGTAGCAAGTCGTGCAACTAATTTGTCGGTCGAAATCCAAGCCACTCTTTGCCGGGATACGTGTGTGTAACGCGATGTAGCTTGCACTTCGAGGCACGCTGCTGCATCCACCTATGCATGTACCTGCACGTTACATCCAACGATCGTATTACACGCATCCAGTGAATTGGATTGAACGCCACATGACGAGTATGCGCCGTCGTTGCTGGCATAATTACGCGGCCGGTATTCGCGTGTAATAACGAATTTCTGTCTCGCCACTTGAGCAATGACTGAGCGCAGCTATGTAGCTACCATACGCATCGAGCCAAGAAACATCTTGGATACGTGTGCACTTAACAAGCCGGGATTAGGTCCGAGCAACGCGTTAACGGTTCCCTACCAGAATTTTCACGTCGAATTCTAATTATTTTCGTTGCCCGTCCAGGGTTTCCACGTCCGAGCGTTTGATTGATGAGAACGCGGGCAGACGATCTCGAGCCGGGGAGCGTTAATTGCCGTTAGGTAACCGGCTGGAATATCTGCGATTCAACTCGAACGAGTACAGGACTCGTGAAACTGACGCTCAGCGATCCTCGAATTATGATCGGAACCAATTATTTCGCCGAAGACTAATTTATTACGTATAATTAATTACGGGCGAAGAGCGGCGATTCTGAATGGCCGAGGTGGTACCGTTAGGGAGCTAGTCCTTGATAAGACAATCATTTTTTATCAATTGTTACGAGTCGAAACGGTGAAATTTTGTAGAATATACGGGCCGAGTAATTTAGCTAGGCGAGCTTCGACGAGATTCGAATTATGATCGAATCCAATTATTTTGCCGAAGAGTAATTTATTACGGATTGCTGTTAAGCCCGGTGATTCTGAATGGCTGAGCTCTTCCGCGGTGATTCATGACGCGGAAAAGCGGTCGTCGGTAGTCAAATATATTAACTTCCGTCCATCCTAACTTACAGACTAAGCGTTCCGTCGAACACGAGATAGAATAAAAATCACATTAACCATTGCAATTTAACTGCAGGCAATAACTTCTACGTTTAAAACTTGGTTTCGCGTTTAATTTCACATAAAACAGTATTCGTTAATTTTATACAATAAAGAAATATTTTTGGTTATTTTTATTTCAGATAATTTGGTTTTGAGTAACCGGAAAACAAGTTTTTTTTTAATGGATATTTTCCTTTAAATAAATTTTTTATGTACAGGGTGAATCACGAATTCGTTTTTATCAGCTTTTGCATGGTTTCAAGCCGGAAGTAGATTGAAAGCGTCGCATTACGTCCCCCGTAGAAACTCTTAAATGGGTCGGCATTAGCTCGAAGCCTACGGGATTAAAAAGATTACGGCTCTCGAAGACACATTGTTAGTATCCGGCAGAGAAATGCGTCTTAACGGCGATAGGGGACAGACGAGGCAGACCTATTCGTCTTGTTTGACCTACGCTTTCGATTCGGTTTGCCTTTTTCCCTCGGCACGCGAATATATCGCGATCGTCGAACTAATTGATTCCGGACGAACAATTCGGAATGACTGTACCGACCGAGACAAATCGGACGTCAAACAATACTCCGCTCTGGAGCCCGACCTCCTATTGGAACAGGCTAATTGAAAAAAGGGATTAGCACGACTCCCACGGGAAACGCTGACCGATTCCCGTGATTCCTGCTTTTGCGATTCTTAAACTATGTTCTAATAGGTGTATGGGATAAATAGAGAGCTTTTGGAAATGCTTGGTTATTTGTACATCGAAATTAATTGCTGCACACTAAACCTTAGCTATACCTGCTGAAATTTGTTTTGCGAGATTTTCATGGGCGAATTAGTGTTAATACTCCAATTGAAACGCGTGGTTCTCACCGGTATTACGTTTCACGAAAACGAACCTGTCAGACACGCCAACTAATATGAAATAATCTCAATTCGTACAAAATAAACTTGTGCTTGAATGCATGTAAGAAATTATAGAAATATTTCACTTTGTAGCCACTTTCGTAATGGATCGTCAGGGAATTGTTGGACAGACAATATTTCTTCAGGATTAAGTTTCGGATACAAAGGATCGATGGAACGGGGATATAAATTTGTCGTTCGAACGTTCTGATTACAATATGTATAATGCGCAGACAGGTTTTCTCAAATTCACACGTGTAGTCTAGCTAGGTTCCGTAGTTCTACAAAACAGGTGTCCAGGAGATACTGTGTACTCTCCCGTTGGGATGCCGTCCAGGTATTATCGGCGTACTCTGGAAACCGAACAGGCGTCCAGGGATACTCTCCCGTACTCTCCTGTTCCGTATCTTGGGCGTCCAGGTATTATCGCCGTAATCTCCTGCCGAGTTTCGGGCATGCAGGAAGGTGCTCTGTCCTCTCTCATTTGGCAGGCGTCCAGGTATTATCGCCGTACTCTCCTGCCTGGGATCAAATTTGCCAACCAAGAGCGGCCGCGATCTTACCTCGCCCTCTCTCTCTCTCTCTCTCTCTCTCTCTCTCTCTCTCTCTCTCTCTCTCTCTCTCTCTCTCTCTCTCGGAATAGCAAAAAAGGGCCGTGACGTCTGCCAGCCCACAATTTATACGCATTCGTTGCTATCCGCGGACGCGAAAATCAACAACGGGCTTGTTAAGCACAATTCGTCTTTTCGCACGCTCAACTCGCGTAGATCCGCCGCATCCTGTATATAATAGGTTGCAAACGATACGTTATTCCAGAAAATGATGTCAAAGTTCAAATAATTCTTTCAATGTTGTAACGAACTAAGAATAAATTAATTTCCGGTGATTTCTGGTGACTCTGTATATCGGACATTAGATGTTCACAGAAATTGTTGAGGCGTCTAAAGATTGGTGGACGCCATCGCTAACTGCAACTTTTGGTACTGCGAGGTCGTCTATAGTGATCATTGCGACTCCGTAGCTCTCAATATCAGGCAAAAGTAATCAACAGTATCCTGGCCCCGAAATCATTAGTGCGAATCTCAAGTCTGTGGCCACTTCAATCGAGTTTGGCGAACTGCGGATAAACCGTGTAGAGTCGAACAAGTTTCTGTGGCAGTTTCTGTCGATCTTCGAAGTGTAATGCCCCTCCTATTGCTTATCGCGCATCTGCAGGTTCAACTTGCATCTGTTACAAGCATCAACTGTTTACCGTCAGGCTGTTTCGTTAATGTCGTTTTAGCTGCTTCTTTGATCTTTAGACCTCCAATTTTTCCATTCAAAATTTGCATTTTCTTTACGAAAAAATTTACATCCAACATGTTACGCGAAATTCCAAAGTTTGTCTCTGGCCACTACAGTGGCCACCTCGAGCCTTTAACCATTTAACTACGGCTGTCGTCGATAGACGACGGTACGAAACTTTCGTGAGCGATATGATGAGTCATGGCGGAAATGGGTGGTTGCTTATTGATTTGTCGCTTTTATTTATTTTATCAAGATTCAGTCGACGAAACAAGTGCGTAGAGTGTTTATGTTTCGTATTCTTGTGCACACAAATCATCACGTATATGTAGATAAGAAATTAATGTATCAGCATTTGTACAACTTATCTTCTTTTTTTTTTATTTTGCGTTTAGACAGACACATTTGCGAATACATATCGGTACCTAAGGGGTTAAAGGTTAAACTGAAAATTCAGCTGATTGTCTTCGATTATCCAGGATAATTGGCATCGAGTACTACGCGCGTGTAGCCGGTTGTTTAAACTAGCACCGAGTCAATCGTACAAGTGCGCGTACAGCCTGTAACTAAATTCCAGGCGGATTCGGCGAAACGCTATCTGGAATTTCATTGACTAAGTCGCAAGACAAGCGGATCACTATTGTCTGCGCATTAACCTGAACTACTGTGACAGTTACAGACGTTTCCTAATACGATTAAGCTGCAGGAAGAAGATATCGGTGCCGTGGATAGTCGCGATCGCTTAGAAGACATTTATGCGAACTGCAAATTTTTGGAAAAATTCGAGTTTACGGATTAATACCGATTTGGTAATAATAAACATCTTTTGTACCACAGAAGACAAAAAGATAAATAAAACAAGGTAAACGCGGGGCTCGGTTTATAAATAATCGGAATATTTCAGTAGTATTTACGCTACGCACGAGCATCGCTAATATTCTCAATTTTTTAATAAATTATTCGAAGCTCATGCGAATCCATTATAGTATCATAATAGCAAGTAAAACCAGCTGATCACCTCATCGTCTAAAAGCAGATTATATGCTTTAATCCCCGACCACCAACGCGGGGGTTAAACCCATTTTAATTGCGCAGATTGATGTCCCGCAGGGTTTAAATGCCCCACCTGTTCTAATTATTTCAAGAAACTGCCAAGCATGTGTGTGTATTTCATCGCACATTTAATCAATATCCGATCGCTAGTAAACATTTATGCGTTTACAATATTTCCTTACAGTAAAGGAGATTTTTTCAATTTTTCCAAAAAGACTTGGACTTGATACGCGAGGATAAACTTTTCATAAATATCGTGAACATCTCTTTCACATCCGCTAGAAAACATACGGAAACAGACATAACTGATTTATGCTACAAGAAAAATGCTGCTCGAAATTTTCGATTTACTTCGCCACGCCATACCAGTGGAAAAATCCGCAACGGTGTCATCGCTGAAACGAAACGAGTACACAAAGTCATCATCTTCCGCTTCGTCGTCGTTATTCTTGCTCCCTTCGGGAACTCGAGACAATACGGCGAAGGAATCACTGGCGACAGAGTGAAAAACGGAGAGACGAGAACGAACGGCCGGGCTTGGAGGGTGAGTCTCTTTCATCTACGCGAGCCCGCTTCATTCCCTTTCGACGATGCGTGAGATATCTTTTGGAGAGGGCGCGTTTTTAAAATACACTGTAAGGACCAAAGCGCTACTCGGCCGAGCACCGCTCGGCATCGCGAGCGCGAAACCATTCGAGCGGACAACGCGCAACAAGATCGGCTTCTATCGGAGCTACGAGAATCGAAAGCTCGAAGTGACCGAGCTGTGCGAAGTTTAAGGTACACTGGGTGATCAAATTATAACGCATCCTAAAATGTTGTACTTCCGTGAAGGGGATCGAACTTTTTCCGTTGCGAAAATTTTTTAACGAAAAACACTGACCAATCGGAGCACAGATATAGCAGACGGATTCCGAATTAGCAGTTACAAAGATTTTAGCATTTTTTCAAGACTTAAAGCCATCGTAAAGTAGGTCATTGGATTCGTCTTGACGGCAGCTACAACATTATTAAGTAAACAATATACATATAGTGACAATTCAAATATCACGATGACAGTAATTTTTTATTTAAAAAAGAAATTTTTTTGACACCCTGTATTTTAAAATCAACACTGTATAAGTTACCTTTCGTGTATCCTACATATACATATGTATAGGGTGATTCTGGGACCTGGGACAGGTTACTGCTCTTTTTAAATAAAAGTAGAAAAAAATGATAGAGGGAAAAATCATATGGCATAATACGGCCTATCTTAACAACGGACTCTGGTGCAACTTGCATTACACTATTTTCGCGGCACCCCACGAAATTACTGTCACCCTCGGCTATCGACTCGGTCCGAGTCGATAAATTTTAGTCTTAAACGCGGGGACTCGGTTTAGAACGTAATATTTAGACCAGGCGTTAGAACCTAATATTAACCTAACGCTAACGGTTCCATATTTACCGAGGAGACTCCAAGCGTCCAAATGCTTATGGACGATAACGCGAGCATGTAGGAAGCCAACGGAAACAGCAATCCGGCGGCATGGGAGACCCGTTCCCTCCTAAACTTGCATTTTGCATGCGGTACAGCGATTCCTGCAAGTACTGGGCCGTGTTAATGCGCCACCGAGGAACGATTTCGCCCGCGAAGGATTCTGTCATGAAAGCACGGTTACTTATGATTTTCATTCGCACCTGCGTGAACACAACGCTAAAACTTGCCGTACTGTTGTGCCTTCGAATAGCTGCCACCTGCGTTCCCCTTCCACGCCGAATAAAACGAAGATGTCGGGACCGATTCAGGCGGCAGCGAGTCGCACGTGCGAATTATTGCTTAACAAAGGCGCCCGAGAGAGAGATTGGCGAGAGTCCTCGACCGACTTGGACGATCGAGCTGTATACTCCAACAAGTTTCTGTTTACCTTAAATGCACAGAACGTTCATGAAATTACTCGAGACGAAGCAGTTGCGACCGATTTCTGGAAGCGAAGTACGGATCCTTACGCAAAATTAAGCATTCTGCGAGGGAACATACCGAACCGATACACACGCCCACTTTGATGAAACTTTGGGAAAATGTGGTTTGTAGAAAATAATCGCGATCGTCCACATTGAGGGGACGAAAAGAACCCTCAAAGTTAGAGGTCGAATATCTCGTAAACTATTAGAACTAGAGGGGTTGTTCAAATGGTCAAGTTGTATATTTTTTTACGAGGAATATTGTATATCCGCGAAAACAGATTTGCAGTATCATTATTTGTTTAAACGGTATCATGAAAAATATCACATTTTTCTTAATTTTTTCAACTACACGTTAATTTATTTTAGGCTATAACAGTACCGGCGATTGTTATTTTTGTATTAATATTTAATTTATGCGCAACGGACGTTACCGTTTGCCTCTGTCGTTAGCAAAGACATTTTCTACGTTATTAATAGGAGAATAATTCGCTGTAATGGTCGCTTGATTAATTTAGTCAAAACTGGGCAGAGAAAATATATTTTATCTGCTCCATATGAAAAAATAAAAAATTTCCAAGAAGAATATTACGTCTTTGCAACAATATAATTCGTTAATAAACTGGATGGTTGTGTCATTATGGTTAATGGGTCAGGGGATAATTCCGAAATAAGAGATTTCTGTTCGTTAGGATGGAAAGTGACCAAAACGGAAATCAGGATGACGATAATCAATATGAAATATGAACGGTGATCAATTAATATACTCGGTCCTATTCTACAGCATGTCACTAATAAATAGTCTTGCGATATCACAGTCGACTCCGCAGGCATGCAGCTGTGTCGATCAATCACCTATCAATCGAACCAGGCAATTCTCACCTGCCACGTTAAATCTTGTTTCGCATAATACGACTAATTTCCTGTGCAATCGATTCCCAGCCGAATATGGTTAATCTGTAATTACGTTTGCAACATATTCAAAGGACTGCACTGTAGATTACAAATGATTTGCAATTGTACAATCGATGTAAGTGTACTCCATTCCGCAGACGTTCACGAACAAGTTGTCTGCTCGAACGTAATTGATTATCTATTCAAGTAATACGTTATTCTGTCAGAATATGTAAATGATCGTATCATGTTCACTGTTCACATGGAAATGAAAAAGACGAGATATTGTGGGATTAAGTAGAATCTGTCGAAAATAGTCAGACGCATCAGCTAACAGTTTATACTACAATATAAAGTTATACGGGTACACATGAATTTATATTTTCACGTGAATCGTGTAAACGATGTTCTTTAACTAACAATCTTTAGTAAATAAAATTCAGCATAACATGTTTATTCCGTGTCTTTAGATTTGTATCTTATAAATCGATACTAATAAAACAAACATGTATAATCACGAACCTGTTACTATCGGAATAATGTTAATAACATAACAGTCTTGAAAGTACGTTCCAATTTAACGGAACGTTAACGGTCGCGTTCCTACCGACATAACGTCGCAATCGTTAAGGGGTAAGTACGTCGATAATGTACAATCATTATCTTTCAACTCACGCCGTAACTTAACATCACGATGTTACACAGGTAACGTGGTATTTTATTACGCGGCTGGCACTTGTATCAAGTGTCCGTAACCAACATTCACATACGTTAACGAAGTACAACAATTATAAGCATTTGTAATCGTCATTACAATTTCGAACGTGTTGAAACGCAAAACGGATGGATCACAATTGTAAACTACGTATTCTCGCGAAAACGAAGTTGTTTGAAATCTATTCTATTAACCTTATCGTCTTGTACATTAATGAAACTAAACGAAAATGAATAATTTTTCAAGAACGTTTCAGAAGAACTTATTCCATTTTATCAAAGGAAGCGAATAAGTTCGAAGAGATATATTTGTAAAAACGGAACGGTTCGTCGGTTAATAACGCCTTGGGGAAAAAGGGTGGTGTTTCATCGTGGGCGTTCGGAAACACGTGGAATTATTAATTTGAAGCGGGCGAGAGCGGCGTCGTTCGTGTTCCACGTATTAATTAGCGACTGGCGGACCACGGAAAGGTGATTCGACCCGGGGTCGGGTCACGAATGATCCGAGCAGAATAATCATCGCTCTTGTACTTCCGCGCAGCGAGCTCGATCGGGTTCGCGAACGGACCGTAACAAAAAGGGCAAAATATTTGGTTGGATGCACGTTCTAATTCCAATACCAATGCTCCGGCAAAACAATCGCGATAGGTTTCGGCTGTTGCTCCAAAAAACCTGGGGGAAAAACACAAAGCAGAAAGAAGGAAAAATAAATAAATCCAGGAGTGTACGTCCGAGTACGCGTGTGCGGAGCAATTGTGTTGTATTAACAATCGTTTGCCCTCAATATCGACCACCGAGCCCGTGTGTCCTGAGCACCCTTTCAATATTTGGTGCGACGAGGGTTCAGACGTACCTTCTCTCTCTCTCCCATTTTCTGCTCTCCTTCCCTTGCTTTTTCTCGGATATCGTCACGTAATTGCGTTTCTCGGCCGCGACTGGGTGTCCCACGATTTTTCCTTCCCACTCCCACTTCTTCGCAATTTTCCCTCCCCTTTTCCTCCCGTTTTATTTCGACGTCTCGTAATTATCGGACTAATTGCAATCTCTCTTCGAATCTCGTCTTTCGCTCGGGTCCGAGTGATTTTTTAAAAGTTGTCGCGCTGACGTCGTCAAACGGTGTTCAACTACCGAGTTTCCCTACGATCAGTCGTATAAGAACACACACTATTGTAAGGGCAAGTTACACGTCAAGGATGTCATTTATTTCATAGTCGAGCGACAACTGGCCTCACTGCCATCCAGGCTCGCTTTTATAGGCAGAAACCACCCAAAAAGGTGCCGCTCATCACCACGACGCTGCTTTGCGGCTTCATGCCGCAAAGACACAGCGGAATCGGCACCGCGCCGAAAAGAGCGCAGCGGCATCGGCACCGAAAAGAGCGCAGCGGCATCGGCACCGCGCCGGAAAGAGCGCGGCGGCCTTAGACAGTCGCCGCGACCATGTGCCTCGATCGGCAAACACACAGACACGTACACACTGTCGGCGGCAACCCTTACACTATGTTATTTCTTCAAGTGGAGAGACAAAGCGAACATTCAAAGTGTTGTCTGCTATGATCTAAACAAACTTTTTAGTATTTATTTAACCCTCGAGAATGATACAGTATGTTGTAAAAGCAATTGTAAATTGCAAAAGAAGTACCGTGTTTTATCATTTAAAATTACTTTCACTTCAATAAGGAATAATAACGGGTGGTTAGAGGCAACCTGTCGATTATTTATTTATTTGGTTGTAGCGATCACGAGATCATAAGCGATAAAAGGAAGAAAACTATTAGCGCTCTCGATTCTAATGTTAGAAACCCGTGTAATCCCCGATCGAGATGAACCCGACAATCCTATTTTCCGATAAATCTTCCCGAATTGCCTCTTCCACCGGCGTCGGTCGTTTTATTTAATTACCGGCCGGTTCGCACACCCCTTCATCTCCTTCCGCTTGAACTTCTGACGTTTCAGAAGATTTATTACGCGGGAGAAATATTTTTACGCCGCTCTTATCTTGTAATTGTTTTCTTTGACTATCTGTGTAAATAGCGAACCTGGGAAGATTATGATTGATACTTTCCGAACCGTCAACCGTATACAGGGTGAGGTACCTAACTTCATCACGTCGAACAACTTATAAATTATGCTTTCTCCAAAAAAGTTCATTCTACAGCTATTCCGTGGTATTAAGGTGGGCATTGTGTAGTGTACCTGATTTGTTTACAGGTGGGGGCGTTTGGAAGAAACAAAGGTAAACTTTGATTTTATAAATGGAACCATCAATTTTTTTTATTCTTCTCTTTTTTATTCACCTCGCTCTCTTAGTAATTACAACTCTGTGTATACTGCTACAATAAAAAAAGTTTTCTCAATCGTGTTGTATATTTCAATTAGAAAAATGTCGTAACTATGTAGCTAAAAGTTTCGTAAAAACTGTAAATGTATCTGTAAATGTTCAGACTTGAAAGACTTCATCTGGTTAGCTAAAGTACCCTTTTTACACTCTGGAAAGATTAACGTGGCTAAAGTAAACTCGCTTAAAGCGTAAAAATGGACAACAATGAGATCCGAAAAGTCCACAGTTGTTTCTGGCTTGAAGCGATAAGAATAGCCAGCGAGGAGTGTTTGTTCGCAGGATCAACGGGCTGTAATTAATTTTTGTTTTACTTGCGGCGAATTTTATAGGGTTCGCCGACCGATAATTAATAAAACTTGTTCCCGGAGGTGCGAACCGAGCCTACCTAATTCCGGGACCGCGTTCCCACAGCGGTGAATTATTGAACAATCTTTGTCAATGGCTCGGCGCGGTTATAAATGATCTCGGTTTACAGGACGGGAATCGAATTTCCCTTGACGTACAAACCATCCAAGCTGAAAACGAAGACAGAACTTTCAGTTAGTTTGTCCACGCTTACGGGGATAGGTTTCAACAACTTTCGACGCGACACCCTCGAATATAATATTACAAAGGGAGCGCCCTTAGTCAATGAAAATGTCTGCCGACTTTCCCGAACGTACACACGATTTAGAATTAAATCGAGTCCTTCGCCGCGTATAACGCGCAAACCTTTATTCTCGAAATAATCCTCGGTAGGATTACACGAGGCATTCGAAAATGGCGGCCCAGACCTTAGCCTCGTATATCACGTCACAGAAAAACTCGGTCATTTTTAGAAATTTATCGCAGGAAAACTAAACGATTTAGGACTAGAAACATTTTTACGGTCCTCTCAGGCGTGATTCAGTGTTATAGGAAAATTTTTTATGTACGCTGTACTTCATAGTATTTGCTACGATTTTTTCGTATAAATGTAACAAAATGTATGTAAAGGTACGAAGTACATTTTTCAACAAGATACTGTAATGAACGCGTCGTGCTTAAATCTACAAATTAAATATCAGCTGAAGTACTATTACATAGATGTATACGTTCATAAATACAACCAATATTTATTCTGAACATCGTGTTCGGATAAACGAGGTTCCACTGCGTCGATAAAATTTAAAACTGACATTATTCGGGATTCGGTAAAAATATTCAAACACCTCGTTATCACGTGGAACACGTAATAATGAAAATGTCTAAAACGATACCCCTTAGCAAAGCCGTCAAGAGAGTCAAGGCAATCGAAGTGGTATTAAGTATGCATGATTCTCAAACAGGAACCATAGTAGCCGGAAATAGCCTGGTCAAGTTGTTAGTATCGCCCTTCTCGCATTCATTTCGTCCAGGATTATTAATAAACCGGTAAAAATATATTTTTATGAACAATTGGCGAGACTGGAAACAAAATTATGTCGTATTTCCTATTTCACAAATTCCAGTCGAAAACTGTGAACTCGCGTAAAGATCCGAACGCCAACTATCGTAAATTCTATCCCTTCGTACCGTCCCGTCGGCGACAGCAAAGGACCGGGGAAACAAAAAAAAAACAAAATATTTCGTTCGACGAGACTGTTCCCCAAAATTGAAATCCAGGATTCGCTCGCGGACACGCTAACAAAACGAACACGCTCCAAAAATCAACGATTCCGAGCCGAAGTAAATACGAGCGGAGGCAGAATCGGCATCTGACGTTCCGGGTACAACTCGTCGTGACGTATTGATCTGTTTCAAGCAGGAGGCCTGCATCGTGAAAGGTCGTTTACTGTCAAACGTAACTCGTTAGCGGCTCGTGTCACAAAATGGTGCGACGCGTGCACCGTCGTGCCTCGCTCCTGCAAAATTACGTTTAATTATCCGTGAATCAGAAATATTACGTCAACAACGTTTCGCACGAGTCTCGTCATTTTGCCGCTCATTTTTCCATATACCTCACCAACACAGCAATACCGACCATTAATTATCTGTTTCGTCGAAGAATTTCCTCGTTTCGCTTTTTTGTGTCCTGATGGTATAATTATACAAAGGTAAATGTTCTAAACAAATAATAAACACTGTAGTAATAGGAACACTATACTGAATTATTGACAAAAGAAAAATTATTTTGTAACCTGCATTAATTGTACGATACAGGAGCTAATTACTTTTTTTCTTCACAATTTTAATTAATTAAAAGTAATATGACAGAATTTCGAAATTCATTAATGAATGTTCTTACCGTTTTGCATCTGCTCTACTCTATTTTTGTCACGAATGCGTAAAATCCACAGTTCATTTATAACAAATTTAGCCGGTTATAATAATCCTTATAATAATTATTATAATCCTTATAATATTAATTTTTCGTTACGTGTTTTTCAATCTTCATAAAAAAACCTTCAAAATCCTCCGAGTAAACCTAAAACACAGTACAAACAGCCTGCTAGAAAATGAGTATTAAGATGGAACATTTGCGACCATGAATCGAAATGTACCGCCATTAGAGGAGAAAATGGCGAGTGGCTTTTTCCCGGGACAATTATTCCTGAAATATTTTCACGAAATAATGCACTCGGGCGTGCATCGTTTATTCGCAAACGTACGTGTTCAGTGAGAAATCGGCAGACAATATTTACCGAGGCTTTATCCGCGGAATTCACGGTAAAAACGGGAATATATTGTTGATAGAAGAATTCGAAGCCGGATATAGTCTGTCCGGGCCAAAAGGTCTATTCGCTGCTCTATACGGATCCTATTTTTGTTCTTGTCCGCCCCCGGATATTTATTTCACCCGGCAGATTCGTTGCTTGTACCAAGTATTTCCGACGTCGTGTCACATGCTGCGAGGCTCACCTAACTTCGTGACTTTTGATATGCAGCTGTGCCGTAATTTTTCTGCACTCTGTTTCGATCAAGCTAATGCGTAAATATTTTCGTATCGATACGTGTCCGCGTCCTGTTGCCCGCCGAGTCTCGTAAATATTTGTCGATGACACATAGCCCGATTCCAATAATACTTATTTTATACATTATACAATTGTATTAACTGAACTACGTTTGCCGTGGCCGTTAGGAAAGGGTGGTCGATAGAACCGCGTTTCTAAAAACGCAAACGTATTGGCGACATTAACGCTTCGCCAATCGGACAATATCAAACAAACGGTAAAAACAATGTAATTTATTTAATGGCACCAAAAGCGATAAGTCGAAATGTCTGATGTTGACCGTTCTTTGAACTTCCTTACGTTTTTACTCGGAAAGGGTGTAGGAAAAAAGGGGCGATTCCTAGGGTGATTCTTAGCACCTTTTAATTTTGCCTATTCAGGGGTATCGGAGGGGCACGCTTTCCGATGTAGATATCTTTTTTCTATATTGTTGGCGCGTAACGGTCATACGAGGGTCAACTTCGTTTTTTTAATAACACTGTTCCCGACAATTAAGCAAGCGGCAACGCGAGAACGGAAACCGAGTAACGTGAAAAACCCGTTGGAATTTGAGCTCGACTATCTGCAACGTCGACACTAATTAATTTTCCAGTTGGAAGTCCTCTTGTACTTTTCTCGTTAACAGTTTTTAATTTCTTCCGGCCGACCGGAGAAAGCTACGGAATGATACAGACGGAAGTTAAACGGAATGCAAATCTTTTCCTCGCTTTATAATAAGACAAATGAATTCTCATCGTTCTCGCTGTCGAGACCCGAGGATTCGTCGCCGACGAGCCCGACTTATTTGAATAACTTAACTGTTTCGTTGTAACTGGAAGTTCGCAGGGAGAGAAACCCGTTTCCACAGCGTTGCTTATGTTTGTCTCGAGCTCACATATATCCGATTTGCTAAAAGCGCCGTGCCCGTAGTTCCTTTAAATCTGTCGTGCGATATAAACCAAATAGAAAAGCAAGGCTTCTCCGCGCGATTCCGCACGGCGCGGCGCGGCAACCGAACAGTCCAGCCCACGGTTAGGATCTCTTTCTTCGCCATTTTCTCCCCGCGGAATAAAAGAAACTGCATTGGAACGGTATTATCCGTTTCTTGCGTCCGCCTCTTGCTGACAGCGCATTAGAATTTTATTAAGATCTCGCAGAACGGGGACAAATCGCGACGGGGAAACGAAACGAAACGTCGCGTCGCGCAGTGCGCTGACAATGGACAAGAGTAAAAAAATCAACTTTCATGTTGGTATTTAAAAGCTTCAGAAAAGTATTCCTAGATATCCTTTACAAAGGTCAGTAACGACTAAATTGCGGATTTTATGCATTTATGAACATTAGAAGAATTTACAAGTATTATTATGTAACAACGAATGCGAACATACACAACTGTTCAAAAACGTACACTTCTGTTGCAAAAAATATAAAAGTTATGACTTAATTGCAGCCAGATAACAAATGAGAAATAGCGTTCTTCAAAAGACAAAACGTGAAAATGTCGTGAAGATGTGTGACAATAAAAATGTCGGACGACGAAAGATTAAACTCGAGTAACTGTGTTTCCTGCGGGAATGAGGAAACCGTGCGCCACTGTTTTCGCTGTTTGCGTGTTGAGCGTCTAATTCGTACGATAAATGTTCAACGTACAACAAATACTCAACTCTAGATCCCGGCGCCACATACATATCCACTAAAATAGTAAGAAGGTAAATTCAGCGAAATCCTGTTCGTTGGCGACTATTGTAGGATTCTCTCCGGAGCGTACTACCGCTTCGAGTTGCGAATGAACGAGTAGGTTACATTCCTAGTTGTTCCCATACAATTTTACTTTCTTTTTGTTCGTTTATCGCATAGTCCCTACTTTTCGCTTTAACGTAGAATGTACATACAGAATCGACTGACAAAATTTCAACATTTTTTAAGCGACAATTCAAAGTTTCGTTTACATATATGTATACTTGTACCAATAATATAGGCTACATACAATAAAAATAATGGAATATTAGTTGTTGAAATATAAAATAGAATACGGTAGTCGGTATTATGATTTTAATAAATTTGTCGAACTGCTAGAATAATTATGTTTAGAAACTTGTTTAATTAACAACTATAAACATTATCGCCCAACATCGCGTACAGTAATATTTATATTGTAGTTATTAGAGCTGATATAACCATTAATATTAGTTAAATACAATACATTAATTTCAGACATAATGCAACACCTTGTGTACATCCGTTTGTTGCGATGATATGCAGAACCATTTTCGCGTGAAATAATACCGTGACGGTATTAATCACTTCTAATTAAACCGTATGAATTTCATTCGACGTAGACGTTTTTATGGATCGTAGTACGATTTACGAGGCTTGCAGAAAACTGCACGGCATCTGTTTGGATACTGCAGATGTTAGGTATTCTTGATTGGATAATAGCGAAATACTGCTTGTCCTCTTTTATGTTTTAGTTTCTGCAGTTTTTTAAGGTATACTAAACTTTAGAATACTAAATTAGCATGCTCACCGTTAAGATTGTTTCATCTAATTTTTCGTCCACGCTTTTTCTAATAATAGTAATTACACGACGAAATAACACACATCGTAATTCACTGACAACACCATTTTGTTTTTAATTATTTCTCTATGAAATGTTTACCAACATATTTGTGGTATTGATCTGATTAAAATAAGACCAAACGTAACATGATTCGGAGCATATTTGTTTGTGTTCCTTTTTAACAAAAAAAAAATGTCACGGAGGTATCGATAAAGGTTGCATAAATAAATCCATTGAAAACCAAAAAGTTTTAGTATTGATTTCGTTCAAGTGTCTATGCCGAAACGATATAAGTAATACGCCGGTTTTCACATATATCAAGACATTATGGTCTAGAATTTATTGCTACAATTCTGTTACCTTCGCAGAAACGCAATGAAAATTAATTGGTTAATTAAGCTTGCGCCCCAACACAAATTTTAATCGCAGTATTATTTTGACAACAATGACATCCACGCTAAATCAAATCTGAACTATACATGGTTTCTGGCTCGCAACGACGAGGAAAGAAAATCTTCCGCTTCTCGTTGCAAAATTTATAGAATCGTGAATGTCACGGGAGTAATTTAATAAACAGCAATATCTTCCCGGACACGGTGTGAACAACGATAAAGGTTCGCGGCGCTGCGATTCGACCATACGTCATCCGCATTCCCCAAGTGTAAACAAATTTTACTATCGAATATACGACCGAACGCTAAAACGTTCATAGCGCAACATGGTTCTTCGGCGACCCGCAAACTCCTGTCATCGCGGCAGGTGCTGCATCTTTTGGCAGTATTTGCACCAGCCACAATTATAACTCATGTTCTGAAACTTCCGTGTCCCTACAACCCATGAATTATCGCCAGTTTCAAATTTTCTCAAACTTCTGCATTACCGAGAATTACTTTTTTCGAATCGAACAAAAATTTTCTTTCAGACATCTCGTAAAAAATGATCTGGTGTTGTTTAAAATAGTATAAAGATTAAAATAGTTCAGGAATATCGATACATTATTTTCTACTTATTCAGATTAAAAAAGAATTCTTTATACATATGTCCTCTTATAATTGATGCTGACTATTTTCATTTTGCATTACAGATGTCAATTGTTACACACCTTGAAATAATACAGCAGATATTACCGAACACATCTGTTTTGTTTAAACTGGATAAGCCGGCGATAATGTACTACCGAATAATGCATTTTCGTTTAATTATTATTCTTCGTTTGCGGCGCGATAAGGAAGCCGTTTTTCACGAATGAAAAATAAACGGAAAAATGTACGGATAACGTCAGGCTGAAAATTACGCTCGAGAGATAATGCACACGTTTGTATCGAGAGGTTCCATCGTCTTCGAGATCCTTGACCGACCAATGCAATCTGTTATTACTGGAATTTCAGAAATGCTACGATCTCGCGTTGCAACAATGTTAGAACGAAGACATTGCGAAGAATAACGAAGATTTCAATGGAACGTACAACAGACCGGGAAATTGTAAACAGCACCGGACACTGAACAAAATGGCGCCAATGTAAAGAATGAAATGTTTAAAAAGACAGACCAATGGCAACAATGAAATTCCATTGTGGAATTTTATGCAGTATTTTCCTCTCATTCTGAGTAAAACGTCGAGTAAAAAGTGCTGTTCAGTATTTAATTTTATGAACATTATATTATTAATTCTCCCACGCCAAACATTCAGTATTTAAAAATGCCTATCCCTTTAAATACATACACACGAGAATGGCGACGATCGTAGCAAATATTGACGTGTAACGATACAGTTAATATTGTTTTAATAAGTAAAATGCAATGCTAATATAATATTTGAATTATCGACGGAAGAAGAGAACTTTTATTTTCTCTTTGTAAACTTAATTGGTGAAAAATCGTCGGTCTTTGAACCTCTGTAACTGTGTGTAAAAAAAATGCTTATAATATTCTATCTGCGTTCATTTTAAACGGCGAATTCTCTGTTTTCACGTCTCTGGATTCAGATTTTTTAAAGTTTCTTTTTTGTTAGAAAGCGGAGTGAGAAATTCAAGTAGCTTCTTTTTATTTGGAATTTTACAAACTCAATGGAATTTTTCTGGGTTATTCTAATGCCTGCGGCACACTTTTCATTCAGAGTACGATAAATCGAAATTGTGTCAGCCAGTAGAACACTTTTTTTTAAACAAACCTTGTTCGACGACATGTAACTCCGTCAGTTTTGATCATTTTCACTGAAAAAATTGTGAACATTCGTAGAATATAAATAAATATGTATGCAAAATGCCGATATTAAGAAATTTGTATTTTTTTGTAAAAAATTCCCTAAAAAAGCCACAAAAAATTAAAGTCTGAACTAGAATACTCTCTTAACAAAGCCGAGGGGACACTTTTGCAAAGAAAAATGTCAGTTGAAATGACCTCACGAACCGCTCCTTTCAAGGGAATCGAGCATTGTTGGGATACCCGGTATACGGATATGCATACCTCGACGATTTTCATACATTCACGTTGCATACTTGGGAACCAATTAAGCTCCAACTCTGAGGTACTATTGTGCATTTGCACAAAGATTTTCTTTCCTATAAGAATGACCAGTGTACGGCTTATAGACCATCGACTACTTTTCGCCGTAACTGTAGCAAGTAACTGTAGTAGCAAAGCGATCATGCTCACCGTTTATAGCTGGGGCATCGTGCGTCCGAAACAGTAAGGACCAGCGCGGCAGGGCCCTACGATGTTCAGCCGTGTGCACACGTACACACGTGAGCGAGAACAAATTTGTAACAGTTAAATCGGGTCTCGGGCGAAGCGGAGCCCGCACACTTTATCGACAATTCACCGGCGCAGTCGTTACATAAAATCGATAACATGTAATTCAAGCGTGAACACGAAATTGTCGGAACGAACGCCCCGGGTGTACAAGTTATGGAACCGTTTGAAATTGAGGAGTGTTGTGGCAGGTCCTTAATGGTCTGCCGGAAATTTAAATATTATCAAGCAGACGTCTGCTTTTTCTACCTGCCTTCGCCATTCTTCTCTTCATCCCTTCCTCCATTCCCCCATCTCTTTTTTCTAAGGGTGTTAGGGGGTCCCATCAACATCCAAGAATGCATACATAAAATATCAACGGCGACGTCACCGCAGCGATACATCAAACGTCGGATGCGCGTATCGGTTTAAAGGAATTAACTTCGCTCCACGCTGTTACCGCGATAAATAAATTAGACGCGACGAGTCAACGAATCCGACGAATATGGTAGTCGGAGAATCGCCACCGCGCCGATAGGAAACGGTCGGCTCACATTCGACGGATTTTGTTGGGGTTTGGACTTACCGTTCCGCTGATCACCCGCGTTCACGCAAAGTTAAACACCGCTTCTTCCCGTCTTCGTTTTTCGTACTTGCAACAGCACTGAACTTTTATATACACACTTTATCTCTCCAGCGATGCACAGGCTACCGTGTAAAACGCTTCTTGGGCTTGAATTCTACGCGAGTTTTAAATGACCGAGTAACTCGACGTTCATATATAAACTCCTAATCCGGAGAAAATACTTTATTCGAATCGCTGTTGGCACCTGGCAGCCATATTTATATGTATTTTGCTGTTTTAACTTTTTTATACGAACTAGATGAAAATATTAAGAGCAAATTTTGTATATTCCATGGAGTTATAGAGGGTGTCCCAAAATTCGTCCGACTCCCGGAAATGGCTGGTTCTCGAAGTGATTCGAAGCAATATTTTCCTTTCGCAAAATTTCCATCGAAAATGCGCAATAATCAAATAATATTTCAGTCGTAAAACTGATACTAAATTTTGTGAGAATATATTGTGGGATCAGGACCCCCCCAGGACCAACAAAATACCGTACGGAGATTAGGAATAATTGGAGGGTTCCGTGGGTGAGCGTGTGTTAGCCGATCGGTTACTAGCAGAAAGGCCGGGGTTCGATTCCCGCTGGCGCGGCGGTTCCCTCATTTTTCCTAAAATACTACAATATGTATGTATGTTAAATTACTATATTATCGTGTACATCACCAGCGTCAAATATATTTAACTATCTCGTGCGACACGTAAAAAACAAAATTAATTTAACGTGCGTCGTTATTTGTTGCTGTAATTTATGGCTCGGCATACCGCATGCTAATTAGTTATCCACGTTGCATTGTTAAATATTTTATACGGACTTTTCAGTAAAATATTGTCACTATGAAGACTGTCACCAAAATATACGGTGCCAGCAAACACGATAATTATAAAACGAAATTGAGTAAAATATGTGGAAGAAAAACAAACTGCTCGAGATGTGACAGAATATTCTTTCAAATATGTCACCTATTATGAAAGTCTCAGAGCAGAAAGTATAATCAAGTAGTTCATCGTCAATATTATTAACTTCTCCTATACAAAAATGAAAAGAATAAGTAATTGGTAAATCAAGGCAGACAAAATAACCAACTAGGTCGAAAAGTGCTTAAGGCTTCACAGAGTACTTCATCAAGTTAGTTAATTCCTACTTAAAAAAAAAAAAAAAAAAACGAAAACACGAGGAACCGACGATCAACAAGCTATAAAATTACCTAAGGTTTATTGCCACATTTCATCGATATTATTCAATCTCTCTTTTTGAAAAATGAAAAGCTATGGAATTGAAAGCTCAGGGTGGAAAAGATAATCGATTAGATCGTCGAGCGTTTCGATACACTTTATTTGCGCGGGCCAGAGTATATTACAGCAAAGAATGTTTCCTCGTTCACCGGGAGTGTTCGTGGTAGGTACATACTGCGTACATACACGCGAGCACTCGCGATATATCAAACGCAACCGGTTGCACCACGACAACAACGTAAAACAAATCAAAGGTTTACTGATATGACTCTGGGAATTTATCGAGCTTTAATGGTTTCGACGATAGTTCAGAAAGGTAGGAAGTGTTTCATCGTTTCCCTACACATACATATATGTACATGTACATACATGACCACCGTTACAAATTAAACGAAAAAACCTGTAGACCTCGACGCATAAGCATTTACGACACAATCGTGTACACATTGTGTGACATTTAAATCTTTAAAAAATATAGTCTGCATCGTGTAAACACTTAAGTACCAGCCGTGACGAATTAATGTTAATTGTTGACTGCATATAACTTCGGCAAGGTCGAAGTTTCAAATATTCCAAACTATCGCGAACTAGCGAAGATCAACGATCGCATTACAAATTAGAAATTGGAAGACACGGTAACGTTAAAAAATCACGATTCAGGAGTGTTAACGGGTTAAATTTCATTTGCCCAGCCAGCGAAGTTAATACATTAAATAACCATTCATCACCCAGATTTCTTCGAGAGCAGTTCGCAGCACAAAGAGACTCTCTAACTGAACCTCCTTGAACTCTAAAGAAACAATGCGACCTCGCGATTAAAAGCCTGCATCGAAAATGCCGTAATTTTCGTTCGCACGCGGACAAAGTGCCCGTGAAAAGGGGAAAAAAGATAAAAAATATCCTCTTTACGACACTCAAGCCGGTTTTTTCCTCGCGTAACAAAAGCTCGCCTCGCACCCTTCGACTTCTTCTCGACGAACTTTATCGCCTCGTCGATTATTTCGAGGCGCGACCAATCTCTCTCTCTCTCTCTCTCTCTCTCTCTCTCTCTCTCTCTCTCTCTCCCTCTCTTTCACCCCGGGAAATTCAAGCAACGAGCACCATCGATCCCAATAATGGATCAGAAGTCGTTCGAAACGCTCCTGACATTAGTTTACCAGTTCAAATAAACGGCTAGAGTGAACGCGATACGAGATGCGACGAACAATCGTTCAAAACGTGTCCATGTTTGCTTCCCTTCGTCTTCGTTTCCCCATGACATTGGACACGCTTCCTACAACCGACCCATAAACCACATACGTTTGCCAGAAATTATTGGACACGAGGATAATATTACGTCCACTTCTTCTGTATGCTGTAATTAGTGGTGGCATTTTATTTTACGGACATACTTATTATGGACACTTAAAAGCTAACTATTAGGAATGCGCGAGAACAAGAAATCAATGTCCATTTAGTGCTGTACCTTGCAATTAAGGCAGCCAATGTTTATTTTGCATAAAAATCCGCGGTCTGCACATTCTTTTAAAATTTATTATTTTCAAAATGTGCTCGTAATTAAATTAATTGCTCTCGCCACACCGGTAATTTTTCTGTTCTCTTTATCAGAGAGGAATTTAAAACCAATACTTCGCCAGGGCGTCAGCGGATTAAGAAGAACAAGGTGAGAGTTAGGCGCTCCAGCTCATTAATCTGTTCTTGATTATTACCAACGCACGAACGGCTTCGTTACAGCGAAACGGAATTTATGAGTCCCGACGGTCCAGGCATCCTCTTGTCGCAACATTCCAACGATCCCTGATCGTTCCTCCGGAGCTCCGCTTATCTCGGCTGGTCTTTTGCGGCAGCCAGGCAAAGGGCAACAGATCAAAGCGCTTAAAATTTGCAGCTATTTTCTGCAACCTTCATTTCCTGCTCCCGTCCGAGTTCTTTGCCCGGGCTATAGGGCCCACGGTAAAAGGGTTTGAACGGCGTGCAACGATACGAAGAAATTCCATCAAGGGGTACAATTTTCCGCGGCGCGGCGTCTGAGATGCGTCCGATCGAACGCTATTAAATCTGCACAGCGAAAACGCGTGGAACAGCTTAAAGTTTATCTTAGAAAATTCCATTATCCACCGACCAGAGATTCTGCTCCGGTTAACGGTGGATAAAAAAAGGGTGGAGAGAGCAGCCCGGCCGATATCGGGAAAAAATGAACACTACGCAAATACGACGAAACTTTTGTTAGGACGGAATCTTCATTAAGAAACGAACTTTCGTCACTGTATTAACATTGTTTCGTCGACATGCTGGTGCAACTGATTCAATTTGTTGTTACATTTTCAAGAAAAAGCGTGTCTTTGGATCGGCTCGTCTCGCTGGTAACTGGTTGTCATTACGAGCCGATGATCGATTTGTTCATAACAACCCGATGTTCGTCTTGTTTATAACATTTGATAGCGAGAACCATGAAATCGTGTCAGAATGTATTGAGCCATTGAATATTAAAGTAGACTTCCTCATCGTCAGAATAAAAATGGACAAAGGGAGGACGATTCTTTCACACGAAATGAAAACAGTTTAAATATCGACAAGCGTTCAAGTAGGTAGGTTCTTAGAGCCACGGTAAATGATCTTCTCCGAAAAGAGAGTATTCAGGTTACAGTCTTTTCTTCGAAATTGAAGCAGCTGCTGTACGTGACGTTCTCAGAATATCGGATTTACATCGACGTAGAACCAGAAGGAAGATTTAATCTTTCCTCGATGATCGCGACGGCGGGGGGGGGGGGGTGGCGGCAGAAAAGTATTCCGAGTACGGTAACGAGAATCGACGCGGCCCGGAAGTCGAACGTTAGCTTTATTGCGGTGTAATTACCGCGTTATTAGTTTGATCGTTAATTGGCGGGCGCGGGACCGCGACAGGAGAAATCGGGAAAACACGGGACACGGGTCGAATAGGCAGGAGGACGGCAAATTGACGTCGTTGATTGAAATTTAATGCCATTGATATGCGCGCATGCAAATCGGCAGGCGCGTACAAACGTCGTGTCGACCGCCGGGCAATTAATTTAGGAAAACGGACGATGCCGTTGCACAAATCTCGCGGGAAAATGTTTATCGCGATATTTCCCCGTTTCCGTCCTTCCCCCTTGTCGCGTCGATCGGCGTGTAGGTAGCGCAAGTCCACGGTTTTACTCGATAATGGAATTTCGTTTCTTCCACCCGCGATAAATTAGACGAGGAAAGAAGTTTAATGGCAATTACTGGAATCTGACGGTTAATAGGATTCCCTCCGACAAAAACCTCCCAAGCTCGCTAATTTTTGCGAAGGACGAATCGCGCACGTTTCCTCGCCGAAACAACGAACTTTCCCGTCCCATCGATACTTCGAAATTGACCGGAGAATTTTATCGGCGCCGTCGTCGACCTTGAAAAATCGATAGCGCTGCATCGCGCGTACGTTCTGGCCGTAGCGGATAAATATTAGAAAATCGCTTGGGAGAAGAATGTCGCAAGAGTTTCAGTTGCGACCAGACAGTGTCAAAATTTAAAGAATCCTTCAGGCCTCGCATACCAGCGAGCGCTCCCGGCGCGGCGACTTCTCGATATATCTGACAATTTTAAGACTTCTTCTGTTAAAATAATGATCACGATAGCCCTTCGAAACAACTTTGAAACATTGTTGAGCTTCGATGAATTGGTATTTACACAATGAAATGTCAACAGTGGATTGCGGATCCCCATGAAAATTTCCCGAAATTAAGCTGATCGTTTATTATCTAATAAGCCTTACGCATATTTTTAAACTTTAAAAACTGTCGCGAGTAGCTACGAAGGTACTTACAAGACACTAGCGAACACAACGAAGGTGCATGAAAGAAGGGTGGATAGGAGAAACAAGCGTTTTAGGCCCCCCGACCGTGCCCAACACTGTTATAAAGTAATAATTGCGAAAGTCCTTTGAAACAATTTCGAAACTTTAGCTTCGAAAACTTCAGGTACACAATTATGTCATAAAAAACTGCAGTTTTTTCAGTTTCCAAACTTAAACTGTTCGTTATCGGCTAATAATTGTATTACATATTTTTAATCTTTACAAATAGTGCCTTGTATTCGAGTAATGATTACGAGAGCCCTTTGAAACAATTTTGAAACTTTATCTAGCTTCGGAGACTTTAGGTACACAATTTCTTCAGTTACCAAAGTTAACTTTGATCGTTCATTATCTCATAATTATATTAAATATTTTTCAACTTTAGAGGTGATTGAATTTTTTACGTTAATAATTTCAAGGGTCCTTTAAATCATTTTTCAAGTTTTATTCTCTCTTCGTGGACCTTAAATAAATAATTAAATTTATGTCTTAAGGGTAAAGTTCGCAAGACAATCTGTTTGAAGTTCCTAGCAGCCAACGTAAGATTCTCAATTAAAAATATAAAGTTCAGATCTCGGTAGAATAAATATTGGAAAATCGTAAGGGAAAGGATGTCGTAACAGTCTAAGAACACGAATTTTAGTTATATCGAGGCGATGTCGAATTCTAGAGAATTCTTCGTCCCTTGAAACTGCGTTCCGATATATTTATCTGAAGTATTTCGTGTTTTCATCTTTAACAAAATTGATTAAAATAAGTATTGCAAGACGTGAAATAACTTTTTAAAATTGATTAGCAGTGAAAATAGAATTTTCAATTGAAAGTAATCTTATTAGAATGTGATTGTTTATGTGCAACTTATTTTCAAAAAATTACTGTTATTAAGTATCGAAAATCATTGAAAAGATTAACGATCGAGCGTGCAATGCTAGATGTTTCCGGATTCCAATTAAAGTCAGCTACATCATGAACAATTGCTGAAAGTTGGAGGGCCAGTTTCGGCACTTCCGGTTCAATTTTCCCACTTTGAGGACTGCTAATTGCGCTACGCGAAATCACGTGTAATTGAGCTAGCTTCCATCCCATTCTCGTATATTAACGAGGAGATAATTGCTTCTTGATAACTTAATTTCTCCATTCCCAAAATCGACGCTTCAATTGCAATTGGCAAACATCGATCGATACTCGTCATCTCATTATCACGTCATCGTCGCTATACTATTATCTCATAACAAACAATTTCTAATTTTCTCTTTCTTTCGCCAATCCGAAAGTAATTTCGAATGATAATTTTGTCGAATTTTTGAACTACGCGATATTTTATACAGATTAAAAAGAATTAAAAAAACAAAGAAAGAAAACAGCTATTTAAGCTTCACCGCGAATTTGTAAAATATGTGAATTGCATTTAAATGCAATAAAGATTTTATCGCGAATTTATAAAATACACAATATTATTGCACGCTTTCAACAACGCAAAAAGCTATTTACGATACAGGAATACGATTAACATCGTCAATAGAATTGCGAATTTTATGCGTTTACGACAAACAGGAATCATTTTCTGTTTTTGCGATTGATGTTTATTTTACACGAAGGTCCACAGTTTAGACATCAATTACAAATAACGTTTGTTAACGAAGGTCATTAATTCTATCGTTTGTGTATTTAAAGGACGAAGATCGTCTCGCCGTATTGGTTAACGTAGAATAATAGTAAAGAATACTGAAATGCGTTACGAGAATGTAGAAATTAACATAAATTTCAGTATCGGGTTAAGCATCGACAGAATTCTATGGTGAAGTCTGACGAATCACCGCAAAATGAAAAATATGTCTGCCATGCGTAGAAACAGGCTTCCTATATTCGGCACGTTCACGCGGCAAATTTTTACAGCAGCAACTCGTGTAGCTACCGAGAATACGTCAGGCGTTTCCTTTTTGTCAAATCAGATACCAAATGCGATACCCGTGAATAATAGATTTGGGACGCATGGCGCCGAACAACCGATAAACGGAATATAACCGCGCAATCGGATCATTCCTATCGATACCCACGTATAATGTTTGCACGCGTCAAGAAACAAAAACCTTATCGAAAAGGAAACAATGCAATGGTACATTCTCTTGCTGAGAAAATAGCCTAGCCATTAGAGATCAGACTCTCGTTGTAACATCGAGTGCTCATACAATAATTCCGTAACTCGAGAAACAGATTTTTCGCGTGAATATTTTTGAAGCGTCCGTAATGTTTAGCTAAACCTATCCAACCTATCCATCCTGGAGTTAAAATCTAAAGGTCTCCACCCAGAAAGTCCTCGTAGAGTCAAGCATTCGCGGCTCGTAAATATGAAAACGGCGTTTGAATTCGAAACCAACACGGTAAGCGAGGAGAATGCGGAGTGGCTTGGACAGTGGAGATAGGAATGTATCGCGTAATCCAATGGATTAAGCGGGCCCGGATTAATGTTACGGTGGCGACAGTAATTAATGTCTTGACTTGAAGGTGCAGGACGAAGCAATATGCCACGCGTCTAAATTCACTGATCGCATTAAGAGCGTCGGCGACGTGCGCGGTCGAATAGAATTTCCCGGTTTACCGTCGCACTACGTCCAGCCGATCCTGTAAAAACCTGATATCGGAATAAAACGGAGAATCGTACTTACGTTTCACTCCGCGATCCGTTCATTCGAGTTGAGCGTTCTGTCGTTAAAAGGAAATTCCTCGACGCTCGCGCGCGGCTTCGGGACTTCTTCAGAACTTGGGGAACTTGGAGCTCCCGGATATTTGATCGAAATATATGTATTTATCACGCAGTCGCCGCGCCGCGCCGCGCCGCGTCGACAGCGAGCGAAACGAGAGATGGTTTCTTGCACTTACGCCATTTTAATTGAGAGCCCTCCGAGACCTTGAGCCTGCAGTTCAGCACCGATCCACGCGGCTCTTTGCATTCCAAATGGCGCCCGAGCAACGCAATCAACTAGATGAAACGGGGTTGACCTCTTTGACGCTTTTTCAACCCCGGGAAAATAATAAATTTAAAAAACGGAAGTTCACGGGATCCCGTCGGGATGCCGGAATTCGCAAACATTCACCTATTCCAATGATGTACAACATTTTTGGGACACCCTGTATAATTGCTGTTCTCGTATATTAAAGTGTCTATTTATTATTTATTAGACTAATTTTCGTACCTCTATTTCTTGTTAGATCCAAAACGCGATGTCACCCTCGCAATAGCGGCTCCATTTAGAGCCACGAAGCTAATGGAAATTATTCACCGTTTGCGATGCGTAATGGCTAAAAGGATTAGACGCTAAATTACTCCGATGATTTAGATATTAAACGAAGCTTACTTAACCTGGACCTACCAGGTAGTCTTTTCAGAAATGTGAACACGGTGGTTATGCAGCCGACCATTGCGCAGTGGAAAGCACAGGAATAGCTATAATTTGAGAACGCGTGTAATTAATTCAATTTAACACTCGAAACGATAGAGCAGATTGCACTGCGTCCGGTTCGCCGTGAACCACTTTCTCGTCTGCCCACACGATGTTGGTAATTATAGTATTTACGTAGTGTAGGGTCGACGTACAAGGTGTTTTAATATACACCGAACTCGTTTCGAAAGATTTGGAAGTGAAATACTGAACAAAAATGGTGATACACTTCGAAGAAACTTTGATGATTTTCAATTCGGAATTCCGCGCAACTTTTTCTGTGTTCACTGCCGCGAAAAAATACAGAACAATTTCGAAAGATTCGAAATATTTAACGTGAAATAAACGAAAAAAGAACTGACACGGTTCGTCGAGATTTCAATTTGCAATTCGGAAAATTCCGCGCGGTTCCGATTGTAATATGTGCATTAATAATCTCCCATGAATCTTTATCATTTCCGCAATTCCGAAATAAAATATCTGGCATTAATCATTTTGACCCGTCTAGCAATTTCGCTGATAAATTAATT
This sequence comes from Lasioglossum leucozonium, assembly GCA_028454225.1. Classification (NCBI taxonomy): domain Eukaryota; kingdom Metazoa; phylum Arthropoda; class Insecta; order Hymenoptera; family Halictidae; genus Lasioglossum; species Lasioglossum leucozonium. The sequence continues at coordinate 223,925 of CM052217.1, read as the reverse complement.
TACCTGATTTTGTAATGGTAGTTCATTATTAACTTCGTTCCTGGCTGCGGAATTGGTATAATTCGGGAAGCTACAGTCGCGAAAGCGGTTCCGCGCATCCACGATAAATCACGGTTATGTAGCAAATTACTGTGCCTGGAAGCTGTTAGTAGTAAAATTTTATACATCGTTTGAAAGCGCGAGATAAGGAATACTGGAGAAAACGATTTGCTCGTCCGAAGTGTTACAGTAATGGCACGTAAAAGCCCTTAACACCTGTTACGAAGTCGTTTTTCACGAACAGAGTATACATACCGGACAACAATTCCACACTTTCGTTTCCTCGACGCAATTCCATCTGTTCCGTCGGACATATTCGCAGCATTTATTTACAATCGATGGCCTTCCTGCATAAAACCAGGCAAACCCTTTTTTGCTAAAATGCTTGCTTAAGATCTACATACATGTTTTTATATGAATATTGCTGATTGTTCCAAGAACGCGGACTTACTCGGTTTTGCACCTAGACCTTAAACTAAACTGCTTTATGCATTTATAACACAAATGAATAGGAAGGATTTATCGGAATCATCGAAAGAAAAAAATAATTTAAATGCAATTTCTACTTCTTATACTTGATTTAGAAAATTGTTATTTCTTCTAAAATTTCGCAGTTTATTTATATTGTTCTAGAAACTAAATATTTTTATATTCGATCTCCAAGTTTGAACGAAGTCAATAATTTACGAGGTTCATCGAAAAATTGGAAATCTGCCGGATGGTCCAATAAATAATTCAGTCATTTCGTTAAATTAATGGATGGAACAAAGAGCGCGTTTATTGGAAAGATAACAGAAAAATTATAGCAGCAACTTAGAAGTTAACAAATGTAATAAAAAGTGTGGATTTGGCACATTTAACGTTGAGTATGCAACAAATTTTTTCGCATTTAAATAGTTACCACAACTCGGAATTGCTTTCGCGAATTATATTCAACTATGAGACTTAAGTATTTTCTTTGGAGCAGGCTTAACCGTGCGCGTTATGTTAATATTGTCAGGAAATTTTACAGACACGAAAACAAACGGAACTATTAATAACGTTACACATTACTAACTCGGCTCGACATATTATCACGAAGCCAATTTAACTTTGAACGTTATTATGAATTATGTGCACGAACGTGACACGATTATTTATTGCAATTTCCATGGCGCTGATCCTATCGTTGCAAATGCAGTCAATTTTTGTCAATATTATGAAAGTGATAATTTGTTATACCGCATGTATTATTATTAACCTTCGCTTGGCTAAACGAAACCATGTTTATCGTTTTGTAAAAAACGGAACAAACCATTTTCTTTAAGTTGTAACTAAAGTTTAGCGACTCAAAGTCGATAATACTGAAAGTTTATACTTTTCGCTCGAGGATGGAATTTGTGAAAAATTTTGGTAGCTGTTGTATCTTATTTTTGACTTTGACGTTCGCGATAGCGTTGGTTATTATAAGAGGATTTTTATGCCAAATAAAAATTGTCCGCTTTAATCGCAAGATACTAATCATTTGAATCGGTAGGAAATAATACGACGATTACATTTCAATAGCTTTACTATTTTGTACTTGATCTACATATTTTTGTCATAAATGCATAAAATCCGCGAGTGTAATTATTATTTCTAGTAAATAATTATTTATTGTTGTCCGCCAAAGAAGCATTGAAAAACTTGCTAGGCTGCAACAGTCCGCTGTAAATGCATCGCTCTTTGCTGTGCCGTGACCTACCGGTTAAAGTGATCTATAAACACTTGTTTAATGGGTTACGGAAGCAACAATATATCTTCCGTGGCACTTTAGGCGCACCATTCAAGCGACAATACGTCACATATACACACTGAACGCACTAAATTACACTACGCCGGAGCGTGGTGATGGATTATTAAGTTGCGTTCAGTCCACGGTATTGAAATAGAATGTGCGCTGTTTATAACCTCTTCTTCTTTAACATCTAACTGTATTAGAAATATACAAATGATAACCGTTTATTCGCGACAACGCACGGTGGTGAATTTTCTCTCGAAAAGCTGGCTAAAATTCAATTTTTCAAGTACGTGGCAGTGTTTTACCGCGGTAGCAGATTTATCGTGTGTCGGTATACGTATCTATACATCGAATGCTGCTTACATTTGTTTAACACATTGATTGGTTACTGCGGGACAGACCACCAAAGCTTCTTAATATCTGAAAAATTCGAGCATGACTAATGTGACGGGAAAAGTTCATCGTAAAAAAATTCATGTGGAAAAAATTTTATCATTAAAATAGATGTTATAAATATTAATCTTTCGCAGAAACGAAGTCACATATTTGAAAATTTATTCTTGTAATTCTCTTCTCATTTTGTTGCACAGCTTCGTCGTGTTTCAATAAAACGAAAGGAAAATCGGAATAACACTTAAAGAGGGCTTTTGTCTATATCTAGGATAATATATATTTTAGCTTGACACTTACACTAAACGAAACATGAAGAATCTAAACATAAATCGGCACCACGACCGCAGCTTAAATCATAAGGGACAACGCGTCGTTCGCCTCGAACGTCTTCCACGCGACTCTTCTTTTTTTTCCGTTGATCGACGCTCGCCGTCTAAAATGGCAGGTTTTTGACGCCTCGCTACACTCGTCGGACGAACGCATCGAGTCTCGCATGTGATTCTCAAATATCGACTATACATTAAACTTCACGTTGGATTAAGTTTCTTGACGTAAAGGTATTTAAGGTATTTTAATGAAGTAGCGACATCCAAACGAGAAAATTTAAATTTTAGATTAAAGCGAGAACTGATTTGGAATCAGTGTATAGATAAAATAGCATACTATCGATCTAGTTTCAATTCACAGTAATTTAATTTCGTTTCACTAAAATTAATTTTGATAAAACTAAGTTTCTTTCACTTTGAAATTTAAAATATCATTTCCTCGGTGTACATGGTTTTTGAATATTTGTGGATTACATTAATATGTCGGCAAGAGTAGTACTTTATATTCTATATTTATGATGCGTCCGTGAAATTCTGAAGTAGCATACATTTTCATGATTAATTGTCCTGCGTCGCATTCGGTCTATATTTCCCGACGTTGACAAACTATTTTTAACAAACGGGAGCTCCGATACAAAACGAAGCCGATAATATTATTAAAATATATTCGTATTATTCATTTTTGTTCACCTACAGCGCAGGCCTTGACTATAACCGTTGCAATGCTCCATCAAATGTGTTGCATCTTCGGTCACGATCTGTTTCATTATTTCTTCTACATATACATCACTGGAACAGAATCGCTCGCGGAACCATAACACGCGACCATAAATCAAGCTAGGATACATTTTTACGACTACAGTTCCGTCTCCTAGCACCGATAACTTAATAATCGAATTTTTTCAGCGTCATAAAATTTTTCGAAACCTACCATTAACTGCAAACGTTCGAGCATTTAGTGGAACACGCTACTCGTTAGCTCGAACACAAATATTAGTCACATTTCGCGCAGTCTTCACGCTCATTGTTAGCCCGATAGAACATCGGCAGACAGATACGATTCGTTTCGTGAAAACGTCGGTAGTTCTACTTTCAGTAATTATAACAATTAAGTTTTTCTAAACTTTGTCTATAAAAACACAAATTATTTGAATAAAAACAATGACATTATCGTGCTCAGGCTTACCCGAAACATTCAATAAAAGAATACCGTTGCAAACTAAAACACAATCAAAGAACAAAATCTGATTAAAGGAAAGCTACGTTGCCAGCACTTTTATAATGACAATCAAACGCCGTGGTACACACTCGTAAAAAGCTCTCCCGAGAATTCATAGTCGCAATAAACCGTCGCAAAGCGGATCACCACAACCTATCTGTCTGCCTTGCTTGTGCCGGTATTATAAAAAATTCAAAATATTGCACAGATGTCATTTCCAAACCGTGTATTATAGCAATCATACATCTTAATATAACTCCTTTGCCTTTCGGCGATAAAATAAATTCAAACCGAAATCCACGGTATTGTCTCGCAATATCATAACGGAAATCAGTGGAAAAATAGTTTCTTACTGCTATTCTTCGGACTAAAGAGCACAGAAACCAATCGAACAAAAGCAAACACACTTATCTCTATTCGATTCTAAAAATACATTGCAACCAAGTCAATCGTCCGCGGACGTAGTAATTAACGAATTAATATCGTTCGTATTTAGCAGGGACTACGCCGGGCACGAAGCGTACGAAATAATTGCTGCGTCGGTCAAGGCTTTAAACGGATAATGATCGTCCGAGAAGGAACGGGCAGAGCGAGGAAGCGAGAGTGACAGAAGGAAGGTAGGAGACAAAGCAATTAATAAACAAGTAAGACACGGAAACGTTACTTCTTACTACCGGCGCCCGTATTTTCGTATCCGTAGCAGAGCCACTTTATCTACGACCACTTAAAGAGGATACGTCCGACGTTTCCCGTTTCCTTAAAGCGGATACATCGAATTTATTCGCCAAGTCGTTTACGCTCAGCCGAATTTGCGGAGAAAATTCGGCCAGTGAATCATCGTACAGCCGAGCATGGTTTCTGACAAACGAAGAGCCTCGTCGACGGCGCGCGAAATAGTGTCGTACTCCGTTAACAAGTAACTTTATTAATAACATACAACGGAACTTGGTCGAAAACGCAATGACGGCGCGCGACGGTACACGGTTGGAGAATATACGACAGCTCTGGGACAGACGAACGTTCTTGCGAGCGGATTTTCGAAAATGGAAAATCGGGGGGGGGGGGGAAACGGTGTATACACGGTGTTAAAAAAACCATTCAATATGTATTGCATAGTATTTACACATTGTATCGCTGAGAAGATGTAATCCAAAATGTTATTCAGAATGGTGACCTTGACAACATATTTCAAGATCATCGAAAATTTACCTTTTATTTAACTACTGCTTCCCACAATCGATGCAGAATATCCGCAATCTAATTATTAGATTATTCAAAACAATTGGTATAATTGTTAATTTGCCCTTGCATATGGGAAGATTTTGGGATGTTCGAGTTAAGTAGAAAACCGGATATCTATGTCTAATTTTGGGTACCGAATGACGTTCGTATAGAACAGCCGCGAAGTGTCCGCGGTGTTCGTGCCACGATCGTTCTTGAGGAGTCTCCCCTTGTAAACTACAATGCCAGGAGTCGTAGATTTAATGACACGTGAACGGGGTCGGCCCCTCGAGGACGGTCCAACCACTGCCTCGGTTTTCGACCGAGTCCCAATCAGGTTCGATATTTTAGAAAGCGGCCAGGGACTCGCAAATAATCCCTTTCGGAATACTCGATGCGAACACCGCGCCGAACCGACTCGAGATTACACGGAAACAACGCCACCGGCGCGGCGCGACGGCGAGACCCAGCCATGATATCCTCGTTGACCTGTGTTGCATGATGCACGATGCACGGTGCTTCCAAATCGCGAAATCGTCGACCACAGATCAAAAATCAATTTTTCGTTTGGGATACGGTACGGACTTTTTTAAATACGAAGATTTCGTTACTTATACCTGCCAAATGGTCAGATTTCAAAGATATTATTTCGACTTATTAAAATGATTAAAGGAGGAAGTGCATTTTCATTTAACTTCTATTTCTTACAATTGACTCGAAATCCACGGTCTAGTAATAAGGATGGCATCGTCGTGGCAGTGAAGAAAATCGCACTGGGTTAAAAAGAGTAAAATTCCATTTTTTAACACGAATTATGTATCTTGCAACGAGTGTACTCGCCGCACGCATTAAAGATGATCAAATTGCACGAGTGCGTCACAGAGGCGTAAAATCAAACACTTCCCATGTATGTACCAAGCCAATAAAATTCGCGCATGCGAGCGTTCGAACGGGAGCCGCTCGCGGCCATGGATCATCGAATTATCTCAGGTCATAGAAACACGAAAATATTCAGACATTCTATTTGTCGTTTTCGCTGGATCCGTGTTCCATGAAATCGTGATAAGAGGTCGCGAACGAGAAGACAAGAGCGCAAGAGGGAAATGCGGGGACAATGGGAGAACGAGTGTGTAATAAAGAACTGTAGATAAAGGAGCGTGGCGGAACATGCGCGGGTTGGTCATAGGAGGAACGTTTATAATTATATCGCGTGTAACCGAGTTCCCGGGGAAACAAATCAAGCCCCGAAGCCCGTGTTGCCGGGTAACAATGGCGAATCTGAGAGAAGAAAGTCGCCATGAATAATGTTCATCTTATTTGGACCGTCGAGCGTCGCGTAGTCGTCGCGCGTCGGCTGGAAACGGTCCTCGGGTCTAAAGTGTGAAATTGTGTAGAAGCGCGGAACGCGTAGATTCGAAAAGTAGATAGTATAATACAATGTCAGGTGTGTAATGTGTATACCGTCGCGTCGCGTCGGTGTCAACCGAGCGGAGTAAGCATGAAAATATGCTGAATAGGCTTTGGAAATAGCCTGCCCGACGATATCGAGGTGGATGCCGTGAAATATAAAGTAAAAATCCCTCTCGCACGGAAAAACGGAGATACCGCGGCGGCGTGACGATGTTATCGGCCACCGGGGAAAAAAGACTACGTCGAGGAAACTTCGCCGGTAGAACCTACGAGTTGATGACAACGTGATAAAACGTCTGCCGATATTCCGAGAGCTCGACCGAGATGCCTAATCCTCCATAGATATAAATTAGATACGGGTCGGTCAACCATCCGTCGGATTTTTCCTCTAATTTTTTACTTCGGATATCCGAGTATCCGAAATTAGATATCCGGATATCCAAGTATGCGAAACGACATATTCGAATATCTCGATAGTAGGAGCCACTGTCCTCAATTTCGAGCTCCGGTCCTCCAACGCCATCTCTATGCAATAAAATAGAGTAAAGAATTAACTAACTAATCCGATATCGGCAGAGAGAGAGAGAGAGGGTATCTTTTGCCCCTCAATCGCATCAATTCCCCTGATCTGGCGACTCTGCCTATTCGGCTCGCTTTTGTTCTTTAGTGGGCCTTATACATTACTGAAGTTCCTAACTCTAAAATTTGATATATTGATGCAATTATTTAATGAGCTAATTTTGTATTTCTTCTGTTTGTAAGTTTTTACGATTCTACTTGTAAGTTAATACATTTAAGTACAATGACTGGATCTCTGAAACCTTATCTTTCGCGAGATGCATGCAATTATTTGTAGTTACTTAAGTTCGTTGGCTCGACGAGCGTGTCTCTGTTTCCATCGATTCGCAGAGTGATTACGAACTTTCTGCCAGTAGTGTGTAGACAAACTGTTAAGTTTATGTTAAGACAGTAATTTATATCTACTATGCAGATGCTTATGTAAATTCGTGTTATTACACCCAAGATGCTGCATAATGATATTACAAACAAATTAGGCAGAAATAATGGAATTAAACACAGAAGATAATTGTTTTTCCGCATAACAGAATTTTCCATATTGGGTTAGAACAAAAGTTCGTAGTCTTTGTTAAATGAAAATTCAAAGATAAAATTAACGTTCAACGTAAATGAATGCTAGAGTTAATTTGCAGTGGTGTCAATATTTTTGTTCAATTTATAATAAGCAGTTGAATAATTCTGAAAGAAAGATATGTTATAATGTGTAGTAGAATAATAGAAAATGTGATATGTCTTTGTAAATCGGGAAAGTGTTATCCTAGGTCTCGGCGAAATCGATGCAAACCAATACATGAATAGGAAATAGGCTAGCGGGACACGATGAAAAATTTCGTGGAAACTGGACCCCGAATAGTGAAAATAAAGTAGTACGCACAACGAATGCAGCCAGCGGAGAGTAAAACTCGGTGCATATACGTGCAGCTGGGAGACCGTGATAATAGAAAGGGCTGTCCACTCTGGAATTTAAAATAGCTGGGTAGGAATAACGAAAAGAAGAATGCGGGACACAGAAATACACAGCGTGCGCGTTTCGAAATAATTTCAGTTACACAGGACTGTGTACGCGTACATCTGTATAATTTGCAAGAATAAGACTAAAATTCTATCCCTTCGTCCTTCGTTCGATCTTCTAAGTTTTTATGCTTTTCAAGTGATTCTGCAACAACCAGGAGCACATTCAACATTTTCGTCTATTTCGGAGTGCAACTGGGCGGAATAGACGTCAAAAAATTTTTCGCAAGTACGAAATTAAAACGTATTCAGAAATGTAGAAAACATGTAGGACAGAGTATGATGGACAGAGCTTCGTAAAATTCAAGTTTCATTTGAAAATGAACTCTGCTATTTTAGTTTGCCTAATATTATTTTAATAACTTAGTATTTCACAGATACATAAAACTTCATACATATATTTTTTACTGCACTGGTGATCGATAAATATTTGAAGTTCGGGTCGAGTACTTTGGAACATTTCTCTCGATAACGCATGGTAATTTCCAGTGAATTTCCAGGAAGAATAAATTTCCGAAACTAAGATCGTAAGGTTCAACCGGAAGCGGGAAAACAAGGGAGTTCGACGTGCCTAGCTCGGGGCATTTTTCCACAGAATTTCGGTCCGCAGTTTGGAAGTGTACCAATCGAGAACCGGGAACAAAAAACCCATTCTCTTTGCACGAATTGGAAAATCGATAAGATTATTTTAATTAAAAGCAAACAACAACATTGTCACTACAGAATATCTTCTATTCGAATTATTGAAAGTTATCCCAAATAGCTAAATATTCGAGCGAAACAATCGGAAACGCGGAACGAAATATTTCCCATCATCGAGACTGACGAACGGGACGGATCATTTCAATTAAAAAGAAGCAACGACCGCCACAGAAGAAAGTTCTCGGCGTGTAACTAAAGCGAGGAGACAATGGGAACAATACGAGCACCGCGTTGCGAGGGCCGGCGGGGATGTAAACATTGAGATTCGCGGAATGAGGTTTCAACTAGCACAAAGTGGCACTGTCGATAGATATTTGTGGCGACGACATTTTGCACCGTAACGCAAACACATGTGGCGAGAAGGTATGACCGCTATAATGCCGACCGTTTCGTATTCATAAATGCATGTACAGGTTGTTCCATCTAAAATGGGCCACTTAATTGTTTTCTCCAACTGTGATTCTATTAGAAACGTCTGCGATACCTGAAATCTTGCTCAAACTTAGTTTCGCATCAATTTAAAAATATTAAACTCGGTAAATTCAAAATTAAATTCTTAAAATTCTTAATCGCATTTAATTGTATCTGTGTTATTTTTACATTTTTCACGATACAGTTCGTTCAAGGTTGTCACCACTAGTATCTAATTGGGTCCGTCAGAGTTCACACTGGAGAAATTACGTGATTAAGAGGCAAATTGAGATATCGACAGAACTCCTGAATACTTTAAAATGAAATATTTATAACTCTAGAAGGCCTTCTTCAAGATTACAAATTAATTTTCACGTAGCATCTAGAGACCACTTAGGTCGGAACTTATTTTTAATCCGTCAACTTGCGAGACTAATTATTATGGCTCTCGCGATCGCATCCACCGTATTGTTTTTTCTGAAGATCTATACCAAGACAATATCGACCTATTCTGGGTCTGTGCGTTCATTCGGGAGTACCTTGTACGCTGCAGTGCTCCTCTAAAAATTAGCTATAGTTATTGTTATTAGTTCGCTGTATTATGATGCAGCTTGATAAGAATACTGGAAGACAAAAGGTAGACAAGGTTACCACGTTACGAACGACTTCGCAATTTTTAGCTTCCTCGCAAATTCGATTACGAATACATTTTCTGTTTGGATGCTCGTTTAAATGCATTACATTCTTTTATTGTACTGCAGATTTCAGATGGTCAAGGCTGCGGTGAATCAATAAAATTCGCAATCTATTTGTAATGTCATAGGTTGTCGACGATAATATTTGGTCGATTGTACTATTACAAAGTTGAAACGTAGTGTGTTCTATAAAATGTTCATTTTATCTTTGTGAATCTAACAATTTTCAAAATATAGTAGTATAGTAAATATAGTAGTATTTCTACCATACAATTCTACTCAAGTAATCGCAAAGTTTGATTCAACGTAATATAAATACTTGACAAGTGTCTCAGTAAAGTACATAAGGGTTTCCGGGATGATCGAAGTTTAAATATTTATAAAACCAACTAGTATAGAAAATTGCAAAGTTGAATCGTCAATTGAATCGGAAAAATTGCACGGATATGATGACAAAAGTTTCATGAAGCTATAAATTATTATAATCGTTAAATTATTTCTTCAAAAATTTGGTGTATGTAATAGTATGTGTAGGAGTCTTGCGTTTAGAAACCGCAAAACGCGGTTAGAAGCAACAAAAGTTTGAAAGATTTTGAAAGCTTCATTGCGAATGCAAGAGTGTTTAGAAGACTTTTTCAGCAATCGGATAGTGCAGTTCAAATATTTATACACGTTTGAGAGCGGAACAGCGAGACGAAGAGGCACGCGACAGACATCAATGGAATAAACATCGCCTTTAAAAAATTCCTGCGGCTTGATTCGGTCAAAGGGAGTACATCTCGTGCGGGACAACGAGATCCGTTTTCTTGAAATTGTATAAATAAATCAATGCACGGGCTCGCGTAAACGTATCCTCGCTTTTGATCTTTTACTTCAGCCGGCACTTTTCGCTCCGCAACAGTGATTATTTGCGAGTTAATGAAAAATTTGCCGTCGCTATTCCACGGAGGCAATAGTATTAAATATCTCTCTCTCTCTCTCTCTCTCTCTCTCTCTCTCTCTCTCTCTCTATCAATGCTTGATCCGTATTAAATTCGTGCCGATGGTGTAGAGTTACATTTTAAATGCAACTCTGCAAAACTATCGTTGCGTCGTTGTGCGCACAGCGGAACAGGAAGGAGACCAGCGGCACACAAACAAATTCGCAAGAAGAATTATGAAAATTCGAATTAGAAGGTTAATTTTTTCCAGTTCGGTGACGCGGAATGATTGATATTTAAAAAGATGGGGTTGGTGGAGGAAACGACGGGACGAAAGCTGGTTTATTTTCACTTAAATCTTTTCTCGTTGAATATGCCGCGGTCTGAAGTTTCAATATCCATACGCCGTTTGGACAATTTTCCAATTTTGCAGCGTTCATCGTATTATCCTACCGAACATCGTTTAGTCTATAAATTATAAAGGGTCTTCCAACAAAAGGTGTCACTTTAAATTTCGCGCTATTTTTTATTTGTTAAGATTAGAGATGTCACTCTTCGACATATGCTTTTTGAAAATTGTAAAAAAATTGTAAAAAAATCTGTTTTCTATAATTTCAAGTAACACTCCTTAACTTAATATGATGTAAAACAGTACATAGCATTCTTCATTGAAAAAATTTAAAGTCACCTCTATTTCTAAAAAAATAATGTTTCCGCCATTCGAGGGTTAAAGAAAATGAACGTGGGTTAAAAGTATACAGAAACGTGACAAATACAATAATTAAAAATCAATTTAAAAAATAAGTAAACATACGCGAATCGGATGAAGGAATTCACGTAATTTCGAACGAATTGAGTTCGTTGTGTACTTTGTATCGCAAAGTATCTCCTTCCCGAAGCTCGAAGGCAGCAAAAGAACGCTTCGCGCAGATATAAAACTAGAAGAGGTAATTAAAAGCTCGGTGGAAAACATAATTTCGCATTTCGCGCGATTATGGAGTGGGAGGGGGGAGGGCAGTATTATTAACGGGGACCTCAAAGAAACCGAAATGCTCCGGAAAAGTAGTTAAGATTTAAAACGAGAAGGGGCTGGTTTAATATCGTCCGGTTCCTTTCATATTTTGGGGGACGCGCTATCCCGTAAACAAGCGTCCCACGTGGAAAGGAAATCCTTTTTTCGTGAATCGGTGCGCGCCATTGTCGCGACAGCCGTCACACTTTCTTTGACGTGCGCGTTTGAATTATTCAGACCCGCGACTTTCGTGAACTTCGTGGTGAATGAGCCGTTGCTGCGAGCATAGTCTAAAGATTATTTTCGAGGAAAAAAGCAACTGAACCGATCAGGCTGGTACAATGGCCACTGTAGAACCACCTGAACGTTCTATTATTCGATTAATGTACACATCCCGTATTATCGACTCCCTTGGGCGATTCCATTCGGTCTATTAACACGTTCGGCGTCGATTCAGCCGCTATAAAAATTCCAGGATTAAAGAAACTCGAAGAAATCTTGAAAAGTCGGAAAATCAAGAAGTCAATTGTTGTGTCTCACTCAAATACGATTGATTGATAATTTTTAATTTTTAAAGTAATAGTGTGAAAAATATACAATTTATTTTGTACGTGGTGGATAATGTTGCTACAATATTATTACTCGTATACTTAAAATTCGATGGTGCCTCCAAAAACTTTAAAGAGAAATGTTGTTCAATAATGGTGACTTTGATAAGATATTTCAAGGTCATCGAAATGGAAGAGGAGGTAGCGCATCGACAAGTCTACCATTTATAAAAATAACGTGAATTATACGGTTGAAGTTAGAACAAATTTTATTGAATTCGTACGTCAAGGGATGTATAAGAACGTCCAAGTATTTATACGGTACAAGAAGAATGTATAAATTACTATTTAAATCGACGTAACTGTCATGAAATGCTGCCAATGAGTTCGTAACAGGAACCTTCGTTCAGAAACCTTGAAGTAGTCGCGTGTGTTTTCTAACGACCGCATGATGGATAACGGGACATTACCATGATATTTCCATTTGTTTCGAAACGTCAATGTACATAAAGGTTGTACGATGGCAACTGGGTTATTTCGGTTTTCGACCGATTAAATACACTCATCTACATGCAAGCATTCCGCGGATTCATCCGCCACAGAGGCGACAGACATCCAACACATTGTTATTCGTCTTTTTACTACCGCCCACGATTTTGGCATGAAATAATGAATTGCCTCGCGCCGATTCTCCACCGAGCGAGGCTCTTCGTATCTTGATTGCCGTGCTCGACTTGGCCAGCACGTGAAAAATTAATCGTTTCGCGGAGAACGTCCCATTGTTGCTTCGATCGCGGTATCGACGTGTACCCGCGCGATTAGAAATCGATTTTCGCGCGACCTTTGAAATTCAAATTTTGTAATTTATCCGCGGAGCGAAACGAGCCGGAAACAATACGCAGCGCAATCAATATTATAATAATAGGAAGTAACGAACGAAAATGGTTTTTACGATAAGTACCTTCTAAATTAATGATTTTTTGCCATAATCGATTAAGAATTTTTATGTAGGGAATAACGCAGTAGCATCGAGTATTGCATTAAAAAACTTGCGATTGCACTTAAAAAAACAAAGTTGACCTTCCTATGACCCCTGCGCGACAGTTTCAGAGATATTCGACCGGGTCCATTTAAATTAGACACCCTGCATACAGGGTGATCATTGAACATTTTTGTTATTAATGATTTTATGGGAAAACTCACCAGAGCAGAGTTGTACTATTTTAAAGAGCACGCATAATGGCAATGTCATTTTTTCAGTGATTTCAAGGTAGTATGGATTAATTTACACGAATAAAGAAAAGTTGTACGAAATGTTAACATTTACAACATATTTCCAGGTCATCGGATGGTGGGGAGCACCTACCTTTTTGTAAATAATTACAGCGGATGTTACTTATTTAATGTTTCAAGTCATTGACTAGTGAGTATGTAAATAATGAATAGTTTATTTAGCGATGTCGCTGCAATCTTTTTTAATTAGTTTGTTTATTCGCTTTTGTAAAGAATTGGAAGAGTACGCTTTATTTTGTAATTAATTCTAAATAACATTCATTTCAGGAAACTGAGATCTATAGAGTGTCGTTAAATATTGATGGAGTATTGCAACAGAGTACCGGTGTCGTTCGGAGCTTCTGCTCGTTTCAATTCGACGTGGATTACCTATTGTGTGCATTCTTTCATAATTTAAAACGCGAGGGTATAAGAATTGAATACTCGAGTGACATAGTCGTTTTTTTGCTTGTTCTGGCTCACATGCAAAAACAATTTTGATGCTCCGTTGGTATTTGATTCGGAAGGTACAATTCCAATCAAATGATGCGAATTTTTCATAATATTCGACAGATTTCGTTTATAATCGTTTCCCACAAATTGCAATCGTCAACTTTCCGAGATGACGCCAATCCTTCTTTTTATCTATGAATTTTCGAAACCCTATACATATGTACAATAGACTCCCGTATAATCCAATCAAAAGACAGTTTAGAAAAATTATGCATTCGCATTCCAACAGCTGATAACTCGCTGCATTTCTTTTAGGTTTACTCTCCGAAGTGCTCTCTGGCGCTTTTCCATTAAAACTTGCATTTTTAAGGAAAATATATATACAGTAATTCTACACGCAAAAGTCAGCCGAAAAGAATGAATCAAAGTTTTTGTGCGACGCCTCGTTTTCGAGAAAACCGAGTTTAAATATGCAAGAAGTAGAATCGGTAGGGCGATGATCAGACGCATCAGCTGATTTCTACACAACGCGCGCATATTTGTTGAATTTTCAAACTTGATTTACTCGAAAACGTAGCGTCAAATAAAAAAGTTTTATTCTTCCTTTTTGACTCGCTTTTGCGTGTGGATTTACTTCCCAATCGATTGTCCACGATATGCGGGGTATCCTACATACAAAAAATATGTTACGCAAACTTGCCAAGTTCGCCCTTAGTCACTATAGTGCCCATTCCGGCCCTCTAAATGTTAACCGAGTGGTTAATTTTCAGTTAATATCTTCAAATTCGTCTACACTTTTTGGGACATCTTACATTTTACGAGGTAGTAAATGTACGGTAAATCTACAAAAAACAATTGATTTGTATAAAGATATTCAATCGAACGACGAGTGTAGGGGTTGGCCGTTAGAATAGACACAAGAAGCACGCACTATATATTTTTTTTCCTGGACGCTCCTCCCGTAATCGACTGGCGAGCATAAGCTCCCCCCAGCCACGATCCACGAAACATTTCAATAAATAATCTCGATGCTCGATGCATTTCATAACACGTCTGCGGCCTCGACGTCGACTGCGACGGCCGTTTCGAGGTCATCGATACAGGTCCACTCTCTCGAGCCTCTAGTCGCCGGCTGCAGAGAATTGTCATAGAGGAAAGTCGGGCTCCGTCGTTTCGAGACACCCCCGGCGCTTTTTCCCCGATAGATCGTCACGAACTAGAACCTTTGAAAAACATTTCCCTCGATGCAACAACTCGATAGGCTCGATAGCGTTCCCGGAACGCGGCTCGTGTGCAAACCGACGACCGGAGAGGTCAATAGGAACCAATTTCCTGTCCCAGCGTTACAAGCGAACGCGTTTTTATCACACTTCAACCCTTGCAACCGTCATCGCCCATCCCCGTTTCGCGGAACTGCTAGTCCTGACACGAGACATTAACCCTCCCTCTGCGGACGAACGCCACGCTCAATGTACACCATTAACAGATCATTATTTCCATATAATATTATTAATCAAATCTTCATTAACACTAGGTTCAAAGGATCCGTCAAAATGACCGAATTCTAATATTTTATTTGTTCAATGTATATTTAAGTACTATCAAGTAATATTTCAGTACTTACTTAAACTACCATTTTAAATCATCAAAATTACATTTGGTTCAATTAGATTATTCACAAAACAAGTATAATAATAATAAACATTTAATACATGGCAGCATTGGAAATCATGTCGCAATCATATTAACAATTTTAATCAAACCATTTCTGCCATATAATATACATATACCGTGAAATACAGTAAATGAATTGCAACGTACCCTCCCTTCCCTAATTTTTTACAAAATCGTATACATATATCGTTCGATTCTAAATGTCGAGCGCAATTCAATCGTAACATGCATTTTTTTACAATAATGAAAAAAATTACCATATAAAAACAATTGATAACGGATTTTCTTATACCAATTTTCTTATATCTAACATACGTCGTTTTTCGTTCAAACGCTTTTGCATCTTGTCTATCGCAATTCATCGGAGCTAAGCCATTTTACTGGCTCCATTGTAGAGCTTATTCTCCTTGGTCGATTCCGTTTATCAACTTCTATGAGGTTTTCTCGTGTCCTATTTGTTTATTCGTGCAAAATATAAATATCAGCTCGCCGTTCAATACATTCTCATATACTTTTATTTTCCAGATCAATCTCGGAAACACACATTTTTAAAAATGTTTCTCTGCTGCAACTTGAAATTAAATAGAGGAACAATGATTATAATTATTAATAGAAAAAAAGTACATCAACGAAAATTTGTGTTAAATTAACTTGTTCTCTAGTCGCTACTTCGCCTGAATATTCAACAATTGAAGTCTCTCCTTCGCAACTTTCTCGATTAACGGATAAGCATATGTATATCCTCCCTAAAACTACAACCCCCTATATCCACATACCTCCTGCCCAACACCAGGAAGATCCTCTCAAAGGTGCAGCTTCTGGCAGGTTCCCGAGGATCGATCCTCGATCTCGTGGCATCCCCGACGTACCACCGTTAAACACGGTCGCGCATCACCAGAGACCGTTCACACCACACTGGCAACAAATGTTTCAAGGTCAACACTCTACCAAAGACCGGTAAGAAGCGGTGCGACCGATCGAAAGCGGAACCAGGTGCTTCGACCCCCGTGTCTCGACCATTCACACTATCGCGAAAAAGACGGAAGTTGGCATTTCATATCGACGCGCGATTTTCCCGGCATTCGGCTGGGACACTGAACGTTGCGATCTAGGTAGACAGGACCGCATCGTCCGGGCCACTCGATCACAAGTACTCCCTCGGAAGACGGGTACTCTATCACCCGACAGGACAGGTCTTTCAGCCTGGTGGACCAAAAAGCGTTCTCCAAGGAACGACCGGAATTTTTTTCTCAAGCCCGTTCACCTTTCCTCGCGGCACTATTTATGGTCCGTTTACCAGGTTGACCGGGTGGTACTCGGTCCCTCGTTCGCATACATTAGATCATCGGTAACACTGATCGGTTATTTTCAAGGTAATGTTTTCTTTTTAACGAAGTTTGTCTAATTGGGCCAGGAGCGAGTACACGCAGGTGTTCGTTGGGGAATGTATCCGGTCGGCTTGACTCTCTGTTTGTATTTCGTCCTGTTGCTTCGTCTCTTCTCCGCTCTGCTACGGCGGCGGGTCGCCAAGTGGAGGGGGAAACGGGTATGCGCTCGCGGATCGGCTTCGCGGAGCGTCGCGACACCGACAACAACCCGCTCGGGCGTTCGTCGTACGACTAGACCGGGTTCTTGCCGTTGACCCGGACCCGCCTTGCGGCGCTTGCGCCGCGCCGCCAAATTACTGCCCTATCCGGAAAACCGTCCAATGCATGACGCAACGTATCGTAACGCCCTGTGCCGTTGTTTTCCCGTGGACCCGCGTGCGTTCGCGAGCAGTCACGCATTTTTCGCGCCACGCTACCTAACAGAGCACCACCGGTAACCGTCGGCACGGTGGGGAGCGTCTGTTCCGAAAACCTGGCGAAAACTATTTTTCCATTATTTCAACGCATAAAGCCATAGTATAGTACCTCGTTGGATTCGTCTTGACGTCAGCTACAACAATATCTAATAAAAAATACATGGTGGCACTTAAAAAATTCAGGTGACCATCATTCTCGATTGGAAACAAATTGTTTGTGACTTTGTTTCTTTTTTTTTTATTAACATTTATAGATGACCGAATATCGATTAATTTCTGTTGAAAACTTCTTTTGCCATATTATTAATGAGTGCTAATTTATAACGTTAGCGGTGGCTGAAATTTGGAACGAATCGTTTTTTAAATATGGAATTCAACTCGAGAATAAGTCCTCTATCGCCAAAATAAAAAATAAAAAGTATAGATTAAAATTGAAAATCAAATTTAAAATACGGTCGGTTTAAAATACGGGAGTTTCTTTTACCAGAATTGTTGCGTGTTTTTCGTAATCTAGCCGGTACGTGTGCTCTTCGATGGTAGTGGTTAATGTGTCTGATCATTACTGGCCATTTCTACTGCAATAGGCGCAGGTGGTGGCACGGTATTATCCGTTTTCCATCGATCTTGTTATCTTCTACCTATTAATTGGTATTGAATTCACACAAGAAATAGCGTCGTGATACCATCAATATTTCTAAATATTAATACAAGTAGATACTCTTATTCTTCTCTCATTGAACTTAGTGTTCTCTTATTAAACTTCCATTAAGGAGTATAATGTGAAATTACAAGAAACGCTGTTTTTTTACAATTAACAATTTTTTTTACAATTTTACTAACCGCGCGTCGAAGAGTGCCAGCCCTAATCTTCGAAAATAAAAAATTAATGAAAAACTCTTTACATCCATGTAATCGATTGGTCACTATTCTGCACCTATCACCGACAATTTCTGTCAAGAAAATGCCAACAATATTAAGAAACGATCCGACAAAAACATTCTCCTTGCATCCACCGATTTTAATTACAAAAGAACGCTTGTTATTTTCCCGACGATATAAAAGCATTGTGAGATACAACAATTGTTTTCTCTGTAGATAAGGACAACGCTTTTCTGACGTGCCGTTGTCGCCCTTCGCGAACTTGTTTTTACAACGGAAACGAATTTTCGGGATAATACTGCGAGACAGCAGAAGAGAAGAGAAGATAATGGACTTCTGGTAGCAGTGGTCAACCTTATAGAAAATTGCTTTCCTAAAAAAAGAACCTGCTAGTGCTCGGCGAGAAAGTTACCCAACTTTCCTCTTCCAAAAAGTTGTAGATATTTCCACAGACGTTACTTTCCTGCACAACCTAGAAAAAGATTCACTCTGAACTTACAACGTAAGTTTCTGCGTGCAAGATCGAAGAATCAAGCTTTTCTAATTCTCATAACGAAAGGCTAGGGGGATATTTTATACGTTCGTGTGAAAAACGAGAAGGTGCAATATGTCAAACGGTAGACAAATTAAAAGAATTTTAGAATATCGTAAGCGGTGTCGAGCGGACAATATCAAAAGAAGAAGAGGGGATAGAAATTACCTATTATCGAAACAAACATTGTTGCCCTTTTTTTCAGAACGGAACTGCATACATCAGTCTCGTTTAGGACCCTCTCGTGTTAACCCTCCGACTACCGAAGCGCCGTGACCTGTGAGGTCCTCCCCACTCTAGCTTGACTCGAAATCCGTGACTCCTGGCACAGTAGACGGATGGTGAATATTTATATTTATTAAATAATTAATTATTTCGTAAATAATTAAAAAATTTTCACTCAAGAGTTAGGTCCGAGTAAAATACAGAACACGGGGGAAAGGGATGGAAAGGACGGTAAGACGGTGCGCGACTCGTTTCTCCAACAGCAAATTGATCTTAGAAAATGGAGAACGTGGCCGTAGCTTCTTTCACGGCACATTGACCCACGGGAAACAAAACGCGAGACAGATTTCGCGAGGGAATCGACCGGCGAAAACTTTTCACCGATTGCAGCGGATGCGTTTGACTTTAAATTACCATTAACGGCCGGATTCGCGAATAACAGCTGGATGTAATGAGAAGGAAATTTAATACGGGAAAAGTTGCGCCGCGAAGAGTGAGTCAAGAACGAATTCCCGTAACTCATCGAATCGTGACCGGACTTGCATGGCGAATCGACCGATCCACTTCTCTGTAATCTTGGTAAAGTGAACTTTGGCTTTCTACCATACATAAATAACGTGCACAGCAATTGTTATGAATTTACCCCGACTGTGACATTTGAATTTTAAACGCTATACTTCGGACGTGATCGATAGACTTTTCTATCACTTTTCATGGACCAAATTGTTGAAACCGAAGTCGAAAATAATTCTTCTAATAATTAGTTAATTCCATGATCTATAATACCTTTTAAAAGCCTTAACATTTAAAACAAGCTTCAAGTGATCTTGAACTTTGAGGATGAAGGTCAAACTTAAATTTCGTTCCGAACGAATCGATTACTTTTTTCAAAATTAAAGAAAATATTCTGGGGGTCACATCCATAATCAGTCTGACTGTAGCTTCTATAGAAATCCGCGATCTAATTATCTATTTCCCACGTTTTTCCAATTCCTCGTGCTCCAAACTGGAAGAGCTTCTCAGTTTTAATCGCAGACTTATCGTTCAACTAATTTCACATCACCGCATGATCATGAAAGAAAACGTGGCTACTTCTTCGGTATCAGGGGACCGTCCCGGCGCAGTGCGAATCCATTTCGTTTAATCGCGGAACACGGCGTAGCGGGATCCCGTTTAATCGTCCAGGTAATTGTTCCGAGTCATTGAGAACTCGCGAACTGTCTTAACGTTCGCCGGCCGCGTTTATTACAACAAACTATTCGAGAGGAAATAAGTCTTAAAATTGGCCTTCGTCGAATTTGGCCGCGTCGAGGCGCAACGTCGATGGCTGACGTCGACGCGGCATGCGGTGGCTTTTCCGTTGCGCTCGCTGTTAAACGAATCGCCCGAGGCGCGAACCAAGTAATTTCCCCGTGAAAGTAATTCGAGTGGGCCCCGGCCGGTATTTCGTTTTGAAAGAGTGGCGAACCGGCGAGCTGTACCGAGCCAATCGAAAGCTTTTCGAAATCTCTTAAGTCTTGTTCGCGGACTTTTTTGAAGGGTAAGTTTCTCACGCCTCGTTTCTCTGCTCCTCGGTGCTTTCCAACGAACGCGGCTGGATATGGTGACCTGTCCAGTGAATGAACACTTAAACCGCAATGTCCATCGAAATTCATTAAATAGTTAAGTATTAATGCTAAAAATTTACAAATGTATGTACAGTTAGCAGCACTGTAGAAAACGTAATTGGTCACACGGTTAAGAAATGTATTTACCGCGTCTTAGTTCTAATGATTTCATCACCGACGCCACAATGGCGTAAAATCCCCAAAACGTGGAAATTTACATTGGTCCGGTAGCAATTTAGTCCAGTGATCCAATCCAGCTCTGGATCGTAACTGGAATCGTGTAAACAGTGTTCTCATACGAATACAGTGCCGTCATTCCAGCGCACAATCCAGTCAAATGACTGAATCGACCGTCTACTTTACACTGAATTGACACGAATCGAGGGGAAAAAGTTACCCTCTCTCTTTGCCAGTACTGGATTAGTCACGTGACATTGTTGCGACACTTGCACGACGGTGACGAAACGGCTCGCGTGGCCGGGCCGTGGCGAAAGCGAGGGGTACCAGCGCACGTAGAAGGGGAAGGCAAAGTGGGGAGACAAGTCTTAATCTGACGGCTCTGCCCCCACTATCGAGAAACCAATATTCCAGCGTTATTGGAACCGTCTAGACTACGCGCGACAGATGACGGTATACACAGGGTGAAAGAAAATTTTCTGTCGTGACTAATACAGTTGTTTCTTACACCACAGTGGTAAAGTCTGCGAACAAGTTAAATAGAAAACATGAATCTCTATATGTACAGTAAGGAGCATAACTGAACCAATAACCACATGTTTTATGTAAATCATTATTTATTGCTAGGAATATAGAAGAATAACAAAAAATCAATATTATAACTATTTTTATCATAGTTAGAGGTAACTGAAGAAATTTTTTTCAATAATTAATGTCTCCTCGTTTAACAATGACAAAAAAAATAGATTGACTCGGTTTTGCACCACGTCCAATACTTGGCAATATTTAATATATTATTCATTTTTAATATTTCGTCCACAACCCTTTTGCTTGTAACACTGCACTAATTTGCTTTGGCATACTTTCTACTAATTTTTTGCAATAATCCCGAGATATTTGTTTCCACAGTTCTTGAATTCTATTATACAAATCTGTAATTGAAGTTGGTTGGAACTCATTTGAATCCCGAAGCCGTCTTTTTAGTAAACCCCATAGATTCTCTATGGCATTGAGGTCGGAGCTCTGTGCAGGCCAATCCAGAACAGAAAATTTTTTAGTGCTGAGCCAATCTTTTACACTTTTAGCAGTGTGCTTAGGGTCTCGGTCGTGCATGAAAATTACATTTTTCTCTGTAAAAGTCATTTTCAACAGCATCTATAAGATGATCTTGTAAAATATCCTTGTACATGTATTGATTCATGATGCCATTCATTCGATGCAGTGATCCAACACCAAATGCTGTTAGGCACCCCCAGAACATTAGAGATCCGCCTCCATGCTTTAACGTTTGTTGCACATGTCGTGGTTTATGTCTTTCGTTTTTACGAATCCAGCACCAAGGCATGCCATCTGAACAAATTTTGTTAATTTTGCTCTCGTCGGACCAAATAACCCGTTCCTAGTCAGTAGTTGTCCAGTTTCGATATTTTTTAGCACACTCCAAACGAATTTTAATATTTTTTTCCGATAACATTGGCTTCTTTTTTTTCTTCATGCTTCTAATATCACTTCGTTTGAGGGTTCTTCGTGCTGTCCACTGGCTTATTTGTATATTCGTATCTTCTTTTAATAATTTTGCAGCCATATTGGCACTTGAAGCTTCACCAAATGTGACAAACCGTATAATCCTTCGTTCATCCTGCGGTGATAATTTTTTTGGTCTTCCTCCAACATTTAATAATATAGCTTTACAGTATTTTTTTCTTATTCTCTGCACCGTGGATTGACTAACACTGCAATTTTTCGCGGTCTCACGCGTTGACGAGCCGTTATTCAAAAGAGAAATGACTTTTTTTAAACAATTTGGAGCAATTGATTTCATATTTATTCTTACTTCACTTGGGTGCTTTTCCGTTTGACTGATTGCGAAGAACTGAATGTTAAGATGTAAAATATTTTGTAAACATACATACCAAGGTGCTAGATGGAAACATACGACTAGAATATTCCACGTAAATATTTCTTTTACGGACCGGTGCAAAACCGAGTCAATCTATTTCTTTTGTCATTGCTAAACGAGGAGACATTAATTATTGAAAAAAATTTCTTCAATTACCTCTAACTATGATAAAAATAGTTATAATATTGATTTTTTGTTATTCGTTTATATTCCTAGCAGTAAATAATGATTTACACAAGACCTGTGGTTATTGGTTCCGTTATGCTCCTTACTGTATATTACAACCAATAGGTTTCCCGGTTGCTTGCGATTTGTTCGCAATTCATACAGATTGTAACGAATACAGGGAGATGTCAATGAACATTCCCGACTGCCAACGGAGAGCTAACAATTTTTAGTTACGGTTGAATTTGGAATTTTCAGCAACTGTTGAATGTGCCGGAGCCGGGCTGCGCGGGCCGCGACTATTATTTGCGATTCGGTCTCTCTTTCTCTCTCTTTCTCCCGGTCTCTCATTCTCTCTGTTGCTTCGGCCGCTTCTCCGAACTCTCATTGTGCTGGTTGAATCCGGCTATCATTGTACGACAGAAGTCCATCCGCGAGTTCTACACCAGTATGGCTAATCCGATCGAGCGTGCGTGCGTGCGTATACGTTTTATCGGCCGTAGAGCACACTCTGCCCGGCACTAATAATGTCAGATGCACCGGGGTCACTTCGTGAAACGCGTCGATACGCGTCCCTCGTGATGCATCGACGCAAAGTCCTGGCCAGGACATGCAGAATAATTCAGAGGCAAAGTCGACGGCCGCCTCGATCGGATCGGTTCCCGCTTGTCATCTAATACCGGCTGATATCGATGCTCGATAGACAGACAGCCCTTACACGGAATTCAAGATGAAAAGCGAATCTATAAGTCCTCTAATTGCTCGGCCGAACGGAAACTCGTTTTTGAAAATATTCTTTCTGGCTCTGATCCGATTTCGACGTAAAAAAATAATTCCTGCAAAAGCTGAAGTTGATCGGATAAGGGGAAGGTGAATACTCGTCCGCATGGTTAAAATCCATCGAGAAAAAAATGGCACTTCCGTTAAAGTAACGTAAAAGAGGTGAGGGAACTTTATCGAATCTTTTTGATTATACAATTAATCGTTTCCATGTGATCCGTATCTACATAGATGCATCGGGAACTCGGTTCTGGGCATCGCGAGCGAAATTTAACGAACCCGTGCGTTGTTATTATTAATGAACAGATCGATGGAAATAAATGCACGACAGCCTACGTTGTACAAAAGAGGAAGGGACTCCGCTGGGCATAAATCAAACGAAGCCAATATAAATCGTATCTTTTATGCTCGGCCGAGTCCCCGGAAGAAGTTCACCAGCGGCTGGAATAAATTTTCATGTTAAATTCGAAAATGACAACGGTAGAACGCGGTCTTTACTCTTAATCTATCAAAGTCGTTGCGAGAGGCATTACGTTTTTTCGGAGTGAGACGTTCTTGCTCGAGCACGCTGGACAAAAATTAAATATTAAATTATCAATAAAAGAACATTTAAGGATAATATTATTTTGTTTCCAAGTTGCTAAAATTCTTACGATAAGAAATAAACTGCCATCTAAGCTGGTGCTTTTTTAAATTCACGCGTTGATACTGTCTTTCTGCAATTTATTATAGCAATTACTTCTCTGACTGTTATACGCCTGATTCTGATACAGATTGGTGTACTTAACGCGTTCATCGTCCATTCAGCGAACACGTATATTGATTAAAATCAAAGCAATTTATTTGAAAAAATAAAAATTGGTGAAATCCACCAAAAAAATTGGTGTTAATTACTTTTCAATTTTCTTACATTTCCCACAAAAGTAACTACAAAGTACCCGCGTTATTGTACATCCTACGGATAATACACTGTAACAAAAATTGATTTTCACGTTTGATAATAAAAATTGAGTAACCCTTTTGCGATTGGTGAAATGTTGACCTCTCAATTACAAACGTTCGTAGACGTTCGCGAAAGTTTCGCAAGTTCAAGACCGCGGCGTCCATATTCCGGGACGCGTCTCCATAATCAATAAGAACGTCGCGTGACGGTTCGCGAGGTCGTAAATTCTGATCGTTCAGTGGCCCAAGAAATTCTATAGCTGGCGCGGGACGCGAAAACGACAGCGTTAAATCTGTCATATAATCTTGGCAGCGGGGGTGGGCGCCGAGGCAAGCGACTCAACCCGGTGACACCCCCGAGGCGGGGGACGGCACCGGTTGATTAGCGATACGATTCCATTAAGAAGCTCGCCCCTCTGGCCGCCTTCCGCGTTCGCTCGAATTAATGCTAAAATATTCTGCGCAGACGTTATCCATCGTCTGCGGTTGGCGGCGATCGCTTCAACGCCGAAGCGGACAGCAGCGTCGCGGAATATCCACGGCATGGCGTGGCGGAGCAAGAACCAATCAGTTGAATCTCTGGTCACAAGGTGGATCGCATAAGTTACCGTCTCACAAAATTTTCATTTTATTCCTTTTACGGTAGTGCACGGTTTTCAATCTTCGTCTGTTCATCAATCATTTTCGCAACTTAATGTGTCCCTAGTGTGTAAAATTGGCACAATGGTAAAAGTCAAATGAAATGTAATAATAGATAATTAACTAATACATATATATATATATATATATATATATAAATTAATCGATTAAGAATCATTCGATCTCGTTATTCGTCTCAGTATGTCTTATAAAAATGGGTGTAAAAAATTATAGGTTTACCTATAAAAAGCTGACGGTGACCTTGATAATTCTGGAAAAAAGAGCTCACCAAAAATTTGGTACAATCATCTTAAAGCTCTTCTTAAACCATGTTATTTTAGCTGAAAAAATTTCCGATCGAACCGCTAGCAGCAAAATAATCCATGCTGATCACGCTTCGTGGTCCATCTTGCAATATTCTAACTTAAACTTAAACATCGTGACCTTTACTTTTTTTCATCGCAATTGCGACCAATAACAATTTTATAAAAGAATTATTTACACATAATCTCGCTGGAAACTAATTCTTCTAACATCTCAAAAAAAAGAAAACACTCATGCTGTTTGGTCCAATTTAAAAAAAAAATGATTAGTTTTTAAAGGGTGTACGAATACTTTTCATAATGACTGTACATGCTAAATGTGCGTGTGTCTTGCGAAATGATCGCGTTTAGGTGTTTCACGAGCGACAGAACCCGCGTGCCAACCAAAACATTTGAATCCGAGGTACCCGGCACATTGTTTCGCGTTCCACTTTGTCTCGAGAAAAGTGGCCGTGTGCGGTTGCCCCTCGCCCTGCCTGCAACCGCAACAAATTTTCGACGTTACCGCTGCATTTTTCTCTTCTCTGTTGCACTCTCGACGACCTACACCTCGGAATGCACCGTATTCGGAAGAGAATGGGGATTGCGGTCCATTTTTCGGATGAAAAGAGTATTAATGAAAAGTGATACGCTTGAGAATTGCGCTTTTGTTTTACTCGGGAAAATTGCAGTTCCGCGGAGAAACGCCTGTTTCTTTTGCTACCGAGTACAGAGGAGACTTTGTACCAGTTTTTGCTAAGATAATGGTCCCGGTATTAAACAATTAGCATTTTTAAATTATTAAATTATTTTTAGATGATTTTATTTTTCTTTTTTTTTACCAATAACGATGATACATCTGCGTTTTTACTAGATTGTACTTATAACGTTTATAACATTTATAAAATAATAGAATCCATGAAATCCGACTTCGGATCGGCGGGAAAGATCACGGGCACTCGTTAACATCGCTTCCATGCAACAGTTATCAGAGAGGGCGCGCTATCAGGCGCGGCACAGTTCGCGAATTAAAAAATAAGAGCATGGGACACCGGCAATTTGCGGACGGGATTACAGGTCGGTCGAATACGCGCGGATCCCGCGTGTGACGGCGCGACGCGGCGTTTAAACCCTCTAATCGATAATCGCCAAACGGAGTTATAAAGTTAACGTGACCCCACGCGTTCAGATCGCTCGTAAATTTCGAGTCCGCGAACCCGAGCTATACTCGCGAACGGGCCTCGGATTCGCAGAAATAGGACAGGCTGTAGCTACTTGTCAATTTAAGCGTGCTCCCGGAGTTTCCGATGCGCGTCGTTTGCCTCGCGCCGAGATTGCGGGCGGGCGACTTTTCAGCTTTTCAAGGAGTTAGGTCGAAAGTTGCGACCGCCACTGCGACTCGCTTTTTCTTCTTCTTCTTCTTCTTTTTCCCTTTTCCCCGTTTCTCCCTCTCCGGTTTTCTCAGCTCGCGCGTACTACTTTTCGCTGATAAATTTGTATACGGGCTAATTCACCCCCGACTACGAACAGAAAGGCTTCGAAAGTTCCAAACTTATGACTGCTCTCTTTACCGCCTTCAGCTGCCGCAGCGCCGCTTCCACGTGACATTTTAGAGAATTATCAAATATTGTTTTAACTTATTTCTGCCAACTCCTCTCTCTCTCTCTCTCTCTCTCTCTCTATCTCTTTTCTCTCGCTTACTCTCTTTGACTATTTTCGACCTACACGTGATTTTATTCTGTTCTTAATAATTTTAGTGAATTTTTATATCAATCTTTTTTAAACTTTCAGCTCTTGTAAACTTCACTTGCTCATTTTCCATGAATTCAAGGTCTGCTTATTACAAAATGGTGTAATGTTACGGTAAAAATGTAGTGCGCATGCTGAAACATTTACCTAAGTTTAAGACGCACCTCTTTGGAATATTATTTCCCAGAGATTAGGGAGCAGTATTACCCGTCCTATTTGGAACAAAATTAAATAGAATTTCGATTGAACGCCACCAATCGGTTCCTGTCAAAGCGAATGTTAATGCTTCGAAATCCGTGCCAAGCACTGCGAAACTATAATTTGATAAGGTGCTGCGGTAATACCACACGTGTACCGAAATTTCAAAGTTCTAATTCCCTGCATCCTAATAGAGTTAAGTGTGTGCTACATGGAAGGAATACAATTATTTAGATAATGTGCTCAGACGGAATTATGGCAAAGGTCGAATGTTAAGCCATATAATCATCAAAATTAAAATCTAATTTAATGCTGCATCGTTTTAACTGCTGCATCACCCGCATATAGATAACACATTAAATTGACTATATCCATTGTTCTATGTAGGGAAGACCGAGGTTAAAAGAGAAGAACGTGCGCGATTCGTTTTCAGTTGTTTTTGTTATAAAAGTGAGAAAAGATAATCTGTCGTCCAGTTTTCTGGCATGCACGGTAATGTGTAGCGTGTGTTTTTAACGAAGGCTTAGTTACGTACCAGGTAAGGAAATATTATTCGATCCTTATTTTTTGATCTATAGATTAAAGCAGCTAATACATTTAAAAAATCAATACGTTAATTATAAGAATATAGAGCAGTAGAAAAAGGTATAACTTTTATAAAAGATTTGGGCCTACTCCGCCATGGAATTTCATAGAATTTCGAGCACGCGTCCATCATACGAACGCGCGAAACTGAAATTACTATTCCACGAAAGATTAAGGGGTGAGAGAACCCCTTTCATCATCCGCAACACTCTCGAGTCAAGTAAATTATTTAACGATTATTGACGTCACCGAACGACTGAAATCGTTCCTTCCACTCTGTCCTTCAATATTTGAATCCATCTATCATGCACGATGAAAGATTTAAACTGAACCTCACCTAAAATTCAATCTTTGTGGGACGGATTTAATCCTCGATTGGGTCTTCATTGTGAATTCCATTAATCGATAAAGTTTATTGCCTGTTTAGTGGAGGGCAAATTTCGGCTATCGCGAATTATCTTTGGATGGTAGACTGTAGTATAATAAAATATATAAATGCCAAATGCGGTGTGTCTGTGTGTGTGTGTGTGTGTGTGTCTGTCTGTCTGTCGAAGATGACGTAATTGATCGAAAAGTGCAGCATTTTCGTGGAAGATAAGGAAACGAGGCGCCGCGCCGCGCCACGCCGCGGACCATATGGCTTGGCGGATGCTGCGTACGGCGTACGAGATGCCCGGTAATTCCTATCGACGGATCATAAAAGCCAGAAGCCAGACCGCCATCTATATTCGTCATTGGTGGATCGTCTGTCCTAGTATCCATCCGAGATTCTATTAGAAACCGAACTATTCATAAATCATATCGAGAAATCATTTATAATACCAGAATTAGAATAGAATGTCCATTTTCTCTTCTAGTTACATCATGCCTATCTCAATTAGAATGTCGAGATTAGAATCCTTTTCTTTGTGCCCAGGATGTTTCGTAACGCGTCCAGCAGAGAAAAGTTCATCGCATAGTTTGGCTTAACATGAGAAATGAGTCGGCTTCCGCGCGCAAACGACGAAGGTTAACGAAACGCGGCCGTTCGAAACTAATAAATTAATTAGCTATACGTATAGCTTGGACTATTCGAGATCGGTTGATCTTGGCTTGCGGTAATACTTGAAAGAATTTATCCTAAAATTTGCTGTTGTACCGAATGATTATACCATTTCTTTCAGATTCGATTGCTTGTGCCGACATGCCGCCATGTTCGATCCTGTTTACGTCCCGCGATCAACGCGCGTACACGTTGTACGCACGCTGGGATTGGATGAGAGCTCCCATTACCCGAGTCATGCGGAAAGATGCTTGTCCACCTCTCTTCGCTCGTTGCCTCCGTGTCTCGAGTTCGATCATTTTAGCTGGGAGGTTCGATGGCCGGTTAGCGCGAAGCCTCGGCGAGTAAGACCACCGCACAAGCAACGAACTTTAACGAGAAGTTTCTCACCGAGGGGAGCGTATCGTCGGTGGTGTGCTGTCGCCTGTCGCTATCCGATTTACGAGCTATAAAGCGACTTTTTTCGAGGCGGCGCAGCGCGACAGGACGGGACGGGACGGGACGGGACGCGACGACGCGACGATACTACTTACCGGTTTGTTTCTCGGCCATTTTGTCGTGTCTCTGGCAAATTGACGTTGCTTGTCCCGGTTGCGTGACTCACCACTTTTGATCCATTGCTTGTCGCTTAAATTACGCTTGACCAGCGCGGCGCGCGTGAACGCATTGGTGAAAAGACATCGATGCTAATCTGTAAATATAATACAGTGTCTCGATCACGCATTCTACGCATTCTTAAGTAAAACGCCTTTTCAAAACTGTCTTTAAAAATAATTGAACACGGTATAACGAATCTGACGCGTGAAACAAAAATTTTGCAATTTTCATCAAACAGTATTTTACCATACCGAGGTTTAGAGAGTCGGGCGCGCGTTATTAATGCACCAAATCCGCGGTCCGAAGGTCTTAAATGCAAATCGAATACGACACCTTTCAATCGACGTGTCGCGGACACTACAGAACCATTTCCGGAATGCAAAAACAAATTGGTTTCAAAACGTGTTTGTCACGATAATCCATTTTCGTACAGATGCTTGTCACGGGCCAGTAGCCAGCCTATTTGTTGCCAGGCAGTTGATTAAATGAGAAAAAATTGATCGGCGACTCGGCCATGCGTAACAATACGTGCGAATATAAGCGACGGGACGGGAGATGCTGCCAGTTGCTTTCCCCGATTCTCCGTTGAAGCCAGAATGCACTGCTGGCGAAGGGTCGGTTCGTATGTAATGGACGTGGCTTACACCGAAAGTCCACAACCTACATTCAACCCTTAATCCCGTAGCACAAGCAATCTGAGCCATTCTGAAATCGTAAACTTCGCATAAAGTACAGATATCCCCTGATGCAAAATCTGTGTATACGGTAAAGGTTGTTAATGCGGAGCAACTGATTTGCCAAAACCACCGGAGTCTGTTTTTTTTATAAAAAGAAATCTACTTGCAAAGACATAGAAACTACCACACAATTGCACTTTCTAAAAAAGGCAGATGTTTTGTCAAATGTTTACGAGAATCGGCACACCAAGTAAGTGTAAACAGTATTGTTCGAAGTAATAGTCGATCCGGCCAGAAAACAACCTAATTCACGCGTAAAAAATAGCGAAGAATAATAAAAGTCCGATGATCGATTGTTTACGTGTATTTTTTTTTGTTTTTTTTTTCGTTTTTCCATCGGTCGAAAGTTTGAAATATAAATTTCCGTTGGCACAATGTTCCGTTTTGGCGTTTTGTACGAAGTTGGAACTGACGCGTCTGGGTTCAGACTACACAGCACCGCTATTCGTCCTTATAGTTGTGAAACTTTGTTCATTATTCATATCCCTGTCACGGCGTACAGATTTCGCGACTAGTTAGCTTCTCGATAAATATCTTGCGTGTCATAAACTTTTATTCCCAATAATTTCGCCGCGGACGAATCCGTTGCGTAGATGGAACTGTCGGAACTATAAACAATGTACCAATAAAATAGAGTACCTTATTACTGCAAGTGGATTGGTGTATAAATCGCTATACATATATTATCTATCGACTGAACGATTTGCATTAAATTCGGTAGAATTGGAACGCTTGACCCCAGTTTACAAGTTTGCAAACATGGTCCAATAAATTTTTTTCGTTTCGTTAGAAACGGGTTTTTAAATATCCGATCGATCCAACATTCTAATACGTTTACACTTTACAAATCAACAATTTTTTGATTGTACGTTTCAATTTCACAAAAAGCTGCTCGTAATTCGGATTTATCTTAAATGAGACAATGCGACTGCATATTTGTAAACAACATACGCTGTGTACAATTATAGAATGCGAATGGTGTAGTTTGACTACAGTAATTAATTTCGGGTGATTTCCCGGCGTCAAAAGTTAATCCATGCTTGAAGTTCTACTGCCATTCGAAGCAGATTTCCGATAGAAGCTTAAGCAACATTTAGTTTCCACTTGTTCAACGCTCGCGACACTTGCGTGCAGTCCTGTTTTCGCGAAACTCTCTAGGGAACTCTATGCGACAGAAACAATTATGCAAGACGCGTGTATGTATGCGTCGAGTGTGATCCTGCGAATTCGGCGTACCACATGTTGGTTCGTTGGTATTAGCCGCTGAAATTACTTTGCTTGTGTAGGCCTCTAATACAACCAAAAAAAATAAAATGAATTGTAAAACAATTTCCAAAAGTCAATATTTTAAAATTCCATAGTTCCATAATTAAATGGATTATTTCCATAAGATGGCTAATTTTATTCACAGCAGAAAAAATTCGTAGTTGGATAAAATTTTGTTAAAAACACTAACGAATATCTCAATGCGATTTCGTATAGAAATTTTCAGTATGCCGCTCGATAGTACTCACGACCCCGATGACACCTCCTAAACTCGATTCTTGTGACATCGACATCATCGATATCGACTTCCATAATCTTGGCGCGTTCGCTACCGATAATGGCGTTTTATGACTGCAACGGTGTCAGTGTCGGACCCTATACTGGTACTTACCGCCTACCAAATGCACGGAGTTCATCTCGAAGGCATCATACTAAATCTCGTCGCCAATACAAAATTCTACACCCCATATAGTCGCTCTTTTAATGCCTTCGAACTGAGAATATTGAATTCGATAGAAGCTCATCTTCTTCTACATTGCAGATATTTCTCTCGGGATCGTGATATTGAGGATTTTCATTTTATTCCTTTTACAAATAGCTTCGGTAGATTTAAAATGATATTAATCAATTTACAATTCCATTTGATTTTCTTTTTCGTAGTCGCTTGAAGATTTTTACTCTTTCTAACGGATAAACGTGAATATCCCAGCAATATCGATGATGATACTAATATCTACGAGACGAATAACACGCAGACAATTTAATCATCGAAGGAAACGGCGCGGCGCCCCGACTTCCGAACGACAAGTTTAATCTATATAATCAGAGGATTCTAATCTCCGCGACAGCATTGAACGCAACCGGAACTGAACTTTGCATGTTCAACGAGTTAACGAGAATTGACAGGGTATGACCGACAAGCCATTATCGTGCCAGCGACCGCGGAGCACGATCGACGGTATTTATCGATCGAAATATTTCGACAGTCGCACCAGGCCCGATAGGCAGCGTTCCAATGTTCATCCGTTTCAAATGTTAATTAATCCCCCTGTGGAACGCCGATAATAACATTTCACGAAACGAGGATCTTTAACGCCGGAACTGCGATACAATTTGAAATTTTTAAGAATATGTCCACCCTTTCGATACGCCGTAGATCTACCGTTGGATTTTTGGAAATTGAATTTCAAGCTTGAATTTTCTTTGCCTCGAAAGACAAAGGTAGATTGGCCAATCTTGGATCTTCCTACGAACCGCTTCGGCCTTCTCTATCTCTCTCTTTCACTCTCTCGTCTGTCGTTTCCTATTTCTTTCTCTCAAAGAAACCCGAGCGCCATGAAACACCAGAAACACGTTCCAACAAATTGCAGATCAGACGGCTTTATCGTTCTGGATCGGTAGTTTCGGACCGTGAAGCATACGCATTCAATTCTAATCAGCGATTGGAAGAGCAATGGAATTTTAATAGGTTCTATTATAGCAACTATCATGGTTTGATAGAGCGTGCTAGAACTAGTTACAAAAAAGTTTTTTTAGTTTTCAATAGAAATCACTCGCCACCATTTTAGCAGGGGTGGTTCGAGTGGTCCAGGACATTCTATATGTCGGATCTTTGTTCGGATCCACGAAAGAAAAATATGATTTTCAGGTGTACAGATTTTCAATCTTCGTTTCACCCACTCCCGCTGTTCCTTTCAATCATTTCGCCCATGTCCCTTCTTCTTTTCCCTCTCTCCCATTTTTCTTTTTTGTATTTTCTTTTTTGCTCGTGTAGTTTCTCTTCCTCTTGCTTCTCCTCCATCGTACATTCTCTGTAGCTACTATATTTCTGTTATTTTTCCTGTTACCTCTTTGAACAAATTGAGTTAATACAAACTGCCGAAGTCGATCAGCATTCTACGCGTCGTGTGCACTCGAAACCTGCTGTCGTGTTCAACAAGTTGTTTTGACAAATATTTAACCGAGATATTTACTAGAGTAAAAATTTATTTGGACTACGTCCAGTGCCAACAAACAACCGGCGCGGCGGTTTCATTTTTAAAAATACGATACCTGACCTGAGCTCTTCTTATAAATGAACGTAACAATATCGACGCACGAGCGTGTCCACAAACCTTATGATTGTTATAAATTGTTATGATTATTTTTTGTTAATAAGAATCGTTGGATTCTCGTTGCAGTTAGAGGCTGAAAATCGGGAAAAACTGTACTTTTTACCACCTTTAAACGTTTGTATAGCTCATTGAAACGTTGACCGTTTTTTATGACATTTTCAGAATATGTTTCAAAAAAATCCAAGTTTTATTGGATTTATTACACATTATTAGTGGGAGCCACAGTATGTAGGACAATTTTATTTTTCATGAAGGTTAGCAGTCTAGTTGTAAATGTACACGATCGATAAAATATTTTCCAGCGTAAACATTCGTATGAAAGAAAGAATTGCACGCACAATATCAATATCAAACGTTGGCCACGGTGTATCCGGGATCACGTGAAATATACTTGACGGAATGAACTCGGTTTCCAATTCCACCTGTCCGGTTCCGGGCATGTGGGATCGCGCGTATAAAATATCATCGCGCGGTTCGTTATCGTTTTCTATTTATCGTCGGGGCGTCGAACAGACCGGACCTGCTTTTATGAATACATAAATTCACCGGTTTATCCGAAGCGCATTTTTCCAACGGCCCATCAAATCACGCCGCGTGCAATTAGCGAAGTACACTAACCGTCCGCGGCAGCGAGCGATCGGGAGGGCATGTAATCGCTGCGATTCAATTTCGTTCGTTTTGCCAGATTTACAATTGGCATACAATCATTCCCATTAATATTCGGACACTCTTAAAAAGACGATAACTTTTTTTAATATCGGATCGTACGAGTTGGATTTCTTTTTAATTAGCACACTTAGTTTTATAAATACAGTTCTTGTTTTCACCTACGTGAAATGTAAGTACAACGTGGACAATGACGGTGTGAATTGCTATTAAATCTAATCGTAATGATTGTGCAAGACGCGTGGCAGCCTCGGGAAGCGAGTTAGCGTCCAACGTCAAACCATTCTCGGAACTGGTTCTTGAAGAAATAATTATAGTTTTGAGATGAATACAAGACGCTCGTTTATTATACAAGAGAATAAATGGACAATTGAACTTTCAAATAACAACAACAGTAACATCTTTTATTCACTTTTTCTCACTTTACAACACATAATCTTTTATAGCAAATTAATAGAAATAATGCTTTTCGATAAATTGATTATCCGAAAATAAAATAACGACTATTTTAGGATACTTTAAACTCGCGTTTGAGTCAAACGCAGCTCGAAACAAGTGGTTGTTTCATTTTTTATAGTCAACATTGCCACCTCTCGCTTTCTAATTATTTTCTTTTTCGTTGATTACCGTGCGATACGAGAACGAATTATTTTAATAATCGTTAGTTAAATGGTCTTATTCTATCATGAATTGCTCGGTAATGTTCATTATTGAACCAATATCGTTCAACACTTTTTCAGTACTTCTTCCGTTGACTGTAGATATCAAAAATCTTATTAGTAATCAACTCGATCCACAGTTTTCGGAGAAGAGAAAGTCGCAGAAAATACAAGTAGAACCTCGTAATCGTTCTTGATACACGTGCCTCGAGCCCGTGAACACGATTATTTCCCCAGACAATTGTTCAATACCAGAAGAAAATCGTTTCGTGGATGTGTGGCAGCTCCACCTCGTTAAATTGAGGCGACCACTTTAGATTGCTTGAAAGCGATACTCTAATCCCTCGGCATTCTGAAGCCTGCATTCTCACTTTCATCGTAATTTAGTTTCCACGGGGCAATTGAACTAACGATATTATAATACAATTACTAAAATGTAAATTCTCTTCAGCTTATAACTTTGCCACTACAATTTCCCGAAACTCGATTCTAAAATATGACAATTCTGTCATGTCTAAAGAACGCACTGTCCGATTTCAGCTACTTTAATAGAAATCGCATTTCTCATTTTATTTCTGTATAATTTTATTCTCTTCGGTATTCTCTTCACAATTTGTAGTTACCTTCTTATAACTTTTTAAATTTGTCCGTTTTTCTTAGACCGAACATTTTAATGTATTCATAAAAATGCATATGATAAAATTTTGATTTCAATTAAGAAGAATAAGCTTAATAAGTAACATTTTTACAGTTATAATTATTTTGTTGTATTCGGACTTCCCTTTGACAAAATTAGTGGGAATTTGTTCGCTTCGAATTAGGTACAATGTGATTTGTGGGTCGACGTAATGAGCGAGCAACTTCTAAATTATCATAACTGCCTGCTTTACTCGGAAAACTATAAAGCTGTAAGCCAGTAGATGTCGCATGCATTAACGTTTTACCGATAAAGTTCCTGGAACTAGACTTGTTAGAGCTCTACATGTATCGCCAGAGGATTAATCGCCAGCAATTCCCAGGTGAACGAATTTAACCAGCATTAATTTATGCGAGTGTAGCAACCGTCCGGATGTACGTGATATTTCCGATTCAGGTAGGATGACTTTAATAGGTCTTTTATTAATAAACTGCTACAATAGTTTCAATTATTCATTGATATTAGTCAAACGAATCAAGTTGGTCAAACAATTTTTCAAATTACCTTTTCTGTGCTTGGAACTGTACGGACACGAAGAGAAATGTATTTTTAAGTTTTCCGTCTGCAAGAAGACTCTTTTCCAAGGAGACAGAGCAGTCGATCGCGCAATGGAGTTACGTCGAACTCTATTTCTGAGAGCAGCGTATCGAGAACCAATACCGATAAAGCCGTGAAAATGGACGTAATACTTGGCGGTACCTCACGAAGACATAACGCTGGCCAGCTTCGAGACATTATGAAGAACCAATTTCTTCCTAAACCGATTGATATTCCGGCAACTTCGATTCCTTTCCCCGTCACGAGCGCGACATCGAATCGAATTAAAGGGAAAATTAAGTTTCTTTCTCCGATGAGAAAGATTTAGACGTTCTCATTTCTGTCTGTGTCTTACGCTTCTGCCATTCACACTGGCTCTTTCTCATTATTGTACGTACCTCGTTCTATGCGAAATAACTCCTAATGGATAACCGAAAAATGAGATATTCCTTTTTCAATAATTCTACCGATTCGCCGTCTTCTGGCAAATGCTGTAGCTAGTTTCAAGAAACTTACAATTAGCTAGAGTACTGTCTCGATATATGTATCTGAACAATTCTTTTTGTTTCTAATTATTTTTTAATGAAACTTGGGTCGACTTATTCGCAACACCTTTCTGATTAAAACGATACGAAACATGACACGGTTAGCATCATATGTATTTATTGCTTGTCCAATTTACGATATAGTAGAACCTCGATTATCCGAACGGATAAAGTGAGCGAATTTTCGCCTAAGGAGCGTATAGGGATTGACGAACACGGTAAAAACACTTAAGGAATTAGAAAATACTATTAAGCTAATTCTGGGCTAAATACTATTAGGCTAAGTCTGGGAACTGGGACAAGTTGATGCTCTTTTTCAGAAATCGTATATTATAATAATACGTCCTAACTTCTTGCGACCTTATTATTGTATGTATGTACTTATATGCTGCTCATTTTGACGAAAAAATGTCAAAAATTTAAGTTTTGAAATATGCAATTTTTTTACACCATTTATGCTTCGTATTCATACAATTGTCTTCTTAAATCGATCCGATGATTCAAGCATGAAGGTACTCCAATTAATAAAACACCCTGATCATTGAGATTCGATCGAAGCTTCATCGCAGCACACTTTCTCAGATCCCTCCACTTTGCAGTTTGAAATATTCGCAATAAATGTACACCCACGTTGTCGATTTCGCAATTCGCACGCTCATTTCGCATAAAAAAATAACGATAAACATGAAATCACCGCAAACCAGGCGAACAAAAAGAACAGCGTCAGCATGTTGCGCGTTGCGAAGAAACAGTCCGTCTTCGTCTCGAGATTAAAGTAATTTCTCCGAGGTGATACGACGCGCAACGGGAGGATGACTGCGTGTTTTCTCTTTTTCTTGGAAAACAGCTGCTGGCATTAAATGCATACTGCCACCGTCCACTCGCGTTCCCCGCCACTAAACTACTAAATTATGTAATTACCGTGATACTGGCTGGTAAGGAAGGATGCAGAATGTATGAAATCTCGAGAGAATTATGACGCGGCGAGAATGGCAAAGAATGGCCAAGCTGTTTCGCGTTGCACCTTTTATTCGTAGAGTTCCGTAGAGGCGCCATGCATAGAGGAGCCATGGAATTTTCGGGCGAAGTTATGGCGTCCGGGGGATGAACAGAAATTTTGTTATTAAAATGTAAATAGAATTTTTATTTTTTTTTTTTTCGTCGAATACGACGAAGCGCCTAGTTAAATACAGAAATCCTATCTCAATCATGATAAGTATAGGCAATAGTTAACATAACTGATCAATTATTACTTTCCAATATTTTACAAATCAAAAACAAGTAGTCTTTATCCGATACAAAACAGAAAAGTATTAAAGAATCGGAGAAATGAGCATATTCCTGCATGCGAGTCAATAGTAATAGTAATTAATGCCAGGTCCTCAATTACCCTTAATTTATTTAAAATTTAGCGTTAGCTCGATGTAATAATGATTTGATTCGAAATTATCGTCACTTTTGTCCGCGCGTCGTCGTATTTGTGTGCTTGTGTAAAAAATGCGTGTGCACTCGCGTTTCATCGCGCGTTCAAGAAAATATCGAGTTAATCAAATACATACCGAATATTTTACGTCGGAAATCGGTTCTTCAATATCCGAATCAAATTGCGCCGATACGCGTTGACAGATTAAACCTGCGTTCCTAAAATGCATTTTCACGGCACAGCGAGGCACCCTATCATATGTATGTATGTATGTATGTATGTATATTCATCAAACGGCGCCGTAAATA
Organism: Lasioglossum leucozonium; assembly: GCA_028454225.1. NCBI lineage: Eukaryota > Metazoa > Arthropoda > Insecta > Hymenoptera > Halictidae > Lasioglossum > Lasioglossum leucozonium. The sequence continues at coordinate 185,206 of CM052217.1, read as the reverse complement.
TTGTACGAGCAAACTTTAACAATTTGCGCAAATAACATCCGTCCTGCGTTACCGAACTTCCCTTTCCAGGTCACAGCAATCGTCCAATCTAATCTCAGGTTAGAATATATTTTTTCAATCTCGAACTGCAACCTCTTCCGGATAGCAACAATAACATATTTTAAATTCTCTCCAACGCAACGGTATCTGATGCATTAAACGTAGAGATGAACACCTTTTCATGACAATCAGGTCATTTATATTTCGAGAATTGAATTGGAACAGAGTTGATATCAAATTCTGCAAGGAGACTAGTTCTTAACTCGTGTGCGGTTTATAATTTATACATTCCTGCAAGAAAAGGTATAATTAGCACAGCAAAGCTCCATTTTTGGGTCAAGGAATAATTACAAGACCCGAATCATTGTTGTATTCGACATTTGTTAATAATAACTAGGCTGGGGATTTTATGCACTTGTGACAAGAATGGGTAGGCGAAGAATAAAAAATGAGAAACGTCTGAAAAATTTAAGAAATACATTTTTATGCGTCTACTATGTTTAGTAATTGGCACAGAAAATTTTTACTTTGCACAATTATTAATATAATTGACACCAGCTTGCGGATAAAATGGCTGAAAAAATGAATGCAATCGGGTTGCTACAAAAAAGAATCATCTATATTACACGTCTTTAGGGGGCAAAAAAGGAGCAACAATGTCTGCGATGTGTACACAACAATTTATCGATATCCATACTGCAGATTCAATTTAGTTGATTGAAATATTTGTATAATCGATACCCTGCGGATGAAATTCCTGGGGGATCGATGAATCGCGCCGAATTCAATGTTTCAGTAGCTGAGTAATAAATAGCTTTTTCGAACTGCATAACATGATAATAGATAACAATATTAAAAGTGTCTAATATCGAAACATTTTTACTGAAATATTTTATATTAAAGTTTGACAAAACTTCGTTGAAAATAGCAAAATATATATTTAACTGCGAATGTCGCAACAACGCAGAATGGCGATTAAGCAGTAATTCAGTAGCCAAGACAAAAGAAACTCGATCAAATAGTTCACTTATACAATACCGGACTAAATGATTTGACGGAGACTCAAACCTGTTACGATGCCGGTTAATGCCAAGGCAAAACGGAGTTTCAAACTGGATTCAACAATTGCCAAGTTTTCTGCAAGTTCAATTAAAAGCACTGTCGCAGGGTTCGGTTAAATTATATCAAGTTGATTTCCAAGATTAAGGCGCATCGTCCTTCATCCAGTTAGCTACTTTCTTCGTCGTAACTTCTCAATGTAACGGAGTTCGAAGTTATCGTTACTGTCGAAAATCTACGAAACTCGAAATCCGACCTCGCAATCGTCGACATACGGAACGATACAGTACCTAGCCATCGTGAATATTCAAATGACATTAAAGCAACTTAACGCACAATTATGGCGTCTCTAAATATTATACTTGATAATTTCATCCACTGCTTGAACAAATGATGGCAGAGCGTGGTTAAAAGAGTTGAAAGAAGAGATAATTGTGAGAAAATTAACGAGACCCGCGCGTCCACTTTCAATTTTTCTTTAAAACTTCTTTAACATTTTTGCTGATAAACATCGAAATTATTGTATCGCATTACAGATTAACCTACATTTGACGAATAAAAAATATGTATTGAAACTATAAAGTAGAACATCATTGAATATCGTAGAAATTTTTATTATTGACATAAAAGGATTAATATCATTTGCGGTTTTCGAAATATTTCACGAAAACGATTTTGACATTTTTTTAACCTCTTCTTCCATTCCCTGATTTTTAGTGTTCCTGATTTTTAGTGTTGCCTTGGAAGCGCGGAAGGTACAGTCGAGTACAGAGGGTTAAACAAACGACCAGCGAATAGTCTTGGTCTCGCTACAAGTGTGCAAGGGTTTCGCGTCACTGTGCAAGCGATTCTTGCGGTATACTTTGCGGTGTGGAATCAGCGGACGAAATGAAATCGTAAAAACCAAAGACCACCTTTCGCGGACAAGGGAGGAACGTGTTGTTATTGTTTCCTTCGAGCGGGTGCCATTTCTCAGTTCCGTCGACAGAGGGAAACGACGTCGGGAGCCGTGGCCTCTTGGATAAAAGTTTCCCGGAACTGGCTGGTCCTCGGTTTCGGAATGCGGAACCGGTTGTTGAAACTTATGCGCGCGAACTAGCAGCAATAGAGGAAAACTCGTTCCGTATCCCCGAAATGTTCTCTAGGGGATTCCGGTAGCTACTTTCATTTGCATGCAGCGCGTAATGTATTGCCGGCGAAACATGCAAAAAAAAAGGGGGACCGCAAAGTGGAACCACTCAGAAAAATAACTAAACGTATTGTTAGTTGAGACTTTTTGTGTAATATACGTACTATTCCGTCGCAAGGGAACGGGAAACGAGGAATTTTTCTTCGGACGTTATTTATGGCACGTTCGTGACTAAACAGCCTCTTCAAGGATTAAGCAAACAGTTGCAACATTTGGCAACCAATTGAGACGTCGACCAAATGATAGTTTTTTTTAACCTTCTTTAAACTTACATCGTGCCATAAATCTAGTCCTTGCGAAGGATCGCCCCTACTGCGAAGTACAGTTTCAAGTTTCCGAGGATCAACCTTAGAAAGAATCAGGTATCACCCACTCCTTTTTTCCAGGTTAGGCCCTCATCGGGCACATAACGAAGTCACAATCGCACAGATAGCATAAAGAGCGTTTCGCAACGACACGCATCCAGCCGAGCGAAACATCATGTCAGAGCATCGATCACGAATTTAAACAACAGAGAGTGAATGAGAGCACGATCAAGAGAGAAAGAGAAACAGAGAGGTAGAGATGCCGACTATCAATTACACGGGCCGAACATTGACCGATCATGAATGCCGCATACGATTGAGATTAATTGAATGGTTCGCACGATGGAAATGACGCGCGGAGAGAGCACGAGAGGGGAGGGGAAGGAGGAGCGGTTTAGCGAGTCGTTTCCGATTTCAAAACACGGTTCCCGGAGGGGGTTGGTTTATATATGTATAACCATCGGAATCAGGAACAATATAGGGCGCAGGAAGTCGGCATACAGCCGACCAGCAGGGTAGGAAACTGGCATCCGTCCGGCCCGATACGAAATTTTGGTTCCATGTCGATGAACAATGCATGCAAATTCACCGAATAATCCCCACGCTGAATCGTTGCGAATTCTCTCTGTGTCTCTCTCTGTCTCTCTCTCTCTCTCTCTCTCTCTCTCTCTCTCTCTCTCT